>CM052721.1:14675636-14700880 GCA_028551405.1 Uromys caudimaculatus
CAAGGTGGGAATATGGGAATGGGTGGGCGGTTAGGTGGGAGAAGGAATTCCCTCACAGAGGCGGGGAGGGGGAGGGGATACGGGGTTTCCAAAGAGGAGACCCAGAAAAGGGGAAACATTGGAAATGTAAATAAAGTATCAAAAAAAAATATTACATTATGAAGAGAAATTTTACAATATTGTTAAAAGTTGTATATGAATTCAAATATCTGAATTGGTGTATAATCAATAAAATCTCAATTATAAACGTGGAGTAAAACACAAAATTAAAATGAAAAAATACAATACTAAAACCATGACTGAATTTCTATTCTATTTAAATATACATATCCATAATGAAGTATTATTCACATATAAACAAACAAGAATAAGCTTGTACATGGAATGGTGTTAGTTAAGTAAAAGGCACACTGTTATTTTATACAACAGGCACAAAAACAAGTATTTCATTCACATGAACGTGTTTAAAATTCTGTTTCTAGAGAAATAGAATGAGCAGTGATCACTAGAGGTCAGAAAAGTTGTGGGAATGTGATGGACAGAGAAGTGACAATAAGAAACAAATTATGGAGTATGGAGATGGCTCAGTAAATAAGTGCTTTCCCTGTAAGCATAAATAAATAATCTTGAACTTCCCCATAAACATCACCCTTACATATATGTGCACACCCATACTTACACACACAGACAGAAACACATTACCCAAATTCACACTGCATTTCCTCGTGAAGGAATGTCCAGGTTTACACACCTGCACACACTTACACATGCATATCCAGCAGTACACACCCAGACACATTACACACATGCCTACCCTGATGTATACAGAACCATTCCCACTCTTACACATTCTAATGCACACTGTCATACACATGTGAAGACCACAGTCAGACTCAAAATATAATTCAAAATTTAAATTACATATGAGACTGTGCATCATACTGAAGAGTAGTTTCAATAGGTGTGTCCATGTGATTTGTGCATGTCTCTCTCTCTGTTCCGTTCCTGTTCAGGTGCTCTCACCTACTAAGTGTTGGTGATTGCAATAGCATGTCGCATCCAACAGACCAAAAACTATTTTACTCCTCCACATCCTCTATTAAACTGTTTCCTTGCCACTTTCTGTCAGATGAGACTTACTATTTTAACATCTTGTTGGGGATAAGCATTTGGTATTCTTTATTAATATCACTTTGACTATATATGAGTCTCTGTTTTTTTCCCAAAACTTTAACTACGAAAAAACATTATATGCCCACCTACAGCACAATAATGAGACTTCTCCCTCCCAGATCATTTTCTCTTCTGTTAGGATGACATAAACTCTCCAGCACAATTGACCCTGTGTCATCGTGACACATACACATTGCTGTTTAGCTACAACCTTTTTCTTATCATTCATTCCTAATATCTTACTTTAAAATGTAAGTAACTTTAGAATTTACATTTTTGTTTTTTATATTCAACCACATGAAATCTGTAGTCTCTTTAAAATAGCCATTATTTTAAAAAATCTATCATCTTTTAATATTCTTTGTCTAAACTGAGGCCTTCCAGGATGGATCTTTCGTCACATATCTAACTGAATTTTCAGGTCTATACTAATTTCATTTTATCAAATGATGTTTGTGTCAATAGCTTATGGACACCTGCTGGATAGCCAATCTTCCCCATTTGTGTTGGTTCTGTTTTTTATTCTTGTGGTGGCTTTTTTTATTCTTGGACTTCGATGACATAAGAATACTACAGATTACTACCAGGGACATGAGATGTCCTCAGCCATGTTTTTTCAACATGTGTTTGTCACTTTTAAGAAGACCTCAGCTGTGAAGCCTGAAGGTACAAAGTGTTGACATTTTCTCCAAGGGACTGGAGAAAGCTCTCTTCCAATGACTATGTAGTTCAAAGGACTCTGTCTGTAGCACTTATAAACCCACAGAATGGCTCACACATTCAACTGCTGAGGTGAGCATCTGGCATCACGGCAGGGTACGCTTGTGCTCAAAGAAACCCTCACAATGCCTACTTTGATTATTTTCTTTTTTACCCTCAAGCTTCCTACGCTCCTGTGCAAATTGTACAGCACTGGGTGTTATATCTCTTTCTTAGACAATGTCTACCAGGATGGAGATATGGTGATCAGTGCATTCTTACCCCTTTATACCTTCCAAACCTCCCAACACACTGAAGGGGCAGAGAACATAGACATCAGTCCACGGTAAGTCTCTCCTGCCCGATCTTCCTAACCCCATTCTCCAGTGTTTACCCTTAGTCCATTTCAGTTTTTATTCTCAACTGCACTTCTTCCATCCCACTGAGTTATTGGTAACATCTATTATATTATATTTTTATGTATGTAGTCTGAGAAGAAAATCAGTCTACAGTCAGTTCCAACACATCTGTCGCTCTGACATTTGCCCCACAGGAGACCTAAAGATGTAACGTATCATCTGGCATAGGGACAGTTCAGTCCTTAAAGGTGACAAAACGATGTCCATTCTATGAAGACTTTCCACTGAATGGTTCCTCTGTGCACTTCCTAATGTTGGGACAGTTGGGTGGGACTGTGCTGTGTGTGCCACATTCCTCATTTGACTCCCTACTTATTTAGTTATTTCAAACTCTTTGAAGATCATTATTCCCTTCCAGCTGTCTTCCCACACATTGATGTTCCATGATAGATAGTCTGGGGACTATGAGAAGACAGCAGTGATATTTAAATTCCCTCCAGGATCTGAATGACACCTGTACAGGAACATTCTTTTGACTCTTAGCAATGTCACCAGAGCAATCAAAGAACTGTTTTCTAAAAGAATGAAACAGACTTGCACAGAATTTGAACAGGTGGCTTCTGGTGCTGTGAGCAGAGAAGATGCCACTGAGAGCAGTTAATTCTCCTGCTGTCAGACACAGGTGTGTCAGGTGTTGCCTGTGGCTGCTGTGCACAATAATGAAGGGAGATAGCAGGGAAGACATGCGACTTACATGCTAAGGAACTCTGATCTTTCCCCACAACACCTAACTCTTTGCTGATATCTTTGCATTCTCTTTTACTTTCTCATGTCTGTTTCCCATTTACTATCTGTAATCTGTTTTCCCATCTGTAAATCTACCAGTCACATGCGCATGCTATTGGCACTGTGCTACTCTGCTCTTCTCTGACTAAGAGAATGATTAAGTCATTCACTTTAGTCTTAAGTTTGCTGTGCTTAATATCTTTACTGTGTGTGTGTGTGTGTGTGTGTGTGTGTGTGTGAGAGAGAGAGAGAGAGAGAGAGAGAGAGAGAGAGAGAGAGTAAGAGTCTGTGTGTCAATGAGGACACATGTATGCCACATCTCACATGAGGACACACTTATATGAATCCCTGATTTCCACCAGCTTTGAAACATTGTTTATTACACTTTGCAGTTTTAGTTGGATAACTTACAAATGAGGTTTGCCTATGTCCCTATCCCATCTGCCTGTAGAAATGCTAGGTAACAAAAGCCTGTTTAAATGACCACCATTTTGTTGGCTACAGGATTTAAAATTCATGTCCTTACACTTTTGCTGCAACCATTTACCCATTGAGCTGTGTCTGCAGCCCTGTATTGACTTTCAATTCATATCAGAGCCCAACTTTCCCATTTACCCAATATTCCATATATATTTAAATATATTTTATATATTTCTAAGGACAAAAATTAACCCATTAATTCTGAGTAATCTTATTGTTTTTATATTTGCAATGCTGACCATGAAGTACGACCTAATCAATCGGTATGCTGTCTCCTGGGGAAGAATATTTCTCTCACTCTCATCATTCTTTATCTGACTGTAGTTATTAGTCTTGGGTTGAGATCTCATGAATTTTCCCTGTCACTGTTAGAATGTCTATTGGTGTCATTATATGTTAGGTCATGTTTAGACAGACATGAGGTTTGTGTTCTGGTCAGAGGCTAGCACTATACAAGCTGAGCCATTTTCCAGTCCAAAATTATCTTTAGTATATTGCTCACAAACATTTCAGCCTCACAAATAATGCATGATACTTCTTCTCTATATTTAGTTTGGTGAACACTGTACTTTCTACAATGCCCTGTGGTCACCTTCATCCCCAGCACACTCTCATCCTATTCCCGAGCCCCTCCACTGCCTCTTCCCACACTGGTCCCCTCTCATCACACTACCACACCCTTCAGCATCCAGGGTCACTCCCCTTTCATCCCCTACCTTACTCCCACCTTTTTCTTCTTTTAGAGTTCTTCCCTGCATGTCCTCATGACTCTTTTATTAGCCTGAATAAATTCTCTAAATCTTCATAAGTCAGCTCTTTTAAAATCCGTTCAGTTCTGTTTGAGATTTGCATTTTCCTTCCTTAAGAACCATGTGAAAAATCCATTGCAATATTTTTATAATTTTCCATTTTGATTTTGCATTGGATATTTGAATTGTAAAAGAAATTTACCCTGAAATCAAGGGAGGCAATTTCCATCTTCTCTACAAAACCTTCAATGTGTCTAATTTTTGGAACATAATCTCTTTAAATACTGTTTTCCTAGAAATTGTTAGTAGTTTAATGTTTATTTTTTCAAGAAATCTTGATGTGTTATTTTTCTTTATTTAAGAAAAGTATTTCATGATTTTCACTAATATATTACCACTCCTATAATCATCTTTATGGATGTCCGTGTGCATGTGTGAATGTGTGTATGCAAATTAGTGTGTTTCTGAATGTATGCAGGAGAAAGTATGTATATGTGTGTAGCTATACAGCGATTACCTGTATTTGTGACATGTTATTGTGTGTGACCATGAATGGGATAGGTGTTTATTTGAATATGAGTATGTGCACGAGTGTGAATGTGTACCACTGTATTTTTGAGAATGTATAAAAGTGTGAGTGTGTGTGTGCATGTGTGTGCATTTGTGCATTTGTGTGAGTGTCTGCGCATGTCTGTGGGTGTGGATACCAGGCTGTATGTGGAGTTCAGAGGAGAATTATTTCTGTTGTTATTCACTTCTCATCTTATTTGATGCAGAGATTTTTTTGTTTTTTTACTGCTATGCCTACAATGCTGACAGGCCCACGGACTTCGGTAATTTCCTTATAACTCTGACACTTTGTTCCAGAAGATCATTAAGATAGCAAACTCCATGTCCTGGGGACAGATATCTAGGTATTCAAATGTGTGTCTGGCCAACATCTGCCTTCTCACTTACCACCCAGCTCACATCCACATTCTGGCAGCTTGACGTGGTTCTTATTTATTTATTCATTTATTCATTTATTCATTTATTCATTTATTCATTTATTCATTTATTCATTTATTCATTCATTCATTCATTTATTTATTTATTTATTTATTTATTTATTTATTTATTTATTTATTTATTTATTTATTATGGACCTGTAAGGTATAATTCCAGGCCCATATTCTTCCTTTCACTTGTCTTCAAGACTTCAGT
Organism: Uromys caudimaculatus; assembly: GCA_028551405.1. Classification (NCBI taxonomy): domain Eukaryota; kingdom Metazoa; phylum Chordata; class Mammalia; order Rodentia; family Muridae; genus Uromys; species Uromys caudimaculatus. Next base: position 14,681,086 of record CM052721.1, read on the forward strand.
GACACATTCAGACCTCATGTAGGACAACTGTTCCATTCACCACTCCTACTCCAATTGCTCTCAATAATCCTTGCAAATATATTGGAACATCGATCTAATTTCCATTTCAATCTCAAATGATTTATCTGCATGCTTATTATTTTATATGTAACTTGATTTCTATAACTCAGTTTTCTACTTAATGAAGATTCTTCTTTGCCTGGGACTTTACAAATTGAGTGTAAAGCACGCCTGATCAAACAATGAGGTAATCAACCCTAACCTCCATGACTGAGTAGAGAGTTTCAAGTTTGAGTTATGCATCAAGGAGATGTTTCTTAATAAAAGATGGCAGATTTCTGTTTAGTAATAAATGCTTCTGTGGCCAGGCAGTGGTGGCGCACGCCTTTAATCCCATCACTTGGGAGGCAGAGACACCTGGATTTCTGAGTTAGAAGCCAGCCTGGTCTGCAGAGTCAGCTCCAGGACAGCCAGGGCTACACAGAGAAACCCTGTTTCAAAATACCAAAACAAAAAAATGCTTCTGTGAAGTTAGGGTTCTGCTGGGTTCTGTGTGGGAACCCTTTCCCCCAAGAAAAAGATACATAATGCTGACTTGCAGTTTTGCATCTAGGTGTCTGTGAAAATCAATAATGACTGGTGGACAAGTTTAGTACAACAAAAGTATAAGCAGAAAATGGAGGGGGAGAACCTTCCTTTCTTTCTCATTTCTTTTTCAAATCCTACTCTTGTGATAAAATTCTGGGCCACTTTTATATCTCCATAATCTCCTCTTCATTGGCAGGACTAAAAGATAGTGGAACAAACAGATTTCCATATGGTCTGAAAACCTGTGAACTGCAAAACATTTTTACATTTTTAAGATAATTGCATATTTTTTAAAAAAGTGACAAGATATTAATGTGTGCACAGGGTTGATGTTTAAGAGTCAAGTAGTAAGATGAGAGTTCTATATGGTTGCACTGTGTACCAGTTTTGTTGGACAGCTTGGGAGTATGTTTATCCTTCCTATCAAAGCTGCATATTAGTTCTTTAATAAATATTGCTAAATTTTTATTTTACATGTGGGTCTATACTAATGCTATTTTAATCTTCTTCAGTTTGATTTCATTAAAACATTTTAGCTTGACTTTCTATACTCTCTTCCACATTTCCTATTTCAGAGGTTGATATTCTGAGGGACTGGGACGAACTTTACTTTGGATGAGAATCTTGGAGATTGGCCAAGATTCAGTGAATTGTCCTATCCACCTACATAGTGGATGCACTAAATGAACTTAGTTTTTGAGGTAGGTGGTCTTGAAGTCAGGAGAGGTTGTGGTAGATGGCCTGGTAAATGTTGGAATATAGCATTTATCAAAGTCCATTACATGCATGTGTCAAATTATCCCCTATCAAACAAACAAAAAAACAAACAAAAAAGCATGTTAATACTGAGACACAATTATTTGAATTCACATGAATATTTCATATTTATCAATTGTGCCTATTTGTGGGATCAAATAATTATGCAGTTAACAATAATACTCTTTTCCTTTTCTTTCTCCTGTACTTGGTCGTCATCATGTGGCTTCTTTAGAATATTTGCTTTCAAGTATGTAATTTGACTTGCCCATATATGAGTGCTTCTTTATATAAGATAGTGTCATCTAGAAAGAAGGAGCATCATTTTAGAAAATGTCGTTCCTAGATTGGCCTGTGCAGAAGCTTGTGATTCAGTTTGATGTTTTTGATTCATTATCGATGTGGAATTGCTGAGGGCACTGTGTGTTGTGCAGCCCCTAGGCTGCTAGTCTGGATATAACATGAAACAGGCTGAGGAAGGCACGGGGAACCAGCCATGTAAGCAGCATTCCCCATGCCCTTTGTGCTAGTTACTGTCTAGACTTTCCTCAGATATAGGATGTGACCTGCGCATTGTAAGCTGAAGGAACTGCTTCTGTCCTCTAGTTTCTTTTTGTCACTGTGTCCATCACCGCAATGTAAGGTAAGAAAGACATTATTCTTACACAGGTATACCCTTTCACCCCATACTTAGGTCTTCTGTTTTTCTATTTCAAATATGCCATACTATACACATTTAACTTTCACAGGGAGATAACAGTATGCAAGATGTGTATATATATATATATATATATGATCTAATTTTTGAGAAAATATAATATATGCCTTTGGGGGAATTCTGTAGTTATCTCTTTTGCTTGTCTGTCAGTTAAACTCCACTTCAACAGGAGTCCAGTCAGGAATCTTAATTCATTGAAACCCTTCTTTTTCTCTTTTCACAACCAATTTATGTTGTTTTAATTTAAAGTTTTTCTTTTCCCTTTAATAGTATTTCATTTGTTATATGCATATGAACATATTCAGCATGAATATGTATTTATAGAATGGTAACAGTGCACAGAGACAAGGAAAATATTTTGGAATTATGATGTTAGGATTACTGTACAAGAATTTTGACACATCCTCAAAAACAGTGGCCAGTGCTCTTCACTGCCCCACCATCTCTGCAAATACAATATGAACTTTTCATTTTCTAGGGTTTCAAATGTTTGTTTCCCCTGTAAGATAGCTTTTTTGCACCAAAAATTGTGAGAATAAAGCAGTATGCATTCAATTGCTAGACATTTACAATATTTACATTTCTTTCAGTGCCTCCATCACTTCTATAAAACAGTGAAATGTGTTATAGGCACAGGCATGTGTGGAAATGCCAGGGTCACTGGGAATCCCACACTCTGAATTCCTGATTCAGTAGAGCCTATGTCATACCGTCACTGGCATCTACCTGTTTGTCAAATTAATCAAATTAATGGATTAAATGGAAAGGATGATTTCTTTTTTCACACACATTATTGGCAATTGTAATTAATTTTCCAGAGAAATTGGTTTGATACTGATAATATACTTCATTTTCAAAGGATTGAATGACCACATATCCTATAGACAAACTCCAGAAATTTTACATCTTTCACTTGTTAACATTAAGAGTCCATAAATCCCTAGATAACTTGTATTTTATAATTTTACATTAATTTATATTTTTAAATAAATATAATTCTGCAAGATGTAACCATGTGGATGAATTCAAGTAAAATCCAGGACATTACTCAGTATAAACGGCCAACAGATTCATAATAACTAGTGACTTATAAATTGAGTATCAAGACTTTCAAACTCTTGGGGGATTATATATTTACTGAAAATATATAATCTGGCATTATCAAATTGGAAATAAATTCACAAGGTAATGTAGTTTGCCCTGGAGGAAATGATGATAAACCAAATCATTATGTTTCATATTGGGTAAGTCCCATAAGGAGAACCTTGAAATCAAAGTTAATCAGATACCCAGAGAAATATAGCATTGTTCAATGATATGAAGGAAAACACACGTAACATGAAATGACAGAATTAACTTCTAATTAACTTCTGCAATGGACAACATACAAAACACAGAGCGAGGAAACAACATTTTCTCATAGAGACACAAAACTGTATCAGGACTACTAAGGTAGAAAAAGATTTAAAACTGCATAGACTTTTATATCATAACATTTTCAGATCTAAGCATTTGGTATTGGAGGACCAACCAGTATTCTCCTTCCTGGGGAAGACTATGCCTCCTGCAGTCAGCATTTCTAATTTACCTGTGCTGTATTTTATCTTGCTAAGGTATCAGGGCCTTTTCCCTGTACATGTTAGCTTGTCTATTGCTTATCTTGTTCTGAATAATGCATACAAGAAATATTATGAAACTGAGAAGGTTAAGTTTTTACATTTAAGCACATAGATGTAGAGAAATATATAGATAGAGAAAAAGATAGATGAGAATATACAGTAGATACAAAAGAAATGTATGTAGGTGAAAGAATATGTAGAATTTGGAATACATAAATTCATAATTATGAACTAAATGACCAACTTACTAAAAAGTCAAAGCACAAAACTGACCATTTAGATCCTAAAAGTTATTCAATTACATAATCTGAACACAGAAACCTTCATACAGAAGGGAAGTATAAGAGGGAGAAAATATAGGTCAGAAACCTCAAATCTGACTAATGTCTATTACTGTGTCTAGCCTAGACAGGCCTTGACAAGTGTAGCCTTGGGCAAGGGCGTAGAATGGCTTTTATTCATTTTCGCTATCATCAGATCCTCTTAGTTTGTATTGGTTCAGTCTGGCCTTCCACAACTCATCCCTCAAACCACACCAAATACACTGTTCAGTCTTACAACAGGTAGACATCCTATGTTAATCATGAACATGTAGTTGCTGGTTGTTTCATGAAAGGAATATAGACTTCATGCTCTATGTCAAATATTTAAAAAGGCATTAGTCCCCATATGAGCTGTTAAACATGATGACAACCTATGCTACTGAGACCTGAACAATCTCAGGAAAGAAGATGCAGTTTGAACATTGAAGCTATGACAGGGTCTGTCCATTCAATACACGATAGTGAATGGACTCAGATGCACCCTACAATGATGACTTGAGATTACACTGTAATGATCCATATATCTTCTACACAGGATCACCCCAAACAACTATCAATTTGTGATGGCCTTAATTTTTGCCATAGAGGCGATCAACAGGAACCCCATTCTTTTGCCTAACATGACGCTCGGATATAACATTTACAGTGCCGGGCCCACTGAAACTGAGATAGTGAGAAGTTTCTTCATGTGGCTCACAGGGAGGAACCGACTCATTCCAAACTATACCTGCAAAACAGAGGAAAAGTCTGTGGCAGCAATCACAGGAACAACATGGGAAATTTCTTCCTTAATTGGCATATTTTTGGGTCTTTATAAATATCCACAGGTGAGATTATATGGATGGGAAGAAAGGAAAATATTCTCATTTGAATCCATAATTTGGGTACCAAGAAAAATTGTAATGGGGATGATTCATTTATGTATGATTCAAAATAATAGTATTGGGCTGGAAGTTGGCCCAAGAGTCAAGAATGATTTCTGTGCAATCAGGAGGATAAAAGTTTGGATGCCAGCCTCACACTTATCTTCATGATAGCAAAGCAGACACACGATAATCCCTGTGGCTTCTTATCTTCTATCCAGATGAAAAGACGATCCTCAAGGATGAAGAGAGACCCTACCTCAATAGAATATATGGAAAGAAGTAGAGAACACATGATGCCCTCTTTTAGCCTTCACATACATACATATGCAGTATGCACTGTAGAAAGCTGGGCACACACACTTTCATGCATACACACACACACACACACACACACACACATGCACACACAGAGTAAATTGACTATCCAGCCATTCTTTTAAAATACATAGCTTTAAACTACACACTTTATGATTTATTACTGTATTCACATTACTTCTGTTTGAAATATACAAAGGGGTCGTATGACACACACATGTGTCTACAGTAGATATGAGTATTTCAACACATTTTCCAGAATCATATCCCAGTACTAGAGTTGACTTTAAATACAAATTTGGCTTTCTAAACTTTAAGTTACTGCTTTATACGGAATGATTCTGAGATTTCCAGAACCTCCTCATTAATATCTATCCTTGTTTTCATTTTTACAGCTGAGCATTGGACCATTTGAACCAAGTATGAATAACTCTGTGAAATTTCCTTTTTTGTATCAGATGGCTGCCAAAGAATCTTCTGTGGCCTTAGGCATGGTCTCACTGTTTGTCCATTTCAGATGGAATTGGGTGGGGCTGGTCGTCTCAGAGGATGAGAATGGTGTTAACTTTGTCACAGACTTGATTCCAGAGATGGAAAGAAACACAGTCTGTGTAGCCTTCATGGAATTTATCCCGGTTTCTCACACGGTGGACCTGGGAAAGGCTTATGAGTACCCTAGGCGGATTGTGAGCAACCCAGCAAAAGTTGTTATCATTTATGGTAACACTGACTCTTCCTTAGGAGTGCTGTTTAGAAGATGGGAATATATACTTCCATGGAGAATTTGGGTCACCACTTCACAATGGGAAGTCATTACGTCTATGAGACATTTCATTCTTGATTCCTTCCATGGGACTCTCATCTTTTCACAACGCCATGGTGAGATTTCTACTTTTAAAGAGTTTGTAAAGACAGTGAGCCCTTCCAAATACCCTGATGACATTTTTCTTGCAAGACTGTGGGAGATTTACTTTGATTGTGCAATATCTACTGCTAACTGTAAATCATTAAAAAATTGTTCCTCTAGAGGTAGCTTGGGATCGTTACCTTGGTACCTCTTTGACACAGCCATAAGTGATGGCAGTTACCATGTATACAATGCTGTCTATGCTGTGGCCCACACCATCCACAAGATACTTATGCAAGAAGTAGACATAGAAGGAATGAAAAATGGGGGAAGAATGAAATTTCCCCCCTTGAAGGTAATGGTTTTTCTTTTGATCCTCTATAGTGTTACCATTGTAACTTGTAAAAAATGGCTCACAGGTACTCTAAACAAATACAATGGGATTCTTTTTAGAAGACAAGTTTCTAGACTATTTTACTGACTGGAAGGAAAATTTATACCTGGGTGAACTTCAGAGTCAACTTGCCATTCTCATAGAAATAAACACTGAGGAAATGAAGGTTTATGTTAAAGGCACTGTTAGTCTCCTTCCCTTGTAGGTTCCCAACAGTAAAATCAAAATATCTTCCCATCTTGTTCTTACATATGAAAAAGAGTGACATGATAGTTTAGGGTCCTAAAGATCGTATAGAACCACCAATTCAAATGTTCTTAAAACATCTCATGAAATTGTGTCAACTCTAGATACTTTCGTAGGTTTGTTTCATTTGCTCTCATAAACTCTGTGGACAAGGGCCAAATATGAGAAATGAATTAGTTTGCTCCCAGTAAGACATTATATACCAGCCTCAGGAGGGACTCAATTTGACAGAATTTTAAGGAAGCCTGCCACATAAATTTCCACAGTCAAGAGCAAGTAGCTATGAGTATGCTATTGCTCAACTGGCTCATGGTAGAATATTCAGTCCAGGCACAGATTGTGAAATGAACCTACTTAAACTCTAGATGGGTATTCACACCTCAGTTAACACAAATAACAAAAACTCTCATAGACACGCTGAGTCCAAAATATTCTAGACAATTTTACACTGATCGCTCAAAACCAAATGCCTGTAGACTATCAGACTTGTATGCAAAACTCGACATATCATAAACTTTTCTCATCAGTGCTGAAAATCATTTGGATGCATGAAGAACATGAGATTAATCTCAATATTGTGTTAACATACTATTATGGTACTTACGATATTGATTCAAGTTAAGTATACACATTTTTCAATCATATATGTGTAATTCTATTTCATATTTTGTTGGGAATCCATTAAAATGTGAATGTGTCATAATTCACACACTTATCTTAACAAAAAAAAATTACCATTATGAATCATAAATCTCCCTAGTTGAACTCCGTGCTGAAGAACATTAAATTCACAAATCCTGGTGGAGATCCAATAACTTTGAATCCTTCAGAGAAATTGCATGTAGATTATGACATTCTGAACTTCTGGGATTTTCCACAAGGTCTTGCATATAAAGTGAAAGTAGGAACATTTTTTCCATATTTTCCACCTGGTCAACAATTGTCAATTTCTGAGGACAGGATAGAGTGGAGCACAGGAGTGGAACAACAGGTGGGTGGAATCTTACACTATTCTGTACAGAACACAGGGAAAACCACAGAAAACCACCTTGGTGAGCCTCCATTGGCAAAATTCCAATCTCACTTTCCATGTTCCAGTATTTTTTTCATGTGCTTACTGTTGCCAAGAATTAGCACAATCTTACCAATGTTATGCATGATTCTAACACTACACACACACACACACACACACACACACACACACACACACACACACACACATATATGATCTATTTGATAATGTGTATTTATAGTCACGTAAATTAATAGCATGTGCATGCATAATAGTATGTTCGTTATTACCCAATTATAATTCAGTTACCAGGTTAATTCTTATATGTCCTCACTTCTCTAATATGCACAGATTCCTATCTCTGTATGCAGTGAAAGCTGTGGTCCTGGATTCAGGAAATCTCTTCAGGAAGGGAAAGCTGCTTGCTGTTTTGATTGTGTCCTATGCCCAGAAAATGAAATTTCCAATGGAACAGGCAAGTGTGTGCATTAAAGATAAGGTACTCACAACTGTTTTAAATCCATATCCTGAAGGTGAAATTATGCACAGAGAAGTACACAGATTAGATTCTTAATTTTGTGCTCAGCTGGGCAGTGGTGGCACACTCCTTTAATCCCAGCACTTGGGAAGCAGAGGCAGGTGGATTTCTGAGTTCGCGGCCAGCCTGGTCTACAGAGTGAGTTCCAGGACAGCCAGGGCTACACAGAGAAACCCTGTCTCTAAAAACTAAAAACTAAAAAAAAAAAAAAAAAAAAAAAGAAAGATTTTGTGCTCAAAATTAATATTTATAAAATAAAGAAAGAAATTAAAAACTTCCTTGAATTTAATGCAAATGAAAGTACAACATACCTAAACTTATGAGACACAATGAAAGCAATATTAAGAGAAAAACTCATAGCTTTGAGTGTCCCCAAATAGAAACTGGAGAGAGCATACACTAGATGCTTAGCAGCACACCTGAAAGTTCTAGAAGAAAAAGAAGCTAATACACCCAAAAGGAGTAGAAGGCAGGAATAATCAAACTCAGGGTTGAAATCAACCAAGTAGAAACAAAAAGAACTATACAAACAATCAACAAAACCAGGAGCTGGCTCATTGTGAAAATCAAGATCGATAAACCTTTAGCCAGATTAACCAGAGGGCACAGAGACAGTATCCAAATTAACAAAATTAGAAATGAAAAGAGAGACATAACAGCAGATTCTGAGGAAATTCAAAAAATCATCAGATCCTATTACAAAAGCCTATACTCAACAAAACTTCAAAATCTGGAAGAAATAGACAGTTTTCTAGACAGGTATCAAATACCAAAGTTAAGTCAGGATGAGATAAGCCATCTAAACAGTCCCATAATGCCTAAAGAAATAGAAGCAGTCATTAAAAGTCTCCCAACCAAAAAAAGCCCAGGACCAGATGGGTTCACTGCAGAATTCTATCCGACCTTCAAAGAAGACCTAATACCAATACTCTTCAATCTATTTCACAAAATAGAAACAGAAGGAACACTACCCAGTTCCTACTATGAGGCCACAGTTACACTGATACCAAAACCTCAGAAAGACCCAACAAAGAAATAAAACTTCAGACCAATTTTCCTTATGAACATTGATGCAAAAATACTCAATAATATTCTCACAAACCAAATCCAAGAACACATCAAAACGATCATTCATCATGATTAAGTAGGCTTCGTCCCAGGGGTGCAGGGATGTTTCAATACCCGGAAATCCATCAATGTAATCCACTACATAAACAAACTCAAAGAAAAAAACCACACGGTCATTTCAGTAGATGCTGAAAAAGCATTTGACAAAATTCAACATCCCTTCATGATAAAAGTCCTGGAAAGATCAGGAATTCAAGGCCCATAACTAAACATAGTAAAAGCAATACACAGCAAACCAGTAGCCAACATCAAACTAAATGGAGAGAAACTCGAAGCAATCCCATGAAAATCAGGGACTAGACAAGGTTGCCCCCTCTCTCCCTATCTATTCAATATAGTAATTGAAGTTCTAGCTAGAGCAATTAGACAACAAAAGGAGGTCACAGGGATACAAATTGGAAAGGAAGAAATCAAAATACCACTATTAACAGATGAAACGATCATATACCTAAGTCACCCGAAAAACTCCACCAGAGAACTGCTGCAGCTGATAAACAACTTCAGCAAAGTGGCTGGATATAAAATTAATTCAAACAAATCCGTAGCCTTCCTATACTCGATGGATAAACAGGCTGAGAAAGAAATTGGGGAAATGACACCCTTCACAATAGTCACAAACAATAAAAAGTGTCTTGGTGTGACTCCAAACAAACAAGTGAAAGATCTGTATGACGAGAATTTCATGTCTCTGAAGGAAGAAATCGAAGAAGACCTCAGAAGATGGAAAGCTCTCCCCTGCTCATGGATTGGCAGGATTAATATAGTAAAAATGGCCATCCTGCCAAAAGCAATCTACAGATTCAATGCAATCCCCATCAAAATTCCAACTCAATTCTTCATAGACTTAGAAAGAGCAATTCTCAAATTCATTTGGAACAACAAAAAACCCAGGATATCAAAAGTTATTCTCAACAACAAAAGAACTTCGGAGGAATCAGCGTCCCTGACCTCAAGCTGTACTACAGAGCAGTAGTGATAAAAAACTGCATGGTATTGGTACAGTGACAGGCAGGTAGATCAGTGGAATAGAATTGAAGACCCAGAAATGAACCCACATAATTATGGTCACTTGATTTTTGACAAAGGAGCCAAAACCATCCAGTGGAAAAAAGACAGCATTTTCAGCAAATGGTGCTGGTTCAACTGATGGTCTACATGCAGAAGAATGTGAATTGATCCATTCTTATCTCCCTGTACAAAGCTCAAGTCCAAGTGGATCAAGGACTTCCACATAAAACCAGACACACTGAATCTAATAGAAGAGAAAGTGGGGAAAAGCCTTGAACACATGGGTACAGGGTAAAAGTTCCTGAACAGAACCCAATGGCTTATGTTCTAAGATCAAGAATCGACAAATGGGACCTCAAGAAATTGCAAAGCTTCTGAAAGGCAAAGTACACTGTCAACAGGACAAAACTGCAACCAACAGATTGGGAAAAGATCTTTACCAGTCCTAAGGCTAATATCCAACATATACAAAGAACTCAAGAAGTTGGACTCCAGAAAACCAAATAACCCTATCAAAAACTGGAGCACAGAGCTAAACAGAGAATTCTCAACTAAGGAAACTCACAGGGCTGAGAAGCACCTAAAGAAATGCTCAACATCTTTAGTCATCAGGGAAATGCAAATCAAAACAAGTCTGAGATTCCACCTCACACCAGTCAGAATGGCTAAGATCAAAAACTCAGGTGACAGCAGATGCTGGCAAGGATGTGGAGAAAGAGGAACACTCCTCCACTGTTGGTGGGATTGCAAGCTGGTACAACCATTCTGGAAATCAGTTTGGTGGACCCTCAGAAAAATGGACATAATACTACCTGAGGACCCAGCTATACCTCTCCTGGGCATATACTCAGAAGAAGCTCCAACATGTAATAAAGACACATGCTCCACTATGTTCATAGCAGCCATATTTATAATAGCCAGAAGCTGGAAACAACCCAGATGTCCCTCATCAGAAGAATGGATACAGAAAATGTGGTACATTTACACAATGGAGTACTACTCAGCTATAAAAAACAATGACTTAATGAAATTTGCAGGCAAGTGGATGGAACTTGAAAATATCATCCTGAGCGAGGTAACTCAGTCACAAAAGAACGAACATGGTATGTACTCACTGATAAGTGGATATTAGCCCAAGTGTTCGGAATACCCAAGTTTCACTTTACAGTGACTGCTGGACTGAGAGTGAGGTCCCAGATGGAGGAGTTGGAGAAGGGACTGAAGGAGCTGAGGGAGTCTACAGCCCCATGGAGGGAGCATCAGTGTCAACTGGCCTGACCCCCCTTGTCCTCCTGGAGGCTGGACCACCAATCAAAGTAAACACATTGAGGAACCCATGGTTCAGACCACATATGTGGTAGAGGAGGACCTTGTTGGCCATCAGGGGGAGGAGAGGCCCCAGTAAAGGGGAATGTCAAGGTGGGAATACGGGAGTGGGTGGGCGGCTGGTTGGTAGGTGGAATTCCCTCATAGAGGTGGGGTAGGGGAAGGCGATAGGTGGTTTCCAAAGAGGAGACCTAGAAAGGGGGAAACATTGGAAATGTAAATAAAGTATCAAAAAATAAAAAAAAATAGCATTTTAATTATTATAGAAATGTCTACAAATAATTTCATAATTTATTATTTCTGTTTTTAATTTTGAAATGTTTCTCACAATTCACCATTGTATATAACACTGTGATAGATATCCCCCAGTACATACATATTTCTGCCAACATAAATTCCTAGAAATAAGTTTACTAGATAAAATTTTATGCACAATTAAAAAATAGATAAGCTTACCAACCTAATTTGTAACTTCAACTCTTCTCATTGATACTCTGTATTCACAAAGACAACTGAGAGTTTACCAACCTTTGGCTAGAGTATCCATCAGTAAAAAGTTATCAATTTGTCAATAGGAATCTAATTACCCTTAGAATGCATTAAGCAAAAAACTTAATAAAAAAAAGGTGGGATTCTTCACTCTCTTCGATATCTATTATCGTTAGGTTCTGTTTTCTCATTGTGTCCTGGATTTTATGGATGTTTTGGGTTAGGAGCTTTTTGCATTTTGTATGTTCTTTTACTGTTGTGTTGATGTTGTCTATGGTATCTTCTGCTCTTGAGATTCTCTCTTCCATCTCTTGTATTCTGTTGGTTATGCTTGCATCTATGACTCCTGATCTCTTTCCTAGGTTTTCTAACTTTAGAATTGTCTCTTTTTGTGATTTCTTTATTGTTTCTATTTCTATTTTTAGCTCCTGGATAGTTTTGTTCATTTTTTTGTCTGTTTGATTGTGTTTTCCTGTAATTCTTTAATAGGTTTTCTGTGTTTTCTCTTTAAGGGCTTCTAGTTGTTTACCTCTGTTCTCTTATATTTCTTTAAGGGTGTTAATTTCTTTCTTAAAGTCTTCTATCATCATCATGAGAACTGATTTTAAATCTAAGTCTTGCTTTTCTGATGTGTTAGGGTATCCAGGGCTTGCTGTGGTGGGGGAGCTGGGTTCTTATGATGCCAAGTAGCCTTGGTTTCTGTTCCTTATGTTCTTGACCTTGCCTTTCTCCCTCTTGTTAACTCTGATGTTAGCTGATCTTACTCTGTCTGGCTGTGGCTTGTTCCTCCGTCAGGCCTCTGTATCAATACTCCTTGAGGAGTAGCTCTCTCTGAGAGGTGTTTGGGTTTGGAGAGCTGTGGCACAGGGTCAGCTCTGGTGTGCAGACAGAAACCAGAAGAATCTTGTCCCCAGCTGTCCCTTGGTTCCTGTGTCCTGATGGCTCTGCAAAGGTCCCTCTTGATCCAGTGAATTTGAATAGAAGTGGTGGTTTTGCCTATGCTCGAGGTTGTGTCAGTACTCCTGGGATACCAGCTATCTCCTGAAGCCCTGTGGCCCAGGCTGTGGTCCCCAGGTCCCGGTGAGCAGTGGTGCTTGTCTTATTCCTACTCACAGTTTTTCCACGCTCCTGGGAGGGTAGCTTTCTTCTGGAGCCACTTGGCTATGGAACCCTGATGGCCTAGGCACAGGTCTCCTGCCAGGGATGGAAATTGGAAGGTTCCTGTCCCAGACTTTCCTCCTCATTCTGTGCCCTGAGGGCCTGGGAGGCTAACTTTCTCCTGGCACTAATTGGCTATGGATCCCTGTGGTCCAAGCTGAGGTCCACAGCTACAGATGGAAACCGGAAGTTTCTTGTCCCTCAGTCTCTGTGTCCTGAGGGTTCCGGGTGGGTCCTGGTGAGCAGTGGTGCTTGTCTTGTCCCCACTCATGGCTTTTCCTCGCTCCTGGGAGGGTAGCTTTCTTCCAGAGTTACTTGGCTATGGAACCCTGGTGGCCTAGGCACAGGTCTCCCGCCAGGGATGGAAACTGGAAGGTTCCTGTCCCTGACTTTTCCTCCTCAGTCTGTGTTCTGAGGCCCTGGAGGCTAGCTTTCTCCCGGCACTAATTGGTTATGGAGCCCTGTGGCCCAAGCTGAGGTCTCCAGCAACCTCTTCCACAGAATTTAACAAATGAATTCTATATACATATATCTATGTCCAGTCTTGTCCAGTCTTTTGGAGCTGTATTAAATTAACATCATATTAAAACCATCTGTCTGTCACAAGTTCAACTTTACAATGCCCAGAACAGATCCTGAAATAGATATGCTATTAATACACAGTAGATTTGTCTTCACTAATTTAGGCCCTGGAGAGATGGCTTAGTAGTTAAGAGAAGCAGTTTCCCTTATAGTGGAAACATGTGTGACCTCCAGCACTACCAGGATGGCTTGCAACTCTCTGTAACTCAAGGTCTAAGGGATTTGATGCCGCATTTTGACCAATGTGGGCAGAATACACATCTGCAGCACAGACTTACATGAAGACAAGATACTCAATCCAAACAGCATGGATACTAATAAATGCATAGGTCTCATATATAACAATATATGGCATAAATTGCTTCCAATGTAAAATCCTGTTTCCTGATAGCTGTAGATCAAATGAGTAGGTAACAAAATCTATGGAGATGCACAATTAGGGTTATGTGCAAAATCTTGCAGGATGAAGTAAGTGATGTTACATACATTTGAGAGTTCATAATGGCTTTTTTAAAGGGTTTGAACCACGACATAAGATGACCAAAGGACATCAAAAATGGTTCTTAGTATTGTTAGGAATGGCACAGTGTGGAAAACTATTACATCATGCAATATTCAATACATAATTAATTATGTGACTTAAACCTGGCCCCAGAAGATTATAGGTCAATCTTCCTGAATACCAAGTGTATGATAATCATTATATGTACATTATAAATCATGAATGCAGTGCAAGCATATTATGGTGCATATAATTTAATGGTACATTATGTGCAGTTGACATATAATGACAATCATGTAATATTGGCTCCATCCTTGAGGTGTAGGTATTTATAAACATATAAAAGGCAAAATACAATTCCACTGCTAACATAACACTCAAAGAAAAGAGATTTTAACTAGTTCTACAAAATCTGGCACAAGAAAATATTATCTAATATCTATTTTTGATCTATAGGTTTTGAAATCTTAGCTAGAGAATTAGGCAATGAAGTAGACACAGGAGGTACAGAATAGAAAAGAGAAATTCAAAGTATTTTTACTTGCACAGACAGGATATATGCTTAATAGACTAAGGACTTTACCAGAAAACAGCTGATGCACACATTCTGCAAGGTAACAGGACACAATATTATCTCAGAAAATGTTTTTAACAATAAACCCACCAAGAAATAAATCATGGAAGCAACTCTATTACACTAAAATTATCTTACAGTAATTAAAACTATGAAATAGAAACATTAATATACTGAAATTTAAACACTGAAGAAAGTAGTTGAAAAACACATCAAAAGGTGACTTAGTTGGGGCTGCATTGCTCTGATAAAACATTAAAATTTTAATTAGGAGGAGAAATGCTTTGTTTCATGTTTTCTTTCTGAGCTTAAATTTTGCCACGTAGGGAAATTAGTCTAAAAATCGAAAGCAGAAAGTTGGAGGCATGTTTTTTTACAAAGAATCCATGGGAAAATGCAATTTATAAGCTTGCTTTGCATAGTTTGGTCAGGATGTTTTCTTAAACAATGTATCAATTGTACAGTAGTAGCTGCATCCACAGTGAACTGTCTCATCCCATATCAATCATTAATCAAAAAAAATATATTAAAAACTTTTCCACACGTCAATCTTATGGATGCCTTTTCTTTTTTAAGACTACTTCTTTTCAGATGTTTGTACATTTGTGTCAAGTTGTCAGAAACCAACAAGCACATGCACCATCCCCAAAAGCAACCCAATACAAATAATCTATAGCCTACACCAAGTGTACATGCTCATCCAAGCTCATAGCTGTTTTTCTCCCAACAGTCAACAAAATGAAATAGCCTGTATATTCCTCTACTAATGAATGGGTACATGTAGGAGAATAAATCATCTATGAATATGAAATTATGACATTTGCAGGAAAATGAATGTTAATGCAAATATAATTGAGTGGGGGTAATGCAGGTCTAGAAATAATTCTCTGCCACAGACAATCTTTTATATATATCCTTTAAAACTTTAGATATGTTTTAAAATTGGGAATGCATAGAAGTCTGCAAACAAGAAACAGTTCATAATGAACAGCGTTGAGATTATATGAATCTGAGAAATGTAATAATGGAAAAACAAGGATTGGGAGAGTGGGGTCCGTAATTGACGGGAAGAGTAGAAGAGGAAGAATGGTGTGACATGACTATTACTAACATCCTATCACAATGCCATAAGTAAACCCACTCTTACAGAAGGTTCAGAAACCGTAGTTTACAGACCCACACAGAATTTCATGGGATCACTCCTGTATGGGGAGACAATGCGCAACTGGTTCACCATTGGCTATCAAGTAAAAAGCCACATGCCAAGTATGTACTACACTTTTTCAATGGGTTAGTCAATGAGGTACTATAGACAACGCCAAATACTTGGTCATTCTTCAGAACTTCATGTTAAGATACGATTGCTGTTGTAGAAACCACATATCTGAGACACAAACAGGGAGAACGAAAGCAAAAGCTGACCTAGAAGCTTTTTCCTTACTGATTAGTGGACACAGGATGTGAAGGTCTCTATGCACAAGACTTTGGATAAATCTTATCAAAAATCGTACTGTGGCATAGAAGTTATTTAACAGAGAACATCTCCAATATGGAGGGAAACTCATTCAGACACAGGAAGCTCTAAAGCGGCTTAAGTAATGAACCTCACAGTAAATATCTTTAAGCTCAGTAAGCAACACATTTAAAGCCTTCAGAGACTCTATGAAAGTAAGCAGATACATTAGAACAATCCATACAAAAGTAGAGTAAAGCAAGAAGGAAAAAAGTTAGAATTTTCTTTAAAGAAAATCTCACTAAAGCAAAAAGAGATAAGAACAGATCCCTGAGACAATAAGAAACATGTGAGGTTTACGGAGACAACAGGCACCCTGAGATGTTGTCCAGAAGCTTTGCTATGAAAACCAAGTTTCTAGGTTTTGTCATCACCGCTGTTGGGGTGAGCTTGTGATGATGGAGGTTTTTGAATCATGTCCCAAGCACTTGTCTAGTACTGTGATAAAAAATTGTTTTCCAAAGCAACAGATAACATCAAGAATTTAATTTGGAGGTTCATGGATTCATAGCATGGTAGAGTCCCTTCAAACCATTA
Organism: Uromys caudimaculatus; assembly: GCA_028551405.1. Classification (NCBI taxonomy): domain Eukaryota; kingdom Metazoa; phylum Chordata; class Mammalia; order Rodentia; family Muridae; genus Uromys; species Uromys caudimaculatus. The sequence goes on from CM052721.1 coordinate 14,698,125, forward strand.
TGATGAACAAGGAAGTATATTGGATGGTACAATGTTATAACTCTCACTCAAAACTTACTTCTGATCCAGAGGCAACACAGGCAAGATGAAGGGAATGGAAGAGAAAGGGGGAAGGTAGAGACAGAGACATAGACAGACAGAGACCCATAGCATGACAGAGAGCAGAGATAATGTCAGTTGTGTGGTGGATATGTAGAGCCATCATTATCTGAGAAGCTATTGATATTCTCAAGCTACTAAGAGAAGCAAAGTCAATTTTTTAATGATGTGACTTGTAGTGTATGTAGCACATTCTATATATGGCACCATGGTCCATGATAGAGTCAAAGACAACCTAATAAATACCCCTATTTTAGATCCTTCAAGCCTTCTTTTGACTAGTTGCTCAGGGCTATGATAGAGTCTACCAAAGTATATAGCCTATTCTGTTGCCCCGGGATTCTGCCAAGAGGTGAAAGGTAAGTGCCTATTGCCGAATATACAAAGAACTCAATAATCAGATGTCAGAGACCCCTGAATTAGGATTAACATAAATGACCTCTCCTGAGAAGTAGCTCTTATGGTAACAGAAGGCATCATGCAAGCTTCCAAAGGAGAGAAGCAACAAACAGATCTACATATCTATGATACCTATGAAAAATTTTAAGAACTAGCATTCCATGATAGCCAAGTCAATGTAGCATCACTATACATACCTCAATGGAACCCATCCTCTCCATAACTGGGCATGACATGGGCTCATGAAGATAGTATATCTATACTTGAAATCTAGCTATAGTAATACCCACAGATAAGTTTAGTCCTCACCCATCATCAAGAAGATCACTTGTCAAGCAATAGAGTCCACTACAGAAGACCACAACCACTTAGAATCTAGAGTTGCGGACCCTTGTCTCAATTGTAGAGATATCTACCAAATAATCAATCATACATGTAAAGTTTTTTTAAAACATTGTGGAATAGGACGAAGAAATATTTTAACAGCCATAGGATCAAGAAGCTTACTGCAATATATGTTTTCTGGTAATATCAAAAGCTAGGCCCATAAAGGCTCACCAGTATGTACACCCAAATGTAAATAAGAATAGTTTACATGGAAAATAGATATTTTAAAATGGACAGGAGACACTACATGGGACTCAGTACAACACAAATTAGTGTTGGCAAATCAGCAACTTGAAAACTGGGAATGGGAAAGCTGGAAAGATGAACACACTCTATCTAAAGTTTCTATGTAATTAAAAAAATTGACATTATGTGGTAGAAATTGAAACTTACATAAAGGAAAGCCATGTCCTCCAAGTTTCATTGTGTATATCCTTTGTATTTTCTTGTTAGTTTGCAAATCATTTCACTTGGGGTACTTAGGTGACTACCTAGTACCTCAATTAAACAAACAGAGTATAGGACTTAGAAATATGAATTAGTGTAATAAAAATATGCTTTGTATTGTTGCAATATTCACATTAGATTATGTCTTTCACCAAATTAACCAGAAGTAACTTGAAAAGTAAAGAATTTACTTCACCTTCAAGCTAATAATTTGTCATGAAGGGAAACAATGGAATAAAGTCAAGGCAGGAGTCTGGATGCAGGAACTAAAACGGAGTCCATGGAACTGCTTACTATCTTGCTCCTCATAGTCCATTTAATGTACTCTGTTAAAATAACTCAGGATGAATCTCCAAGGTTGACAGTGGCCACAAATGTGTAAAACAAACAACTACAATCATTAAGAAAATACCTTACAGACTCTAACCAAGCAAGTGAAAGATCTGTATGAGAAGAACTTCAAGTCTCTGAAGAAAGAAATCAAAGAAGACCTCAGAAGGTGGAAAGATCTCCCATGCTCATGGATTGGGAGGATTAATATAGTAAAAATGGCCATCCTGCCAAAAGCAATCTACAGATTCAATGCAATCTCCATCAGAATTCCAAATCAATTCTTCATAGACTAGAAAGGGCAATTCTCAAATTCATTTGGAACAACAAAAAACCAGGATAGCAAAAGCTATTTTCAACAGCAAAAGAACTTCTGGGGGAATCAGCATCCCTGACCTCAAGCCATACTACAGAGCAGTAGTGATAAAAACTGCATGGTACTGGTACAGTGACAGATCACTGGAATAGAGTTGAAGACCCAGAAATGAACCCAACACTTATGGCCACTTGATTTTCGACAAAGGAACTAAAACCATCCAGTGGAAGAAAGACAGCATTTTCAACAAATGGTGCTGGTTCAACTGGCAGTCGACATGCAGAAAAATGAGAATTGATCCATTTCTATCTCCCTGCACAAAGCTCAAGTACAAGTGGATCAAGGACCTCCACATAAAACCAGAAATACTTAACTTAATAGAGAGAAAGTGGGGAAAAGTCTCGAACACATGGGCACAGAGGAAAAGTTCCTGAACAGAACACCAATGGCGTATGCTCTAAGATCAAGAATCGACAAATGGGACCTCATGAAACTGCAAAGCTTCTGTAAGGCAAAGGACACTGTCAATAGGACAAAACAGCAATCAACAGATTGGGAAAAGATCTTAACCAATCCTACGTCTGATAGAGGGCTAATATCGAATATATACAAAGAACTCAAGAAGTTAGACTCCAGAAAACCAAATAACCCTATCAAAAACTGGGGAACAGAGCTAAACAGAGAATTCTCAACTGAGGAAATCCACAGGGCTGAGAAGCACCTAAAGAAATGTTCAACATCCTTAGTCATCAGGGAAATGCAAATCAAAACATGTCTG
>CM052721.1:14701380-14747429 GCA_028551405.1 Uromys caudimaculatus
CCATAGTTAGCTTCATAGTGGCTTTTATGGCCAGGAACCTGCCTGACACCTTCAATGAAGCCAAATTCCTGACCTTCAGCATGCTGGTGTTCTGCAGTGTCTGGATCACCTTTCTCCCTGTGTACCACAGTACTAAAGGAAAGATCATGGTGGCTGTGGAAGTCTTCTCCATCTTGGCCTCCAGCACAGGTCTTCTAGGCTGTATCTTTATCCCCAAATGTTATATTATTCTCATGAGACCTGACATGAACTCATTGAAATGCATCAGAAATAGAGTTCAGTGGAAATAAGCAGATTTTAGAGAAGCTCATGTCACATTTAAAGTTTTGAGTATTGTAAACAAAGTTCGTCAGATTAAAGCCTTGCACATCTGTTACACATGCCAGAAGCCTGAGTTAGATATTCTGCATTTGTAACATTAGAGTATTTCATGTCAAGGACTAATTATCTTGAGCTGTTTTAGCCTTTTAATCAGCCAACTATAAATTATCTCTGTATATTTTGTTGTAGTAAAATTAACAATGTGGTGCACTCATGACTTCCAGATGAATACTTGCACAATGTCCAAATGTGATGGCAGCATCTAACCAACCAAATCTCAACATAATATAGGATAACGTCCTACAATTTACCTTAGAGAGATTTACTAGGTTTGTTGTGACTTGACCCCATAATTGTTCTTGTAATATAATTTTAAAGCATCTTGATTTGTATATTAATTTATTCTGTTACTATAAAAACAACATAAAAGCACCATCATATCTGAACATAGTATTTGAGTTAACCTATATTCTCAGGCTATGGTTGCTGGCATTTTTTGGTAATATAAACTTTTCCTTACAACATTTGAGGTAAAATTTCTATGGGTGTTTGATTATTTGTAACATCAGCAATCTTGGAAAGGCTAAGTTCATTTTCCATTCCAGTCATATGAATTTCAATATCAAAACTCCATCACATTGTTAAATTTACTAGAACTTAACATCACAATAAAATCACAACCTTGGAATATTTATGATGGTATTGATAGAGAATACAATCTTAATAGGAACGATCCATCTTAACTCTTGGAACTACATCTCATGGACAAGACTTCAGTGGTGGTCATAAAGAGAAAGTAACCTAAGCACCAATATTCAGGAATCTGTTTCCTAAATTAAATGCAACATAATCATCTTCAAACTCTTGCTGACATGAATTTTCCACTGTGACATACTGCTCTCTATATTGTGCTTTGGAATAACACTACATTTCAAATTATGTATTTAATAATGAAGATTATATTATAATTGTTTTATATTTAACATTTTTGTTATATTTAAAACACATGACCTCTATTTCCATTATTTGTTGTAGCACACCAACTTTATTTGTATACATATGTATTCCTTAATACTACATGCTCAGCCCATATAAGGTTACTTGAATGCATAATATCATTACAGAAAAGCAGAACCAACTAAAATGGAGAGTTTTGAAGTCCATTTCCAGCATATACATCTACAAAACAATTTTCCCACCTAAGGTTCAGGAAACATTCTGCAAATGGTGAGGGAAATTCAATTGGGCCAGAGGATTGGAATGTATTCTGTAAGGTCATGTCTCCCAGTAAAGTCAGAGCTACACAATCAAATTCTCACTAATATAGCAACCTAAACAAGAGTTGAATACGCACAACAACTATGCACGTGCCATGTGGTGATGTTCAGGGTGCCTCATACATACACAAGTAACTACAGGCAACTGGAAAATCCTACAGTGGGAGAAATAGTCTTGAGGAAATTTCACATCAATCAGTTATTAAGCATGAAATGTTTTCCTTGGAATACCTTTTGTCAAGTATTTACTCACATCAAACATTTCATAAAATCATAAAAACACCGGCTAAGAGAAATGAAGACTTAATGGGTATAACTTGCCCTAGAGTCTGTTATACCTTTGGAATTGGTTTCTGAGAAGAATATTGAAGAGTTTTCAGTTTCGAGATATAGAAGCCCTGAAACGTTATCAGGAGAGATTAACTGGCCATTTGATTAGAGTTTGGCATATGAGATTGCCAAGGGCAAAGCAAACAGTGGGGGTTACACCCATTGGTTTTCATAGAGTAGCAATGACTCTAGCAGGAAACAAGTTTTTGCTCATCCATTTTGTGTTCTGTCAGTAAGTCAGTACTCATTCTGCACTGTGCATAGAACTTCATTTAGATTGAATTCAACGGTAATGGTTACTTTATTTAGGGAGAAAATCCTCAGGTCAGGTAGAGTTCAGGCTATGTCATGGTGAATACTCACTGTTATCATTTCTAAGAGAGAAACATAAAACAGGGACTTTTAAATGCGTTTGTAAGTAAGGCAGTTACAACAGGAGGACATAGATAACAGAGATGTAAAAGTAGCAGTAATGCTAAAGAGCTCAGCATCCAGGTAACTGCAACCTCATTGTCTGTACTGGTTTGTTGCAAGTATGGCCCAAGGGCACAATATGACCCAAGAAAAACTCACATTTGCAAAATACAAATTTAATTCAAAAAGGAGAGTCTGATGAGAATGCAAGAAAAGGTATTTCATCATCAAATGTAAATTCCAAGGCATTTGTTTAATGGATTCAGGCCACACATCAAAGAGACAGCTTTACAGATGTGGTCGAATTGAATCAGGCTACATTTTAACCTAGTTCCATACTAGAATATTCCAGGTGGCATTTGAAGCTTATCCAATGATCCTAGACCCCGAAGCCTTAATGGGACAATGAGAAATCACCCTCTAAACTTATAAAAGCAACACTTTGGGTATAAGTGGAACACTGGCATGTGGGAGATGCTCAAACTGTGGGAAATCCAGCAGGAAAATGTGTTAACAAAATGGACTGGAGCAGATAGGACCCACTTGTCATGGGCATCAAAGCTGTAAGGATGGAGCAGAGATGATTCCATTGAAAGTCTCAGACATCACAGCACTGTTAGAATGGTTGTTTTCACTGCTGGGTTTCAAAAATAATTTTAAGTTCTATCATTTTTTCTTGGCACTGGTTCCTCATTCTGTAATTGGGATGATTATTTCATTTAGGGAAACAGCAGTAGGGTTGGACCTAGAGACTCATGCATGTTTCTGGGTGGTCTAGGGCCTGAGGTATATCCATAGGCAGAAGTATTTGCTCTGAAGTCATTACTATTGAAAACACAAGTATATTTTTAAAAGTTTCATGCTTTAATAGCTAAGAGGGTTTTTAATTTTTCAAAGGGACTTTAGACTTTAGACTTTCAGGAGTCTTAAAAATATTAAAGACTATAAGAACTTTTAGGTGTACTGTGCATATTTTGCACTAGGATATTTAATTTCAACTTTAAGATCTTGGACAAGAGTGTTATTATTGAAGGTTAACCTGACTGGGTGTTGGATCAGCAATTGTTGAATGCCTGGGTGTTAAAATTGTTATCTTTATTTAAAACTTAATATAAACACAGATACACGTTTCAATGGTTGTTTTTGACAATATTTACATTTAGATTTGATGATGTAGGCAAGATTCATCAAAGATTTGGGCCGCACCATCAGATGACACAGTGACATGGAGAGAAGTAGATAAATGACTAAGGGCTAGCACTAGTTATTTTCTTCTTTCAGATATCAGATGCAATGTGACCTAATGTAGCAATCTTCCTCTTTGCCTTCCACTTAGGATAGACTGTACTCTAAAAGTTTTTCTTCATTTATATTCTTTTTTCACAAATGTTGACATAGTAACAAGTTAAGTAATCAAGACACCATGTAAGCAATCAGATATTCCTCCTAATTCCCCCCAAAAGAAATGACTGTCCATGATAGGCATTTAATTTAGGCTTAGAAACATGAAAATTATAAAAATTGTTTGGTTTCTCTAGAATATACATTTTAGAATAAATTTCCTATTTCTCAGATGACTTCCCAAAAGGATGTTCTCCCTCTCCAAGATGTCTCAAAAATCAATCAAACTCAATGTCCCACCCTTCCACTTCCTGTTTGTCTACCTCTCCTTGTGACATCTTCTTATTCTCTAAGGATTTGACCACTCCCTGTCACCTGGTTGATTTTCCACCTCTTGACCTAGCCTTTATTTCATTTAATCTTGTTCACAGTATGTAGAATTACAGATATACCAAAGCCAGTCCCACAAAACCTAGAGGAAGGTCCACTCCCAGGCGCTCTAACACATCCAGAATAATAGGATCAGAGGTGAGGAGGATACAACCTCTGCTCCAACACCAGGAGTAATGGAGCCAGCAGGATCCAGGCATGCAGGAATACTGCCTGACCAGTGGCATGGGTTCCTTCTGATCTGGACCAGTGCCCTCAGCAGACCTTGCAGAGCGGGACTCTGCAGCCAGTCCCACAACACCCAGAAAAACCTCCTCTTCCAGCTGCTCTAACAAGTCCAGAATCCCAGGATCCCAGGATCCCAGTAGCTTGGCCAAACCAGGATCTCAGGGTCCCAGAGGCAGCTTGATGCCCAGGTGCTCTGACACACCCAGAATCTCAGCATCCCAGGATTCCAGAATCACAGGATCACAGAGATAGTTGGATTCTAAGGAGTTCTGACATAACCAGGATCACAGGAAGGGCAGGCTTCATTTAGAAATAGTGAGGGCAGGTAACACTAGAGATAAAGAGATGGCAGGAGGCAAGTGTAAGAATATAAGCAACAGACACCAAGGTTACTTGGCATCATCATGACCCAATTCTCCCACCATAGCAAGTCCTGAATACACCATCAAACTAGAAAAGCAAGATTGGATTTAAAATCACTTCTCATGTTAATGATAGAGGACTTTAAAAAGGACATAAATAACTGCCATAAAGAATTATAGGAGAGCACAGGTAAACAGCCAGAAGGCCTTAATGAGGAAACACAAAAATCCCTTAAAGAATTACAGGAAAACACAATCAAACAGATGAAGGAAATGAACAAATCCATTCAGGATCTAAAAGTGGAAATAGAAACAATAAAAAAATCACAAAGGGAGACTATCCTGGAGTTAAAAAAAATCTTAGGAAAGAGAACAAGACTCATAGATGCAAGCATCACCAACAGAATACAAGAGATAGAAGGGAGAATCTCAGGTGCAGAAGATACCATAGAAAACATTGACACAATAGACAAAGAAAATGCTAAAAACAAAATGCTCCTAACCCCAAATATCCAGGAAATTCAGGGCACAATGAGAAGACAAAACTAAAGGATAATAGGTATAAAAGAGAGCAAAGATTCCTAAATTAAAGGGCCAGTAAATCTCTTCAACAAAATTATAGAAGAAAACTTCCCTAACCTAAAGAAAGAGATCCACATGAACATACAAGAAGCCTACAGAACTCCAAATAGACTGGACCAGAAAAGAAATTCCTCTTGTCACATAATAATCAAAACACCAAATGCACTAAACAAAGTAAGAATATTAAAAGCAGTAAGGGGAAAAGGCCAAGTAACATATAAAGACAGACCTATCAGAATTACACCAGATTTCTCACCAGAGAGTATGAAAGCTTGAAGATACTGGGCAGATGTCATACAGACCCTAAGAGAACACAAATGCCAGCCCAGGCTACTATACCCAGTAAAACTCTCAATTACTATAGATGGAGAAACCAAGATATTCCATGACAAAACCAAATGTACACAATATCTTTCCACAAATCCCACCTTACAATTGATAATATATGGAAAACACCAACACAAGGACAAAAATTACACCCCAGAAAAAGCAAGAATGTAATCTTTCAACAAACCCAAAAGAAGATAACCACACCAACATAATACCACTTCTAAGAACAAAAATAACAGGAAGTAACAATCACTTTCCCTTAATATCTCTTAACATCAAAAGACTCAATTCCCTAATAAAAAGACATAGACTAACAGACTGGATATGTATCCAGGACCCAGCATTTTCCTGAATCTAGGAAATACACCTTAGTGACAAAGACAAACACTATCTCAGAGTAAAAGGTTAGACAACCATTTCCAAGCAAATGGTCCCAAGAAACAAGCTGGAGTAGCCATTTTATTATCGAATAAAATTAACATTCAACCCAAAGTTAACAAAAAAGATAAGGAAGAACACTTTATATTGGTCAAAGGAAAATCTACCAAGATGAACTACCAAGATGAATTATAGGCAGTATAATAATAATATGTGTTTAAAATACAGAAATGTGGCACAGTTCAGGTAAGTGACACATTCAGATGGATAGATAGGACTCAAGGGATTGTTTTATAATCATTCTTTAACAGTGATTAGAATTGAAATTATTATAATTTTATAGAATTTTTCCAAAGTCCACTGGTACAATATTATCTGTTGCTAATTCTTTGAGTTCTTTTATTTTCTACATCAGTGGTTTAAGTGTTAAAAACATAAATGTCCTGAAAAAAAACCCAAACTTCATTCTTTCCAGAAATAGTCACTACAGAACTAGAAATATTCACGGGGTAACTTCAGCAAGTGTTATAGGTATCTGATGAGTCTCAGTGTAATGGCCTTGGGAAACACAAAGGAATGTAACATTAAACTTGTGATTTATGAGATTAGGTTATGTGTGTTGTTTTGACTGAAGTCAACTTTCCTTTGCCATTTCAAAGGAGAAAAAATGAATGGCCCATAAAACTGTAAGAGTTGATCTGTCAGAGTACTTTCCAATTGCATAATGTTTTTACAAAGTGGTTTAACTTATTTTAATCATATTTGTAATGTGAAAGTTTAAGATGATGATAATATTGGCTTCTAAAGTTTCAGCCTAGAAAATAGCATTTTAATTATTATAGAAATGTCTATAAGTAATTTCATAATTTACTAATTCTGTATTTAATTTTGACATGTTTCTCATAATTCACCATTGTATGTAGTGCTGTGATAGATATCCCACAGTACATACGTATTTTTGTCAACATAAATTCCTATAAATAAGTTTACAAGGTATAATTTTATGCACAATTTATACTTTGGTACTTGTTGGTAAACAATTCATTAGAAGTACTGTTTTGATTTGTACTGTTATATGGAGCATTTCTCTAAAAGTTTCTAACACTTACATTTTATTATTAAAAAAAGAGTAACCAAAAAAAGGGAAAGAATTACAGTTTCCATACAATGGGAAAAAGAAAGCATTTTTCACAAGTGGTGCTAGCCTAACTATACAGCTACATGTATGTAGAAGAAGGCAAATAGATCCATATTTATCACCCTACACAAAACTTAAGTTCAAGTGGGTCAAATGCCTCAACATAAAACCTGATACATTAAATCTAATAAATTAGAAATTAGGGAATAGCCTTGAACTCATGGTTATGGGAGACAACTTCTTGAACAGAACACATATAGCTCAGGCACTAAAATCAATAATTAATAAATAGGACTTCATGAAACTGACAGCTTCTGTAAGCCAGAGGATACCAAAAATAGGACCAAACAACAACTTATAGATTGAGTAAAGAATTTCACCAACTTTACATCTAACAGAGGGATAGTGTCCAAAATATATGAAGAACTCAAAATTTGAAACCAACAGCATGAAATAACCCAATTATAAAATGAGATACAGAGGTAAACAGAAAATTCTCAGAGGAAGCTTGGATGGATAAGAAACACTTGAAGAAATGTTTAAGATTCCTATTCATCAGTGAAATGCAAATTGATACAACTCTGAGATTCCACCTCACACACATCAGAATGGATAAGATCAAAATCTCAAGTGACAGAAATTGCTGGCAAGGATTTGAAGCAAGGGAAACACTCCTCCATTGTGGGTGGGAGTGCACAATTGTGGAAATCAATTTGACCGTTTTTCAGAAAATTGAAAAATAATTCTACCTCAAGACCCAGCTATTCCGCTCCTATGCACATACCCAAAAGATGCTCTACCACCCCATAAGGATACTTGCTTAACTATGTTCATAGCAGCTTTTTTCACAATAGCCACAAACTGGAAACAACCCAGATTTCCCTCAACTGAAGAATGGATAAATAAAATATGGTTGATTTATATAATGGTGTACTACTCAACTATTTTAAAAAGTAAGCATATCATGAATTTTGCAGGCAAATGGAAGAGACTAGAAAATACCATCCTGAGTATGATAACCCAGCCCCAAAGGGACATGAATGGTGTGTACTCACTCATAAAGTATAGGATAATAATTCTACTATCCACAGATACAAAAGACCAAATAACAAGGAGATCCCATTAGAAGATGTTTGAATCTTTTTCAGAAAAGGAGATAAGGGGCTGGAGAGATGGCTCAGTGGTTAAGAGCACTGACTGCTCTTCCAGAGGTCCTGAGTTCAATTCTCAGAAACCACAGGTGGCTCACAGCCATCGGTAATAGGATCTGATGCCCTCTTCTGGTGTGTCTGAAGACAACTACAGTGTACTCATATAAATAAATAAATAAATAAATAAATAAATAAATAAATAAATAAACAAACAAACAAACCTTTAAAAAAGGAAAAGAAAAGGAGATAAAATAGATATCGTAGGTGAATGGATGGAGGGAACTGAATGGCAGAGGGAATGAGTAGGGGAATGGTGTGGGGAGTCAGGTTTAGGAAGAGAAAAGAAATAGGAGTAAGAGGGCATCTCTTGGACTGTTAGAGACATGGAATGGTGGGAAGACCCCAACAAGTTTAGATAAGAAAATCTGAGACTCTTAGCAGTGGTATAGAGCCCAAATGTAGCCAGGCAGGACTCTCAGTGGAGGGAATAAAGACAGCAAACCACCCTCAAAATCTTCGAACCAAAATGTGACCTGGCACTAAGAGGTTCTGGGCCAAGGATCGAACAGGGACAAGGACAAATCAATGACTGCTCTAAATTGAGTTCAACACCATGGGCAAGAACAAATCCCTGACACTATTAACAACATGGGATAAGAAGAAGCCAGATCAATAAAAGGAGTTGCTGGCCACAAGGAGGTTGAGATTCAGAGAGTCTGGCTCCTGGCAGTCCTCTATGTAAGAAGGCACAGGGACTTGTCTTTCTTTCTTTCTTTCTTTCTTTCTTTCTTTCTTTCTTTCTTTCTTTCTTTCTTTCTTTCTTTCTTTCTTTCATTTATTTATTTTTTATTTTTTATTTTTTGATACTTTATTTACATTTCAAATAGTTTTCCCTTTCCAGGTCTCCCCTTTGGAAATCCCCTATCCCATTTCCCTGCTCTATGAGGGTATTCCCCCACCCACCCACCCACTCCTGTCTTCCCTCCCTGGCATTCCCCTATACTGGGGCATCTAACACTCTCTGCCACATGTGTGGACAGCACCATGGGTCCCTCCATATGCATTCTTTGCTTGGTGGTCCAGTGTGGGGCAGTGGTCTGTGACAGGCAATCTGACACCTGGTTGAGCAAAGGCTGAAAATTCTGAGAGACCCCGTGAAATATTTATGAGGGATCGAATTGTATTTTTAGCCAATGCTCCCGGAAGACTCCTGTAAAATCAGCCACAGTTCTCACAACCCCTGTATAGAGAGAGGCCTGCCATGTGAGATTTGTCACATAGAAAGTAGCCCTGACCCTTCCCATAAGCAAATGTGGCACTAGAGAGCCCCCAGACCTAGCCAATAGAAAGTATCGATTGCCAAACCCCTCCACCCTCCCCAAGCAGTATAATAGATTGCCCCACCTGCGTAGCTCTCTCTCTGCGTCTCTCTCTGCCAGCCTGCTCTCTGTGCCTCTCTCTGCACAGCTCTCTGTCCCCCTGCTCTCTGCACTGCTCTCTGCCTGCCCCTGCCCACCAGCCTGCTCCGTCCCTGCTTCCGCCTGTGCCCACCGCCCGCCACCAAAAAGGAATAAAGGTACAAACTGCCCCCGTGTCCGAGAGCCTTTTGTTCCACGAGCTGTAAACACTTTGGCCCGAGAAGGGACCCGCTCTCCTTAGAGAGCCTAGTGGTAGCGCACGCCGACAATGGCTGTGGGTCTCCCAGGAACTGCCAGAAGTCTCCCGCACTCTGCAAGCCTCTCGCGGGTTTAGCCCTGGGCCACTCAACTCAGTCCAACAGTCCAGTCTCTGGGAGCACTGGGGGTCCTGAGCAGTTGACACTGTTGCTCCCTCCCCATGGGACTGCAAACTCCCTCAAGTCCTTCAGTACCTTCTCCAATTCCTCCATCTGGGACCCCACGCTCAGTCCAACAGTTGATGTGAATTGAATCATAGGTGTTCCGAACTTTTGTGCTAATATCTGCTTACATGTGAGTACGTACCGCGTTTGTTCTATTGTGACTGAGTTACCTCACTCAGGATGATATTTTCAAGTTCCATCCATTTGCCTGCGAATTTCATGAAGTCATTGTTTTTAATAACTGACTAGTATTCCATTGTGTAAATGTACCACATTTTCTGTATCCATTTCTCTGATGAGGGACATCTGGGTTGTTTCCAGCTTCTGGCTATTATGAATAGGGCTGCTATGAACATAGTGGAGCATGTGACCTTATTACATGTTGGAGCATCTTCTGGGGATATACCCAGGAGTGGTATACCTGGGTCCTCAGGTAGTATTATGTCCATTTTTCTGAGGGTCCACCAAACTGATTTCCAGAGTGGTTGTACCAGCTTGCAGTCCCACCAACAGTGGAGGAGTGTTCCTCTTTCTCCGCATCCTCGCCAGCATCTGCTGTCACCTGAGTTTTTGATCTTAGCCATTCTGACTCGTGTGAGGTGGACCCTCAGGGTTGTTTTGATTTGCATTTCTCTGATGACTAAGGATGTTGAACATTTCTTTAGGAGTTTCCTCAGTTGAGAATTCTCTGTTTAGTTTTGCTCCCCATTTTTGAATATGGTTATTTGCTTCTCTGGCAAATAAATATATCTCCTTTGTATATATTGGATATTAGCCCTCTATCGGATGTAGGATTGGTAAAGATTTTTTCCCAATCTGTTGGTTGCTGTAGTGTCCTATTGACAGTGTCCTTTGCCTTACAGAGCTTTGTAATTTTATGTGGTTCCATTTGTCTATTCTTGATCTTAGAGCATAAGCCATTGGTGTTCTGTTCAGGAACTTTCTCCCTGTGCCCATGTGTTCGAGACTTTCCCTCACTTTCTCTTCTATTAGATTCAGTGTAGCTGGTTTTATGTGGGAGGGCCTTGATTCACTTGGACTTGAGCTTTTTACAGGAAGATAGGAATGGATCAATTTGCATTCTTCTACATGTTGACTGTCAATTGAGCTTATCTTTTTTCCACTGGATGGTTTTAGCTCCTTTATCAAAGATCAAGTGACTATAGGTTAATTTCTGGGTTTTCAATTCTATTCCATTGATCTGCCTGCCTGTCACTGTACCAAAACCATGCAGTTTTTATCGCTACTGCTCTGTAGTACAGCCTGAGGTCAGGGATGCTGACTCTCTCAGAAGTTCTTTTATTGTTGAGAATATTTTTTGCTATTCTGGGTTATTTGTTATTCCAAATGAAATTGAGAATTGCTCTTTCTAAGTCTATGAAGAATTGAGTTAGTATTTTGATGGGGATTGCATTGAATCCATAGATTGCTTTCGGCAAGACGGCCTTTTTACTATGTTAATCCTGCCAATCCAGGAGCATGGGAGATCTTTCCATCACCTGAGGTCTTCTTTGATTTCTTTATTTAGAGACTTGAAGTTCTTGTCATACAGATCTTTCACTTGCTTGGTTAGAGTCACACCAAGATACTTCATATTGTTTGTGACTATTATGAAGGGTGTCATTTCCCTAATTTCTTTTTCAGCCTGTTCATCCTTCAAGTATAGGAAGGCTACTGATTTGTTTGAGTTAATTTTATATCCAGCCACTTTGCTGAAGTTGTTTATCAGCTATAGCAGTTCTCTGGTGGAGTTTTTCTGGTCGCTTAAGTATACGATCATATCATCTGCAAATAGTGATAATTTTGATTTCTTCCCTTCCAATTTGTATCCCTTTGGCCTCCTTTTGTTGTCAAATTGCTCTAGCTAGAACTTCAACTACTATATTGAATAGATAGGGAGAGAGAGAGAGTAGCCTTGTCTAGTCCCTGATTTTAGTGGGATTGCTTCAAGTTTCTCTCCATTTAGTTTGATGTTGGCTACTGGTTTGCTGTATATTGCTTTTACCATGTTTAGATATGGGCCTTCAATTCCTGATCATTCCAAGACGTCTATCATGAAGGGATGTTGAATTTTGTCAAATGCTTTTTCAGCATCTAATGAAATGACCATGTGGTTTTTTCTTCAAGTTTTTTTTATGTAGTGGATTACATTGATGGCTTTTTGGGTATTGAACCATCCCTGCATGTCTGGGATGAAGCCTACTTGATCATGGTGAATGATCATTTTGATATGTTCTTGGATTTGGTTTGTGAGAATTTTATTGAGTATTTTTGCATTGATATTCATAAGAGTAATTGGTCTGAAGTTTTCTTTCTTTGTTGGGTCTTTGTGAAGTTTTGGTATTGGTGTAACTGTGGCCTCTTAGAATGAATTGGGCAGTGTTCCTTCTGTTTCTATTTTGTGGAACAGTTTGAAGAGTATTGGTATTAGGTGTTCTTTGAAGGTCCGATAAAATTCTGCACTAAACCCATATGGTCCTGGGCTTTTCTTGGTTGGGAGATTTTAATGACTGCTTCTATTTCTTTAGAGGTTATAAAACTGCTTAGATGATTTATCCGATCCTGACTTAACTTTGGTATTTAGGATCTGTCTAGAAAATGTCCGTTTCATCCAGATTTTCCAGTTTTGTTGAGTATAGGCTTTTCTAGTAGGATCTGATGATTTTTTAAATTTCCTCAAATTCTGTTGTTATATCTCCCTTTTCATTTCTGATTTTGTTAATTTGGATACTGTCTCTTTGCCCTCTGGTTATTCTGGCTAGGGGTTTATCTATCTTCTTGATTTTCTTAAAGAACCAACTCCTAGTTTTGTTGATTCTTTGTATAGTTCTTTTTGTTTCTACTTGGTTGATTTCAGTCCTGAGTTTGATTATTTCTTACCTTCTACTTCTCTTGGGTGCATTATCTTCTTTTTGTTCTAGAGATTTCAGGTGTGCTGTTAAGCTGCTAGTGTATGCTTTCTCCAGTTTCTTTTTGGAGGCACTCAGAGCTATGAGTTTTTCTCTTAACAGTGCTTTCATTGTGTCCCATAAGTTTGGGTATGTTGTATTTTCACTTTCATTAAATTCTAGGAAGTTTTAAATTTCTTTCTTTCTTTCTTCTTTGGCCAAGTTATCATTGAGTTCTGTTCAGCTTCTATGCATATGTGGGCTTTCTGTTGTTTTTGTTTCCACTGAAGATCAGCCTTAATCCGTAGTGATCTGATAGGAGGCATGGAACTATTACAATCTTCTTATATCTGTTGAGATTTGTTTTGTAACCAATTACATGGTCAATTATGGTGAAAGTACCATGAGGTGGTGAGAAGAAGGTATATTTAAAAAATATTTCATGTTTTTCACTAATTTATTACCAGCCCTTTTATAATCTTTATGGGTGTCTGTGTGCATGTGTGAATGTATGTATGCAAATTATTGTGTTTGTGAATGAATGTAGGAGAATTTGTGTATATGTGTGAATATATACTGTGATTGCCTCTATTTGTGAAGTGTTATTTTTTGTGAACCTAAATGGCAGTGGGTGTGTATTTAAATATGATTATGTGCACAAGTGTGAATGTGTATCGGTATATGTTTGAGAATGTATATAAGTGTGAGTGTGTGTGCATTTGTGTGTGTGTGTAGGTGTGAATATCAGGCTATATGTGAAGTTCACAGGAGAATCATTTTTTGTTGTTATTCACTTCTCACCTTATTTAATGTAGAATTTTTGCTTTTCAATGCAATGCAATGACAGGTCCATGGACTTTGGTAATTTCCTTAAATCTCTGAAACTCCAGAGATTTAGAAGATCATTAATATAGCAAGCACCATGTCCTGGGGACAGGGCTTCAATTGGTCCCTTTATGCAGTGTCTCCACACAGCTCCAACCTAAGCCTATAACATACAGTAGGTATCACTGGATCTTCTTGGTGTCCTCTGGTCTAAGTGTAACTGCCACCTGTCTATACAGCCCTTTATTTCCCTTCACAGATCCGCATGACACATTTGTCCTTTCTCCCTCTCTACTGCCTTGTCTCTTTTCCCTTTCTTGACTCCCCTGTCTCCATCCTTGGCCTTCCCTTTCCCATACAAGACCCCAGGCTCTTCAGTAATAATGTCCACATTTTTATGATTTGGATGTTCTGTCTTCTGAGCCCTGTAGCTCCTCAGAAGCAGATGTAACTGCACCCCTACACATGGAAGACTGAGGTTCAGCCTAGTCATGGTGTGGTCCTACACATGGCCCTACAGCAGCTGGGGATGCTATGAACTGCAGTATTTATTAGGACCTTACTCAGTGGGTCTTGCTACTATTGTTGTTTGTTACTTTAAGTTTTTGTAAGACAGGGTCTCAGCATTTTCCCTGGATGTCCTTACACTCACTATATAGACAAGGCTGGCCTGGAACTCACAGAAATATGTTTTGAATCTGCCTCATTAGTGCTGACATTAGAGGAATGGGCCACCACCTTCAGAGGTGGCTCTTGACGACATTAAGGTCAACCTACAAGAGGATGCCCATAACTCGGTTATCTGTGCAGGCAACAACTGACATGTTGACTGATTGATGTACAGGCAAACAACAGATATCACGGCCCAGGAGACAGAGAGAACATGGCTGTTTCATGGGTCAACCTTCTTAATGCTGCTATACTTTAGCATAGTTCCTCATGCTGTGACACCCAACCAAAAATACCTCTATTGTTGCTACACCATAATTCTAGCTTTGCTACTGTTATGAGGTGTAGTGTAAATTTCTGATATGCTTGGTACCTGTTATGGGATCCCTGTGAGGTCTCACAGGTTAAGAACTGCTGGTTTAGACTTTCTAAATAGATTAATGTTTTGGAAATTATCCATAGTGATGTTTGTAGAGGAAAGGAATGGTCTCTACCCTGCCCTGAGCTGTTTTGTATGGCTAAATGATATATTTTCTGTTGTACACATTTATGTATATAGTATGTGTGAACATGTGGGTCTGTTAAGTCATGTGTGTTTGTGTGTGTGTGTGTGTGTATGTGTGTGTGTGTGTGTGTGTGTGTGTGTGTGTGTGTGTGTGTTTATGTGTGCATTTGTTCATGCATGTTGAGGCTATAGGAGAGCCTAGAGTCTCATCCACTTTATTTTTTGGGACAGGCTCTCTCACTGCCTTCAAGGCTCCTATGGAGATTAGGTTGGCTGACCAGTAAGCCGCAGGGACAAACCTGTCTCCTCCCCCTCAGTACTAGGATTACAGATCACTGCTGTGTTTGGTGTGAAACTAGACACATAGACCAGGCTATCTGTCAGCTAACAGAGACCTGCTTACCTCTCTGTCTTTGCTCTTCATATGGATACTAGGGAACAGACTCAGGTTCTAAGGAGCAAGCAGTAAACTCTCTATGAACTAATCTGTATGCTACATGAATTTATGTCAAAAAGAATGTTTTTTCTGCCTTTGATATCTGTGACCAAATGAAAATCTGTGGACACACAGGAAGGAGTGTTGGGGACTGTGCTTTTGAGCATGCTCTGCTATACTCTCAGCCTTAAGAATCTGTTCCCTTCTATTTGTGAACATCTGACACCTGTTCCCCATCCCACATCCCACACAGAATACAAAATGTGACACTCACCCATTGCTCCTTCATCCAGGGAGGGTCTGCTCACTTCTAATCTCTCCCCAGAACTCAGCACTATCATGAAGAGGCCCTCTATCACCACCTCTGCAGTCACTGCAACTGGCCTGGAGGAAGCAGAGTGCCAGAGGAATCCTTCACTGCTGAACCTGAGAGCCATGTTTATGATGGTCGTGGATAAAGTTGTGGTATAATCTCGGTCTAAATTTGAATGATCTTACTGAGTAGGAAGCAAAGGTAAGTGGTCCAGGACAGGCCTCACCTGAGCTTCCACAATGGGAGTGTTCACAGCTGTGGGAGATGGAGAAGGGCAGGCTTGTGCAGGGAACAGTAAAAAGAACACAAGGAGGGAACTGTGGCTGAACTCCACAAGGACTGCATCCCTGGAGCCTGCTGTCCTTCCAGAACAGCTGGAAATTAGAGGAGCAAATGTAGATGAATACAGAGTCTGCTCCTAAGGAATTCAAGGAGGCATGCAGGAGCCTCAGGGGCTGACTGCTCATTTGGAAAGAGCTGTGACTGCTAAAAAAATGGTCTGAGGTAGACCAGCATTCAGGGGCAACATCTCACAGGAAGTGATACCTAAGAAAAGAGACACTTAATTGAGTTGAGCATGTAATATCAAAATGGAAATTAAGAGCATGGTGTGTAATAGACCCACAAACAGAAAAAAATGTGTTGGAAGAACCTGAAATCTCCAAGAGGCATAACATTTGGACACTACAAACCTAACACTCCTGAGTAAAATTATCAAAAGCCCACTGAGGTGTCTCAGTTGCAGTGATTGAACCACAAACAGGGGCATGAGCATCATCCCAGGAGCCAAATAAAGAGTTGTCAGAAGCTTGGACAGGCAGAGACACTAGGATCCCTGGGCTCACTGTGCTGCCAGCCTTACCTAGTGGGTGAGACCAGCAACTGACCTGTCTCACAATCTAGAGAGGACACCTCCCCAAGGACAACGCCCAGGTTGTCCTCTAGCATCCACTGTGTGTGCACACATGCAGTACACACGTGTGGGAATGGACTGATCAAACAAATCTTTTGATATATTAGGGGAATACTAAAAGAGTAAGCATATTTGGAGAATGGAAAATTCAACACATTACATCCTTTCAACACAAAAATCTAAAAATACAGTGCAACTCTTTTGAATTCTAATTGCATATTTGTAAAATTAAATGATTTTCTCCTAATATTCATGAGGAATTTAAGAAGCAAAAAAAGGGATCACAGTGGGGAACTCCATAATTCCAGCCCTTGGGAAGGGCAGAGAAGAGCTTCAGGAGTTCAAGGCCATTAGCAGTTACATAGCAAGCTGCCACACTAACCCCAGGAGAACCTGTGTGACAAGTTCCACAGACTGAGGCAAAAACCTTCAAAAGAAGGAGGCCTCCTGGAACCGGTTGTGGAACTCTTACCTGGAACAAAACATTGAGCTGTAGTTCTCATGGCAATTTATCTGTTTTATTTTTGTTTATTCCTTTTTTTATTTATGACATGTTCCTGATAGCCTAGGCCAAGATCTTAAGGGAGAAAAATGGGTAAGAAACCACCCCTTGAAATGAGGTCACTAGCCATGACCTTATCTCCGGGAAAACCAGCGCTTCATTTTATAAATCATTTATAAAATTATATAGTATTATGACAGATAAAACGTTTCCCAATAATGAAATTTCATATGGCGGCACATGTGTTATCAGAGGTGGGCTTTGGTATGTGGTAAAGAAAGCTTTAAATAAAGAGAATTAAAATAGTTTAAATTTATGCTTTGAAGATTTGTAAAAAATCAGGTATTAGATGTTAAACAATAACTGATCAAAAAAAATTATTAACCTGCTTTTGGAAATATGCCAGTAGCCTTGGATGATTGCCCCACTGAATAGAATTTCTTTAGAGTTGTAACACTTGGATGGTTTTTATTATGCCAAATAATAATGATGCCATCTGTTTTATTCATGATTGTTTTATTGTATGTATTCTTTCAGAACTGTAATAACTGGATGAGTTTTGTGCTTTACTGTGCCAGATAATGACAATATTTGTGATTGTTTTACTGAATACATCTTCTAAGAGGTTTAATAGTTGTTTCTTTATGTATAAAAACCATTGCTTGAGAGCTGCAAAATACACTCAGATTCAAACTGCCTCTGTGTTTGTTTCTGTTTGTCACCACTGAATCCTTACCCACCTAGTCTTTGAGAACCATTGTCCCTGGTACCCCCACACTCAGATGGGGTGGTCCGTGGCAGCAAGCTGTAGGCCACTGGGCTCCAAAGACCTTGTACATACAACACAAGAGCCAAGTGTGGACTGAGGTCAGAGGAGATTTAAAGCCATCGGAACTAGAAGATTACTGGGTAAGAACAGAGATGCATAGATTGTGGAGTGAAATGGAAGTTTACAAATAAGCATTTAAATGTGTATCCCACTGTTTCAGAC
The DNA here is from genome assembly GCA_028551405.1 of Uromys caudimaculatus. NCBI lineage: Eukaryota > Metazoa > Chordata > Mammalia > Rodentia > Muridae > Uromys > Uromys caudimaculatus. The sequence goes on from CM052721.1 coordinate 14,719,505, forward strand.
AGGCTTAGCCCTCCCCTAAGGTAAGTAGAAAAACTGAGAGGAGGAAGAGCAGCAGCCTGAGAGACAGCAGATGTCTGACTGGGATTCAAACCCTGAGACTGAATCTGCAGGGTGGCAGCAGCCTGCACTGACAGGGAGAGCTACAGAGTCAATTCCCAGGGAGTTAAAAGGGAGACATAGTGAGTGCAGAGCAGAGAAGGCAAAGATGTGTCAAGAGGTCAGGGCAGGGGTATGGTGGGAAAAGGAGATAGGATGTGGGTCAGTAGACCAGTACTCATTCCTCTCAATTGCTGTCTTGTACAGAAGGTCAGCTGACTCCTGCCCTCAGGTCCTGGTGATTCTCAGACCTGTCCCTGCCTGGCTGCAGCAGAGCTTCTTGGTGCCCAGGGCCCCTCATGTTGTCTGAACACAGAGAACAGCCGAGAGGCTGGATGGAGAACCAGCAGGGCTGACACACTGACACAGTTTCTTCTACAGGCCAGCAGACTAAAGCCTAAACGCCAGCCAGGTGAGTACCTGTTACCCCCAGGGGCAGCTGAGGGGCTGTTGGGAAGTTTATTATAAGAGACATGCAAAGAGCCAGAGAGATGATTTAGTCAGAAAAGCAGAGGACCTGGGAAGGAGGACCTGAGTTTGATCCCGAGCCCACACATTATACCCAGGGATGTTCCAGGAATTTGTAATCCCAGCCCTGGTCAAGCAAGAGACAGGCAGTGTCATGGGCTGTCTGTCCAAATAGTCTCGAACAATTGGTGAGTTCTAGTCCAGTGAAAGATCATGTCTTTAAAAATGAAGGGGATTTCCCAAGTTGGCAAATCATGGTCATAGCATTTCTGAAATTTATTTGAAATGAAATATTTTAAATTACATATTAATCCACAAAAACTAGTGTGTACCAGTGAGATATCTCAGTGGGAAATGGAGCCTGCTGCCTAGCCCAATGCCTTAGGAGTGATTCCTGGGAACCCAATTGACACACAGGGAAAACTGACTGTGGACAATTGTCCTCTGCCTCTCAGGGTTACCCACAGGTTTCTGGTGAAACATTGTCTGTTTGTCCCCAGTTAACAGACCTCCCGGTGCCTGGTTCTCTCACCAGAGAAGAGAGTTTACAACAAAGTAGTGATTGGTGATCACACATCAGCATCCCACCCCTTCAAATTCTTCTTCCTGGGAATCACAAAGTGCATAGCTGCAGGACTGTTCTGTCAAACATTCTTGGGCAGGGATAGGAAGATAACTCCAACTTCTGCAATGTGGGCTCTCATGTCCTGTCCTCAGACCAAGATCATCATTTCTGTCTCTAGTCCTGAAAGCCTGCCTGTGCTGTTTCCTGTTTGCTCACGAAGTTAATGATACTTTTTAGTAAATGAGATATCAGAAAGTCGAGCAACTCAGGGAACCAATTAAGAGCAAGGCTGAGGTCTAGATGTGTCCAAACCCTGAAAATCTCATCCTGAGACCATCTGAGTTAGGGCATTCCCTCCTTACTATGAGTCTGCAGGCTCAGGTGCAAATATGACCTGTATGACCCCCACCTCTGCCACCCTTGAGATATCCACAGAACATGATGGCTGAATTTCAGATCTAATGTCCCCTCTTGTTACACAATAAAAAACAATCATTTCACTGAAAATCTCTCTGAGAAGCTTGTTTCTCCACACGACTCAATGTAGAAGAGATCCTGTGTTGCCACAAACATGATAAACTTCATTTCTTTCATTCCAGCCTTGTGTTCGACTTGCTTGCATAACTCGAGGGCAGAAGAAAAACCAGGTTAGCAAATAAATATCTTACCCCCAGCAATCTATCTCAGCATTCATCTTGACCCTCTTCCCCTACATATGACACCTCTTAGGGAGTTGCAGACTGTGTCTACTATGAAAGTCACAGGGAAAGATGAAGGGACCATGGCCCACATTGAGAACCACTGCCTGAGAATCAGGGTTCCACTCTCCCTTACTTCCTGGAAACTGGCATCTCATCCTCAGCCCTGATCCCTCCCTGCTTCATATTCAGTAGCAGACCATGACTTGCTTGGATCCCATGTTGGACTTCCTTTCCTCACAGGTCAAACTACATGTACTCACTTTCTCATTTCCTGCCATGTTGATATTATGGACTCTGGGTTCTCTCTTAGGACAGAACTTTTGTTCCAAGTCTACTCTGTCTTAACATTTGATAGTCATTGAATCAGCTTCTAACAAAATCTCTGTGGGGACACAGGAAACCATGCAGACTGACCCAACAGGAGTGAAACCAGGCTTCTCTTGTAGCCAGAAGAGGTGCACTGTCGTGCTTTATAGATACCTACCAACCACAATGAGCCATAGCTGCAGTGTGGCACAGATGCAGCTCCAGTCCACCAATCACAAGTCTCAAATGAGTATCATTAATCTGCTTTTCCTATTCATTGGGAACATCCCCAATCCCATGAGACTGGTTGACCATCATTGGGATAATAGAGAAGTCACACAGGCTTCTTGTGCATAAAGTGAAGTGTCCCAGGGCAGCTGTGAGGTGTCTGCTGTGGTTGTGACTGCATCCAAGCCTCCTGTGACTGAGATCAGCAGCTCTCATGGGAGCAGTGACCTTAGGAGCTGGGGTGATGCTTCCTGTAAGCATCTGTCTTAGTCAGGGTTTCTATTCCTGCACAAACATCATGACCAAGAAGCACGTTGGGGAGGAATGGGTTTATTCGGGTTATACTTCCATGTTGCTGTTCATCACTAAAGGAAGTCAGGACTGGAATTCATTCATGCAGGTCGGGAAGCAGGAGCTGATGCAGAGGCCATGGAGGAATGTTTCTTACTGGCTTGCTTCCCCTGTCTTGCTCAGCTTGCTTTCTTATAGAATCTGAGACTACCAACCCAGGGATGGCTCCACCCACAAGGGGGCCTTCCCCCCTTGATCACTAATTGAGAAAATGCCTTACAGTTGGATCTCATGGAGGTATATCTTCACCTGAAGCTCCTTTCTCTGTGACAACTCCAGCTTGTGTCAAGTTGACACACAAACCAGCCAGTACAATTGACCCCTTGTGAACTTGACACACAAACACATCACTATTAAGCCTCAACCCTTAATTTCTTATTCATTCCCAAGATTTAAATAACTTTAAAAGTCCTACAATCTTTACATATAAAAAGTTCATTCCCTTTAAAATATCCAATATTTTTAAAATTCAAAGTCTTAAAAATTCAAAATCTCTTAACTGTGTGCTCCACTAAAGTACCTTCTTACTTCAAGAGGGAAAACTATCAGGGCATAGTCACAATCAAAAGCAAAAGCAAAATCCAACCATTCATTGTCTGGGAACCACTCATGATCTTCTGGATTCCAACAAGGGCTTCAGTCATTTCTCTAGCTCTGCCCTTGAAGCACACACCTTGTCTTCTAGGCTCCAGATGCCTGTACTCCACTGCTGCTGCTGTTCTTGGTGGTCATCTCATGGTACTGGCATCTCCAAAACACTGCTGTCTTCTGCTGCAATTAGGCTTCACCAATAGCCTCTCATAGGCTCTCTTCATGATGCCAAGCCTCAACTCTTTTGCATGACCCCTTCAGTCGTGGGCCATCAATTGCAACTGAAGCTGCACCTTCACCAATGGTCTTCAACGACCTCTCACAGTGCTGAGCTTCAGCTGCTCTTCATCACCCCTTCATGCTTTCAAAACCAGTACCACCTGAGTGACTCTTACACATTACCAAGTACAGCCACAGCACAAGGTACAACCTTGGCTTTCTCTGGAACATAACATCTGTGTTCTCAGAAGACACTTCCCAGAAGGCACCACCTCAATGATGCTGGTCTCTTCTTAATCATTGCTAATTTCTTTCTTTTTTTAAATTTTTGGATATTTATTTAATTTACATTTCAAATGTTTTCTCTTTTGGAAACCCCTATTACATTCACCCTTTCTCTGCCTTTATGAAGGTGCTCCCAACCCATCCACCCATTTCCCTCTTCCCTCCCTAGCATTCCACTACACTGGGGCATCTAACACCCTCAGGCCCAATGGCCTCTCCTCCCACTGATGGCCAACAAGGCCCTCCTCTGCCACATATGTGACCAACACCGTCGGTCCCTCCATGTATGTTCTTTGTTTGGTGGTTCAGTGTGCAGGAGCTCCCTCCATGGGACTGCAATCCTCCTCTGCTCCTTCAGTCCCTTCTCCAACTCCTCCATCCAGAACCCTATACTCAGTCCAATGGTTGGCTGTGAGCATCCACCTCTGTATTTGTCAGGCTCTGCCTGAGCCTCTCTGGAGACAACTTATCACACTTCCATCAGCAAGCACTTCCCAGCATCCACAAGATCTTCTGGGTTTGGTGGCTATATATGGGATGTATCCCTAGGTGGGGCAGTCTCTGGATGGCCTTTCCTTCAGTCTCTGTTCCACACTTTGTCTGGTTATTTCTTCCTGGGATTATTTTGTGCACTCTTCTAAGAAACACTGAAGCATCCAAATTTTGTTCTACCTTCTTCTTAGACTTCATGTGGTCTGTGAATTAAATCTTGATTATTCCAAACTTTTGGGCTAATATCCACTTATCAGTGAGTACATACTGTGGTTTTTCTTTTCTGACTAGCTTACTTCACTCAGGATGATATTATCAAGTTCCATCCATTTGACTGCGAATTTCATGAACTCATGTTTTTAAATAGCTAAGTAGTATTCCATTGTGTAAAAGTACCACATTTTCTGTAACCATTCCTCTGTTGAGGGACATCTGAGTTGTTTCCATTTTCTGGCTATTATAAATATGGCTGCTATGAACATAGTGGATCATGAGTCCTTATTACATGTTGGAGCATCTTCTGGGTATATACCCAGGTGTGCTATATCTGGGTCCTCAGGTAGTACTATGTCCAATTATCTGAGGAACCGCCAAACTAATTTCCAGAGTGGTTGTATCAGCTCACAGTCCCGCCAGCAATGGAGGAATGTTCCTCTTTCTCCACATCCTTGCCAGCATCTGCTGTCAACTGAGTTTTTGATCTTAGACATTCTGACTGGTGTAAGGTGGAATCACAGGGTTGTTTGATTTGCATTTCCCTGATGACTAAAGGTGTTGAACATTTTTTAGATGCTTCTCAGCCCTTCTTGTTTCTTGAATTGAGAATTCTCTGTTTAGCTCTGTTCCCCATTTTTTGATATGGTTATTTGGTTCTCTGGAGTCTAACTTCTTGAGTTCTTTGTAATTATTGGATATTAGCCCTCTATCCTACGTAGGATTGGTAAAGATCTTTTCCCAATCTGTTTTTTGCCATTTTGTCCTACTGACAGTGTTCTTTGCCTTACAGAAGCTTTGCAATTTTACGAGGTCTCATTTGTCAATTCTTGATCGTAGAGCATAAGCCATTGATGTTCATGAACTTTTCTCCTGTGCACATGTTTTCCAGACTTTTCCTCACTTTCTCTTCTATTCAATTCAGTGTATCTGGTTTTATGTGGAGGTCCTTGATCCACTTTGACTTGAGCTTTGTACAGGGAGATAGGAATGGATCAATTTGCATTCTTCTATGTGTTGACTGCCAGTTGAACCAGCACTGTTTATTGAAAATGCTGTCTTTTTTCCACTGGATGGTTTTAGCTCCTTTGTCAAAGATCAAGTGACTGTAGGTGTGTGGTTTCACTTCTGGGTCTTCAGTTCTATTCCAGTGATCTACCTGCCTGTCACTCTACCAATACCATGCAGTTTTTATCTCTACAGCTCTGTAGTATAGCTTGAGCTCAGGGATGCTGATTCCCCCAGAAGTTCATTTATGGTTGACAATAGTTTTTACTATCTTGGGTTTTTCATTATTCCAAATGAATTTGAGAATTGCTCTTTCTAAGTCTATGAATAATTGAGTTGGAATTTTGATGGGGATTGCATTGAATCTGTAGATTGCTTTTGGTAAAAATGACATTTTTACTATATTAATCCTGCCAATTCATGAGCATGGGAGATCTTTTCGTCTACTGAGGTCTTCTTCAATTTCTTTCTTCAGAGACTTGAAGTTCTTGTCATACAGATCTTTCACTTATTTGGTTAGAATCACACCAAGATACTTTATATTGTTTGTAACTATTGTGAAGGGTGTCATTTCCCTACTTTCTTCCTCAGCCTGTTTATCCTTCGAGTATAGGAAGGCTACTTATTTGTTTGAGTTAATTTTATATCTGTCCACTTTGTTGAAATTGTTTATCAGCTGTAGCAGATCTCTGGTGGAGTTTTTCAGTTCACTTAATAATCATATCATCTGCAAATAGTGATACTGTGATTTCATCCTTTCCAGTTTGTATTCCTTTGACCTACTTTTGTTGTCTAATTGCCCTAGCTAGAATTTCAAGTCCTATATTGATTAGATAGGAAGAGAGAGAGAGCAGCCTTATCTAGTACCTGATTTTAGTGGGATTGCTTCAAGTTTCTCTCCATTTACTTTGGTATAGGCTACTTGTATGCTCTATATTTCTTTTACTATGTTTAGGTATGGGCCTTGACTTCTTGATCTTTCCAAGACTTTTATCATGAAGGCATGTTGAATTTTGTCAAATGCTTTTTCAGCATCTAATGAAATGACCATGTGGTTTTTTTTCTTCAAGTTTGTTTAATGTAGTGGATTACATTGATAGATTTCCAGGTATTGATCCATCCCTGTATCTCTGAGATGAAGCCTACTTAATCGTGGTGAATGATCATTTTGATGTGTTCTTGGATTCAGTTTTCCAGAATTTTTGCATTGGTATTCATAAGGGAAATTGGTCTGAAGTTTTCTTTATTTCCTGGGTCTTTGTGAGGTTTTGGTATCAATGTAACTGTGGTTTCATAGAATGAATTGGGTAGTATTCCTTCTGTTTCTGTTTTGTGGAATAGTTTGAAGAGTATTGGTGTTAGGTCTTGTTTGTTCATCTGAGAGAATTCTGCACTAAACTCATCTGGTCCTGGGCTTTTTTTTAGTTAGGAGAATTTAATGAGTACTTCTATATCTTTAGGGGATATGAGAGTGTTTAGATGGTTTATCTGAACCTGACTTAACTTTGGTATTTTGTGTCTGTCTAGAAAATTGTCCATATCATCTAGATTTTCAAATTTTGTTGAGTATATGCTTTTGTAATAGGATCGGATGATTTTTTTGAATATTCTCAGTTTCTGTTGTTATATCTCCCTTTTTATTTCTGATTTTGTTAATTTGAATACTGTCTCTGTGCCCTCTGCTTAATCTGGCTAAGGGTTTATCGATCTTCTTGAGTTTCTCAAAGAACCAGCTCCTGGTTTTGTTGATTCTTTGTATAGTTCTTTTTGTTTCTACTTAGTTGATTTCAGCCCTGAGTTTGATTATTTTCTGCCTTCTACTCCTCTTGGGTGCATTTGCTTCTTTTTGTTCCAGAGCTTTCAGGATTGTTGTTAAGCTGCTATTGTATGCTCTCTCCAGTTTCTTTTGGAGGCACTCAGAGCTATGAATTTTCCTTTTAGCACTGCTTTTATTGTGTCCCATAAGTTTGGGTAAGTTGTACTTTCATTTTCATTAACATTATAAATTCTATTATTTTTTCTTTCTTTCTTCCTTGACCCAGTTATCATTGAGTAGAGCATTGTTCAGCTTCCATGTGTATGTGGGCTTTCTGCTGTTTTTGTTGCCATTAAAGACCAGTCTTAGTCTGTCATGATATGATATGAGGCATGGAATTATTTCAATCTTCTTATATCTGTTGAGGTTTGTTTTGTGACTGATTATATGATAAGTTTTGGAGAAGGTACCATGAGGTGCTGAGGAGAAGATATATTCTTTTGATTTAGGATGAAATGTTCTATAGATATCTGTTAAATCCATTTGGTCCATAAGTTCTATTAGTTTCACTGTGCCTCTCTTAAGTTTGTGTTTTCAAGATCTATCTATTAATGAGAGTGGGATGTTGAATTCTCACACTATTATTGTGTGAGGTGCAATCTCTGCTTTGAGCTTTAGTAAAGTTTCTTTTATGAATGTTGGTACCCTTGCATTTGGAGCATAGATGTTTAGAATTGAAAGTTCTACTTGGTAGATTTTTCCTTTGATGAGTATGAAGTGTCCTTCCTTATCTTTTTTGATGACTTTTGTGTGAAAGTCGATTTTATTCGATATTAGAATTGCTGCTCCAGCCTGTTTCTTGGGACCATTTGCCTGGAAAATTGTTTTCCAGCCCTTTACTCTGAGGTAGTGTTTGTCTTTACCACAGAGGTGCATTTCCTGAATGCAGCAAAATAGTGGGTCCTGTTTATGTATCCAGTCTGTCAGTCTATGTCTTTTTATTGGGGAATTGAGTCCATTCATGTTAAAAGATATTAAAGAATAGTGATTGCTACTTCCCGTTATTTTTGATGTAATTTTTTTTATTTGTGTGGCTATCTTCTTTTGAATTTGTTGAGAAATTACTTTCTTGCTTTTTCTAGGGTGTGGTTTCCTTCCATGAGTTGGCATTTTCCTCCTTTGGAGGGCTGGGTTTGTGGAAACATATTGTGTAAATTAGGTTTTGTCAACGAATATTTTGACCAGATATTGTGTTTGGACAAGGGCGGCTCCAGCAGTTCCTGTTGCACCCAGTGAGACAGCAAGGCCTAGTCCAATAAGCAAAGGGATGAAGATCTCTCTCTTCTTTCGACTTCCTCCCATCTGCAGGGCAAGTTTGTAGAGACAGACCTGGGGGACAATTATCACGGGGATGCAGGAGCCTTGAAAAGAGGGGTTAATACAGGCACCAGTAGTGCCTTTGCAACAGAGGAGGGCAGGGGGGTTAATGCACACTGATTTGGTGATGGTAATATTATGGACACATGTAAGATGAGGTTTTGAAGAGGGCCCTACGAGGCAAAGAGGGGGGCACAGGTCAAAGAGAGGAATGTCCTGTGCTTTCCTTGTGAGTAGGGGTCCCTGAAGGTCGGGAAGGGAAATGTTAATGGGAACAGCTGCTAATAATGGTCAGTAGAGAGAAACACAGAAAAAACATTGGGAGGAGTTGGGGTGGGTGGTTAAGGGAAGGAGGTCAGCTGCATATTGGATGTACTGTAGCCAGGACAGTGTAGCTTGGAGATCTCTCTGAGACTGATTTTCCTGTTGGATAATATTAGCATGGGTAAAGACTAATCTGGAGGCAGAAACAAGCTCATGGGAGCTGTGCAGTCAGCTACTGGATATTTGACATAGTCATTGGGATAAAGTTTACCCATAACTCCGGTTCACCAATGTCCATTCCAGGGATTGCTGATTGAAAGCTGAAAATGAGTTTTAAGGTTGGCAAGCATGGTGCCACTGCAACTGGTGGACTCCATTCTGCAGATCCAGTATCTGCAACCTCCATATGTGGAGACCTCCTGGAGACATTCACCTGTGTTTTGGTAGGGAAAGCAGAGAAAAGGGCTGTGGATAGTGGAGATGGAGTCCGAGTGTAGAGGGATCTCAGTCCTGGTTTGGCATCCTTCAAGTGGACAGTCTTGGGTCCCTATAACTTTGTTGTGTCCATTGTACATTTCCCTAGCATAGAATCTCCAGTGGTAGGTATTGGGAGGGTTAGGGAGAGTCTGGGCAGTAGCAGAGTTAGCATGAAGAATGACAAAAACAGCCAAGAGTACAGAGGAAAGGGGGGCTTGTGGAGGGCACATGGCCTGGGCAGCAGTTATCAGGTCATGGATGTCCATCCAGGAAATCTTATTGTTTTTCTGGTTGTGGCAATTCCTCTGCTTCTTCCTCTTCTTCTGTCCCTGATCTGCCAGCGAGAGGCGGCCATCCTCTTGGTTGGTGGGGTGATGTCAGACATTTCTGGCAGGAACTCAGATAGGCTTAGGCTGGTCCTGTGGAAAACCACAAACAAAACCCATCCCGGTTATAAGGAGGGGGTCTGGTCCCTTCCAAATTCCATCCCAAAGGATCTCACCATCGTAATAAGATTGAGGGGGTTAATTTTGGTGTGTGCCACTGGAGGGAGATAGGAGGGTGTTTGGAACTTTTATAGATGTTAAATATGTTTAGGTTAGTCAGAGCCATCACTAGTTGCACATTAGGGGGATAGCTGGTTATCTTTTGTTTTAGGAGTTGGGCCTTCAGGGTTTGATGTGTTCTTTCTATTATTCCTTGGCACCGAGGGTTGTGGGGAATTCCTGTATGATGGGCAATTTCCCAGCGTGTGCAGAAGGTTTTGAATTGAGAGCTGGTAAAAGCAAGGCCATCATCAGTTTTTATCTGTTGAGGAATGCCCATGGTGGTAAAGGTGGAAACCATATGGTAAATTAACTTTTTTGAGCTTTGTCCTGTTTGGGCTGTAACCCATATAAAATGGGAGTATGTATCTACGGTGACAAAAACATATTTCTGTCTACCAAATTGGGGGATATGGGTGACATCAATTTGCCATAAGTCATTCGACTTAAGGTCTTGGAGATTGGTACCCATCATTTGTAAAGCTGGGGTGGTAACAAGGGATGCACAAGAGGAGCATGTTTTTACTATCCTTTGGAGTTGAGCAAGAGGGATGGGGGGGAAGCGGGCATGAAGCCTTTTTATTTGTGTGTGTGTGTGCGTGAATGAAATTGGTCTGCTTGTTCAGTGGAGGCCATGAGTATCCCTGTTGAGGCAGTTTGGTCAGCGAGTGCATTTCCCTCAGATATAGGGCCTGGTAAGGGAATGTGAGATTGGACATTCTGGATGTAGATGGGGGAGGCTCTTTCTTGTAGGAGGGTGGAGACCTGTATGAGTAGAGGGGAAAGTGGGTTGGCATCTAGTTTGACGAAATATCTTGACAACCAGGGAAGCAAATTGACAGTATATACACTGTCTGAGAAGAGGTTAAGGGAGTCCTTGTCTTCTTTTAGAGCTAGATAGATGGCATATAATTCTTTATATTGGGGGGAGTGATGGGGTAGCTCTTTGAATCGGAGGATAGGGGGTTCATTCTCAGGTAAGTAGTATATTATTGCCACAGCTCCCCTCTTTCCCCATCGGTAAATATTGAAGAAGCTCCTGCTATGTGCTTTTTTGAGAATAGTCTGGGGGACAGACATCGCAACAGAGGGAGGGCAGAGGCCCATTTTTCATGAGGATAATGGTTGTCAATTTGCCCTGTGAACCCTATTAAGCTAATAGCAAATCGAGAGTGATTTTTAATTAGCCACTGGATGTCGGAGAGGGAGAAGGAGGTGACAAGAACATCAGGTTCTTTTTCTAGGGTTTGTAGAGCTCTATCCATGCCATTTTAAATCATGCAAGTGAGTGCATCCACCTCATTTAAAATTTGGAGTGCACCACCCATCGGGGTGTGGAGCCATTCCAGTACTCCCTTAGATTGGTGAAGGGCTCCCACAAGTGTAGGGGAGGAGTTAAAGATAATGAGATGTATAGGTATTGTTGGCCTAGCATGAGCCATATCTTTTAGGGCTTCATTGACAGAATTTAGAGCTTGAACTGCTTCTGGGAACAGTGTTCTTGGGGAGGAGGGACTTTTGTCTCCTTTCAGGAGGTTGAAGAGGGGTGGAAGGGCGCTTGTGGCAAGGGAGAGCCAGGGCTGAAGCCAACTAAGGTTGCTCAAAAATCTCTGGAGAGAGGTGAGAGTTAATTTTTGAGGGAAGGAAAGGGTGGGTTTGAGGGGGCATATTGAGGTAAGGGAGATCTCTGTTCCTAAAAATGCAATGGGCAGAATAATTCGAATTTTATGAGGGGCTAGTTTGAATCCTAGGACAATATATAGGGAAGATATTAGCTGGTTCTTAAGTTGGGAAGGGGAGGTAGAAGAGTCTCCCCACACCAATATATCATCCATATAATGATAAATATTGAGTCCACCTTTTAAAGGGGTTTTAATGCAGTGGCTACAGACTCCTGACAAATGGTTGGACTGTTAGCCATTCCCTGTGGGAGGACAGTCATTCATACTGTGAGATTGGGCCAGAATTATTAATGGGGGGTACTGAGAATGCAAAACATTCACAGTCTCTGGGGTGGAGAGGGATGGAAAATAAACAATCTTTAATGTCTATTGCTAATATGGGTACATTGGCAGGGATGGCGACATGTGGGGTAGCCCTCTTTGTGGGGAGCCCCAGACTCGCATGATTTTGTTAATTGCCCTCAAATCTTGTAATAGTCTCCATCCCCCTGAGTTTTTTTTTATACCAAATACAGGGGTGTTCCATGGACTGCGGGAGGGGCAGATGTGCTGTAGCAATAGCTGTTCTTCTACCAGCTGTGTGAGGGCTCTAAGCTTCTCCCTTGATAGAGCCCACTGTGGGACCCAGATGTCTTCATTGGAGAGTCAATTAAGGCAGGGAGTATTAAATCTAACAGTGGCCCCTAGAATTGGGGGTGATTTGGAGGAGGGTATTTAGGATCTCCTTGGGTATTATTTTCTTTATAGGTAATATCCTCTATTGTAATGTGGTCTCCTTCTGGTTGGGTAGTAAGAACCACCTCTAAGGCCTGTAAGATCTTCCTAGAAGATTGGTAGCTACCTGAGCCACCAGGGGGCGTATGAGCCAGTAGTTCCATCTGGGTCTTCCCACCTGTAGGCCTGCTTGGTGATAAATGTGTGAGAGGTACCCCCTATGCCTAGCAGCTGGGGCCCAGGGATCAGTTGCCAGTCACATGGGATCTCTTGCTGTCTTAAAATTGTTTTGTCTCCTCCAGTATCAATAAGATATTTAAATGGTTTATTATCTATTTTAATGGGTAATTTTGGATGGGAGCCTTCTGAAATGCTGAACACCCACAAGGCTTCTATGGGAGTATCTGTCCCTCTTACTGTCTGGGCTGAGGGCTGCCCCGTCTGAAGTTTAAAGGCTTTCGTGGCTAACCATCCTTATCATATGCAGCAGTAGTGTTTTCTCCAGTGGAAACCTTTTCTGCAGTGGGGACAGATATACTTAGTGGGATTAGAGTCTGTTATGGGGGGAGAGTTCTGTGGGCATTCATTCCTCCAATGTCCTGCTTCTCCACAACTGAAGCAGATTCCTTTTGTTTTTACTGCTGCTACAAATGCCTGAGCCACAGATATAATCTGGTGTGACGCTGTCCCTATATCTCCAGTAGCCACAATACACCTATCGTGATGCTCCTCCCAGAGACCCTGGAAAACCAGCCTGGATTTAGAAGTCATGCCTTCCCATACAATGGTTTTAAGAAGGAGATCTCTGGCTGTGGGGTTGGGGATTTTTCTTTCTAGGCTTATTTTGGTTCTAACAATAAAATCAGATAGAGGTTCTCCTGGCTTTTGATGGAGAGAGAGCAGGGAGGAGCAGGATCTTGTGACCCTGAGGGCTGGGTGATCCTATCCCAAGTTTGAATTACACAGAGACAGACCTGTTCATAGTATCCTGCTGGCTGAGTTGCCTGCTGTGCACCAGTAGAAAATGCTTCTTAGCCAAAGAGTTCATTAAAACCCCATGGGGTGTCGCCTCTTTTTCGGTTTTGCCTGACTTGTTGATGGCATTCATCTCTAAATAAAGTTTCCTACTCCAAAAACATTGGGCCAGTAAGGGAAGAATGGCAAATATCCCTCCAATTTCGGGGTGTGTTTAAGTTGGCAAGATGGCTCTGTGGAATAGATTTTGTCTAGGGCGTGTGGATGCCCTCTTCCTTCACTGCTTGCCTGAGTTCTTTTAAGTCTGAGGCTTGGAGTGGGTACCAATTGAGTGGTTTAGTTCGACTAGGTTGATATTAACTGGGAATGCTTGAGCATTTTGGGTTTCTAGCTCTGTATCAGACTCCTGAGAAGCATGGGAGGTGGAGTTAGTTTTTGCAAGAGAGTCTCGGAAATTACAAAGCTGTTGGGTGGTAGAGTGTTGGGTGTAAGAGACTACAAGTTTTTCGCTTTTCTGGCTTGGAGAAGGGGGAGGAGAGATATCTCTCTCTGGTCAGATGTGGGGAGGTGCAGTAGGGGGAGAGGCAGGTTGAAGCTTCTTTGTTTTCTTAATGAAGCCTTGCCCTTGAGTGGTAGATGGAGAGTCAGGAGGGGCAGATGGTTCCTTTAGTGTTTCCTCCAGGGCATAAGGGGCGAGGGGTTGGTAAATGGATTTTATTTCCCTAATCAGTTGGGTAAGGGCTGTGAGATCTGAAATAGGGTGGATCTTAGGTCCTTGATTTTTGGGTTCATCTGACTGAGGAGGCTCAGGAGCTGTGTTGCTATCAGCCTGTCCTACTTTAGGTGATGGACCTATGCATTGCCGAATTGCAGCTAAGATTGGCAGAAAATCATGGGAGGGTGTTTTTCCTTCTTGGGTATCTCTGTTTTTGATGAGATTCGGGTCCATGATTCCAGGCCATAAATGTTATCATTGGCCATGCTTGGTGCTATCTTAAGGACTTGCTCCCAAAACCAGGAGGCTTGTTTTTTGGCTATTTTAATTCCGTGGTATTTTAGAAAGGCGCATATTTCCCTAGCCTGGGGAGACTTTTTGTGTGACAGAAAAGAGGAGAAGTGCTTTGTCCAATGGGAACGTTCCCTTGGACTATTGGCTTTGGGGGATTCCACAGAGGTCCAAAACGCTAAGCGTTCCCACAGATTTAAGAACTGGCAGCTTCCTTGTGGCTTTTAAGTGACCGATGCATTACCAGTTTTTCTTTTGTTTTTAGGAGGAGTTAGATAGAGAGTCTTTGCCAACGCTTGTTACAGGCTGTCAGGATTCAGACAGAGGCTAGAGGGACCGTCAGTCAACACCAGAGAGTAGCTCTGGCCAGAAGACTTCACTTGTCCCTTCAGCTTGTCTAAATCCACAGGATGCTGCTGACTGAAAGCACAGCAGGAAAGGACAGGTTAATTCTCTCCCGATTTGGGGGCTCACCTTTCTGCAATATCTGTTCAGTGCAGTCCTGTTGCTGTTCAAGCCCCACCTTGGGTGCCAGATGGAGTGCGTGCTGGGAACCTTCCCCAGGGATCTTTGGCCTGGCCAAATGTGAGGGTTCAGGCAGAGAGTGCCAGTGGGGACGGAGTCTCCTCCATTTCAGTCTCCGCAGTTGCCACCTCGTTTGCACCAAGATGCTGCACCTGCCCCCCTGTGCTGAGTCGGGCCTGGGCTGAACCCATGAGAGGCCGACTAGCTCCTGAGGAGTGTGGGAGCTTCTGGTAGCATTCGGGAGAGGAGACCTCTTCCCAAGCAGCAGTGTTACAGCTCTTATGATAGAAGTTCTCGGACGACGGAGTAGTTCTCTCACCTTTATTCCTTCTGGATGGGGCTCTCTCCTGTATAGGTTGGGGTGGTCTAATATACTGTTTGGGAGGGGCAGGAATCTTGACAACAGGTACTTCCCATTGGCCTGGTCTGAGGGCTTAGGGGCACCTTATTTGCATGTGGGAGGACTTGTCGTTGCTCCTACATGACAAATATTACATGACAGGCTTCTCTCTGCAGGGGTTGTGGAGGCTGTAGCTGTTTTACAAGTCTTCTGGGAGCATTGGCAAAAACGTTTTCCAGTCCCTTGTGGATTGTTCCACTGAGTCTCCCAGAGTTTTCATCCTGTGCTCAACCGGGTGCCGGACTGCCTGCCACAGACCACAACTTTCCTAGGTTTTCTAACTCCAGGTTTGTCTCCCTTTGTGATTTCTTTATTGTTTCCATTTCTGTTTTTAGTTCCTGGATGGCTGTGTTCATTTCCTTTGTCTGTTTGATTTTGTTTTCCTATAGTTCTGTAAGGGATTTTTGTGATTCCTCTTTAAGGGCTTCCAGTTGTTTGCCTGTATTCTCTTGTATTTCTTTAAAGGAGTTTTTAATTTCCTTCTTAAAGTCTTCTATCATCATCATGAGATGTGATTTTAAATCTGATTATTACTTTTCTGGTGTGCTGGGGTATCCAGGTCTTGCTGTGGTGGGAGAGTTGGGTTCCAATAATGCCAAGTAGCCTTGGTTTCTGTTTCTTATGCTCTTGCCCTTGCCTTTCACCATCTGGTTATCTCTGGTTTTAGCTGGTCTTGCTCTCTCTGACTGTGGCTTGTCCCTCCTGCAAGCCTCTGTGTCAATACACCTTAAAGACCATCTCTCTCTGAGAGGAATTTGGGTTTGGAGATCTGTGGTACAGGTTCAGCTCTGGGGTACAGACAGAAACCAGAAGGATCTTGTCCCCAGCTGTCCCTTGGTTGCTGTGTCCTGATGGCTCTGCAAGGGTCCCTCTTGATCCATGAATTTGAACAGAAGTGGTGTTCTTTCCTGTGCTAGAAGGTGTGCCGGCACTTCTGGGATACCAGTTCTCTCCTGGCACTATTTGAGTATGGAGCCCTGTGTCACAGAATCTGCTCCCTAGCAACCAAAAGAAACCAGAAGACCACTCCTCAGTTCCTGTGTCCTGGGGATTCAAGGTGGGTCCCTCTAAGCAGACTTCTTGATCACACTCCTGGGAGTCTAGCTTTCTATGGGCACTATTTGGCTATGGAGCCCTGGTGGCCCAGGCAGAGGACTCCCACCACAGATGGAAACTGGAAGGCTCCTGTCCCCCACTGTTCCTCCATCCCTGTGTCCGGAGGATTCCGGGTGGGTCCTGCTGAGCACTGGTGCTCATCGTACCCCCACTCATGGACTTTTCCACACTCCTAGGTGGCTGGTTTTCTCCCAGTGCTATTTGGCTATGTGAGCCCTGGTGACCCAGGCAGAGGTCTCCAGCCAGGACTGGAAACTGGAAGGCTTCTGTCCCTGGCTGTTCCTCAGTCCATGTGACCTGAGAATTCCTGGCAGGTCCCACTGAGCAGTAGTGATCATCTTACCCCCACTCATGGGCTTTTCCACACTCCTGGGTGGCTGTCTTTCTCCTGGTGCTATTTACCTATGGAACCCTTGTAGCCAGGCAGGGACTCCGGCCACAGATATTTCCTGTAATTCTCTAAGGGATATTTTTGTTTCCTCTTTAAGGGCTTCTACCTTTTTACATGTGTTATCCTATATTTCTTTAAAAGAATTATTTATTTCCTCCTTAAAGTCTTCTATTATTATCATGAAATGTGATTTTAAATCTGAGTGTTACTTTTCTGGTGTGCTGGGGTATCCAGGGCTTACTGTGGTGGGTGAACTGGGTTCTGATGATGCCAAGTAGCCTTGGTTTCTGTTCTTTATGTTTTTGCCCTTGCCTTTTGCCATCTGGTTATCTCTGGTTTTAGCTGGTCTTGCTCTCTCTGACTGTGGCTTGTCCCTCCTGCAAGCCTCTGCATCAGTACTCTTTGGAGACCAGCTCTCTGTGAGAGGAATTTGGGTTTGGAGAGTTGTGATACAGATTCAGCTCTGGGGTGCAGACAGAAACCAGAAGGATACTGTCCTCAGCTGTTCCTTGGTTCCTGTGTCCTGGTGGCTCTGTGAGGGTCCCACTTGAGCCAGGAACTTCAACGGAGGTGGTGTTCTTGCCTGTACTTGAAGGTGTGTCCAGGCTCCTGGGAGACCAGGTCTCTCCTAGCATTATTTGGGTATGGAGCCCTGTGGCAGAGGATCAGCTCCCTGGCAGCAGAACAAAACCAGAAGGCCACTCCCTCAGTCCCTGTGTCCTGTGTGTTCCGGTTTGGTCCCTCTGGGCAGAGGTGCTGGTCTTAATTCCACTCACAGGCTTGTCCACACTCCTGGGAGGCTAGCTTTCCCCCAGTGCTATTTGGATGTGGAACCTTGTGGCACAGGGTCAGGTCCCTGGTCCCAGATAGAAACTGGAAGGCTCCTGTCTCAGGCTGCTCCTCGGTCCCTGTGTCCTGATGATTCCAGGCGGTTCCCTTTGAGCAGAGGTGCTGGTCTTACCTCCACTCATAGGCTTCTCCACACTCTTGGGAGGCTACCTTTCTCCAGGTTCTATTAGGGTATGGACCCTTGAGGCACAGGCTCAGGTCCCTGGCCACAGATGGAAACCAGAAGGCTCCTGTTCCAGGCTGCTTCTTGGTCCCTGTGCTCTGAGGGTTCCAGGTGGGTCCCTCTGAGCAGAGATTCTGGTCTTATCCCTGTTCACAGGACTCCACTACTAATTTCTTAGCTCCAGCTAACCAGCATCAATAGTCACAGTAATGCAAAGTTTTCACTTTAGTAGTTCAGGTATCTTGTTAATCACAGCTGATTCTTTAGCCCCAGCTAACCCAAACCACAGAATTTTCAGAATCAAAATAGCAACACTGATAGGAGTCTCTAATGTAACCTTTTTAATTTTACAAGCCAGACCTCCTTCTTCTGCACTGTTCTCAACATTATCTTCCAAGCTCTTACACAACATCCCACAGTGATCTTAATACTGAATGGCTCTTCTAGCCCAAAGTTCCAAAGTCCTTCCACAGTCCTCCCCAAAACATAGTCAGGTTGTCCCAGGAATACCCCATGATTTATCTTAGTCAGGGTTTCTATTCTTGCACAAACATCATGACCAAGAAGCAAGTTGGGGAGGAAGGGGTTTATTCAGCTTACACTTCCATGTTGCTATTCATCACCAAAGGAGATCAGGACTGGAACTCATTCATGCAGGTCAGGAAGGGGGAGCTGATGCAGAGATCATGGAAGGATGTTCCTTACTGGCTTGCTTCCCCTGTCTTGCTCAGCCTGCTTTCTTATAGAATCCAAGACTACTAGCCCCGGGATGGTACCACCCACAAGGGGCCATCCCCCCCTCGATCAGTAGTTGAGAAAATGCCTTATAGCAGGATCTCATGGAGGCATTTCCTTACCTGATGCTCCTTTCTCTGTGATAACTCCAGCCTGTGTCAAGTTGACAAACAAAACCTGCCAGTACAGCATCCCTGAAGTGTTCACACAGCAGGATGTCACAATGGAGGTCTTTCTAGTCATCTAAAGGAGTTAATGACACAGGCAGCTGCACATTGAAAAGATGCCTTAATGTTCAAATGGTCATGTGACTTCCCAGGTCCTTTTGCAGTATTCAAGAGGGAAAAACCAGAGACAGGCCCTCAGCAGGAACTTACAGAGCCACCATTCTCAACATCACACTTAGGGAGACTGTCTCTGATATGCTAAAAGGGATCATTATGATCCAAGTAAGGAGCAGACATCTGTTTCTGATCTAGCTACCAGTGGTTGGGATGTGTGTTCCCTGGACTGAGCTGGTCAGTAAGAAAGAGTGCCAGAGAAAATTGAGCATAATAACAGGCCTGTCATCCCAACTATTGACAGGTTGTGATGGGAAGATTATCAGTTGGAATACTGGTTCTCAACCTGTAGGTCATCACATCTTTGAGGGTAGAAAGACCCTTTCATTGGAGTCACATAACAGATATTTAGGTTACAATCATAACAATAGCAAAGTCACAGTTGTGAAGTAGCAATGAAATATTTTTATGTTTGGAGTCACCCCAACATGAGGAAATGTCACAAAATCAGAAAGCTTGAGAAACTGAATTGAGACTCTTCTTAGTACCTCTGGAGTTTGAGGCCAGGCTGGGTTACATGAGACTTTGTCTTAAAACCAACCTCAAAGCTAATACAAACTCCAAATAGTACAGAGAGATCATGGGGAAAGGTCATCTGTTGGTGCCTTTTCTCTTGGGGATGGAGACCTTGAAGATGAAACCAGTTTCCTATTCAGATGCACATAAAAATTGTGAAGATCAATACTTTAGGTTTTTGCTACTTGGTCATTCACTGTTTGTTGTGTGTTTCTGTTTTTGAGTAAAGGATCTTTCTACTATATAGATCTGGCCATTCTGGAAATTGCTCTGTAGACCAAGGCTGGCCTCAAATTCAGCGGCACCTCTGCTCCTGCATCTGACAAAATGGGGTGAAGTCCTGACCATCATGCCCAGTTTATTAAGAGTTTTTGGTTTTGTTCTGTTTTGTTTTGTTTTAATCTACACACCTAATACTGAGGAGTCAGGGGGAATTTTCTCTGTGTCTGTGACCACAAACTTGATGACACATATGTAAATATCTCTGGTCTTGGCTTTCAGCAGAAGTTGGCAGACCTCATTCTAGAGGAGACTGAGCTGTTCCCCCAGTACCACTCACTGGGCCTTTAGAACACAGTACAGAGTCTTTTCCAGGGCGTCCCCTGGGCAGGTGGATTGGGCGTGCTCTTGCTGAGGTAGGAAGCAGATGAGGGAGATGAAGATGATGATGTCATCCTAGGGAGAAACACGAGGGCAGATGGCAGCAGGGCAGCTGTGCCATTGGAAAGCTCAGCATCAGCCTGAGCATCCTGTCTGCACCACCAGCTGCCATCCTTCCACCACCCTCTCTAGCATCTCCTCCACTCTCCCCAGGGTACAGTTTGGGTGGGGTATTCTAGGGTTCCATTGGGGTCTGTGTGTTGTCACTAGGGAAGAGAAATCAAGGAATGTGTAGATAGGTGGTTTAACAGAAATGAAGAATAGATGGATACTTTTTATCCATGCTTGGTCAGGGACAACAGAGCCTGAAGTATGTTTTATCAGAGGGATCTTTCTGGAATGGGAGGGTTCAGAGAGAAATAGGAAGCCTTGAGCCTGCTCTATCTCACTGCTGTCATAAGATACTTAATTTGGGCATAAAAATCAGAGAATCAGAATGCTGTGGACAATGTCAGGAACTGGAGTCTGTAGATTCAATGATCCTGGTCTGAGGAAAGCCATATTTACTCAAGATAAAGACTGGTAAAGCTGATCCACTGTTAAAGGTGCTCTGTATTCTCTCTCTCTTTCTCTCTCTGTCTCTCTGTCTCTGTCTCTCTGTCTCTCTGTCTCTGTCTCTCTGTCTCTCTATCTGTCTCTCTCTCTTTCTCTCTCTCTCTCTCTCTCTCTCTCTCTCTCTCTCTCTCTCTCTCTCTCTGTGTGTGTGTGTGTGTGTGTGTGTGTGTGTGTGTTTGAGTGTGCCTGAGCATGCAGGAGCATGTCTATATAAATAAGTATGTGTCCAGATATATTGAGTCCACAGGACTCCCCCAGGCAATATGATTAGGGACATCATTCAACTTCCCAATCAATCTTGGGTTTCTTTGCTTGGTTTCCTGGTATTTTGATATGTCAGGTTTTATTGTTGTTGTTTTCTTTTGGCTTGGTTTTCTTTGCTTTTTTGTTTGTTTGTTTGTTTGTTTTTCAGCTTTGTTTTTGGTTTGTTTAGTTTGGTTTGGTTTTTTGAGACAATTTTTTTGTTATACAGTACTTGCTGCCCTGAAGCTGTTTATACGGACCAGGCTAGCTTCAAACTCAGAGAGATGCATGTATTTGTCTCTTCCCCCAGCAGCGTTCACATAGGAATTCAACTGAAACTAGAACATGAAACTATAACAGAGCCCATGATTTGGAACTAAGGAGCCAGAAGGTGGCAGCAGTGGGGGCAGGGGGCAACTGATAGCTGGGCACCAGAGTCTGTTGGGTAAAATTGCTGCCATCCAGCACATGACATATGGCAGTCTTGTCAGGTCCAGCCTCTTCTTGGGTGAGGTAGCAATTGAGCCACCATTACCCAGAGACACCAGAGAGTAAGGGAAAGGCAGATGAAATCTGGAGGTGAGGACTCATGACCATAATGCATCCTCATAGACCTCACTGCTGCTAAAAATGTGGTTCAAATGGTGGAGTGCTTACTTTCCTGGCATGCACAGAACCAAATGTTTTATGTCCAATAGAGGATAAATGGGCATGATGCTGCACACCTGTAATCCCAGCTCATGGGAGGATCAGGCAGGAGGATCTATAGACAATCATGGATATCTTTAGCTATATAGCAAGTTCAAGGA
This sequence comes from Uromys caudimaculatus, assembly GCA_028551405.1. Lineage (NCBI taxonomy): Eukaryota > Metazoa > Chordata > Mammalia > Rodentia > Muridae > Uromys > Uromys caudimaculatus. The sequence goes on from CM052721.1 coordinate 14,741,127, forward strand.
CCATATTGGTCTAACTGAGATCAAATTTAAACACATACACACATGCGTGCGTGCGTGTGCGCGCGTGCGCGCGCGCACACACACACACACACACACACACACACAAGCAAACAAATATAAAGCTAGTTCTGACAAGAATGATATCCCTAGTCTGTGTCCTGAGTGACTGTCCATCTGGGGCCAATTCATCCCAAAGGATCTGTGCTTCAGTGTCATAAAGGGGACTATGGATACAGAAGTCTGCCCATGTGCATCTGACAGTGAGGCCATGAGATATTTTGTGTCTGGCTCAGGTAAAGGGATCTGAGGTCCATGGCAACTCTGAGGAAGGCAGAGAAACAGATATGAGAGAAGGCAGGCTGCATAGACAGCTGCAGGGAAGCGTGGACACGGCAATCAATGCCAGGAAATCTAATGACATAGAAAGATGCCTCTGCACATGTCACTCGGGGAGAATGATGTCACTTCCTCTGATACAATCATGTCTTCCTTCCTTTCATGGAGCTGACGGCACTGTGTCCTGGGAAAGGGTAAGATGAACCTCCTTAGTACCAGCACTGAGGCCACCACAGCCTATGCCCCAACCTCTCATGTCTTCACCCAGTCACAGGCCAGCTGTGTTCACTGTCAGACATGTCCCAGGCCTTATGTTTTAAGTGACACATGGCTGCTCTGAGCCTTCTTTGCCCACTTAAGAGCCTCCTCAGAGGCTGCACTGACCTGGCTGACTGAATTGTCTGTGTGGAATGGAAGACTCCAAGAACCCAATGTGACTGAAGACCAGTCAATGAGCCATGTGTCTGTCCTGTGACATGTGCCAGAGCTTCTCTGATCCTCTTCTGAGTAAGTGTTATGATGGTGGGAGGGGGAGGGGGAAAAGATCATTTAGAAACTGGAGTAGCTTTAGAGTCATTGTCCAAGAAGCCCTGGGAATTCCGAGACTGTGCCACAGGGAGCAAGCAAGATGGAGGGGCTCCACCATGCCTTGGTTCTGCTTGGTCACTGTGAAAGGTCCCTGAAGACAAGAAAAGGGCAAAGAGCAGATGCAGGGGAGCAGTACACAGGGCGGGTGATCACTGTGCTAGGGCCAAGGAATGAATGCATTTCCTCATCTCAGTCTTCCTCATTATGTCTGAAGTGGTTTGGACACTGACAACTTCATTACATGGGATTATTAGAGAAAGACTCAGACAGCCAGCATGGTGGGAGACATAATGAGAAAGACACTGAGGAGGGGAGGGAAGGAATAGAGGAAACATAGAAGAAAGGAGACGGAAAGATTAAAAGTCACTTAGGAAATGGAAAAGAGTAGGCAAGGAAGAAGATCAAGGTGGAAGAGAGGAGAGTACTGCTGTGGATTACAAGGCCATGTCTTCCAGCCAATAATGGAGGCTGGGCCCAAGGGAACAAACTTGTCAGTGACCAGAAGGGTATATCTTCTGCAACATGAGAAAAGAAGAAGCCAGATCATTAAAGGAAGTTGTGGCCACAAGTAGGTGGATGTTCAGAAAGCCTGTCTCCACCAAGTCCTTCACATAAGATGGCCTGGGATAGGTCTCACTTTACCCTCTTTGGATTCCTGAGCACCCCAGTGTTGCTTCACAAGGGGTCCTCTCCTACCTGTAGGCTTTGGTGTTCACATTACCTGGAGGGACTGTGACCATGGCTCAGATCCTTTTGCTTTTGCTGTCAGCAGCATGTCTGCACACTGGTGAGTGGTGAATATCTCACTTGCAGAGACTTAACCACAGGAGGGTCCAGTGGGGCTGATAAGAGTGGGCTGTTATGTGGACAATTGTCTGGTAGAGGGCCCAACCAGGCTACTCTGCCCCAAGAGAGCTTATCCCTCAGAAGGAGCCTAACCCAACCCTTCCCTTGCTTTCCTGCACCACCAGCCATAAGGACAGTCCTGCCCTGTGAACCACACTTGCATGTGGATGAAGGTTCAGGATGCTCTGGTTGAGCTTTCCATCCCTGCAGTGGCTTCAGATTCTCCCCATCCTTTACAGGGTATTCAGCAGGAGCCAGCAGAGATAATGACTATGTGGTCAACTAGCCAGCTCTCCTCACTGGAGTCCAGGGCAGCTCCATCAAGATCCCCTTCTACTACTACTCCCCCTGGGAGTTGGCCAAGGATATGCAGATGAGCATAGCCAGCTTTCATACACGAGCATTTCAAGGACTGGCTTGCTCATTTTGAACTGGATACAGGATCAGACATCTGGAGTCCTCAGAATCCTGAACTTGAAAAAGACTGACCAGGCCCCATATTTCTGCTAGGAATTTCTGCAAACAGGAAGGCATGAAGTGGTGGCAGTCTATTCATGGATCCAACTCACCGTGAACCATGGTGATCCACCATGGGTAAGGCTTTGATGCCTATGGCTCCCTTGTTCCCTAGATGTGTGAGCTCAGGCCCCGCAACTCTGAGCTTCCTTTCATATTCCCTTCCCTTGGCTATGCCCACACCTCTGCCAACAACATCTTCACTTGTAGATGTGACAAGTCCTTGCTGCCTCCTCTGCCCTGGTCTGCCATTCTCTGCTCTGACAGAATCATACTCCACTCTGGGCTTCAACATGTGCCCTATGGCGTATCTCACTATATTATTGTTCCAAATCTAACACTACAATCCTGCCCACTTTAACACCATGACCTCAAGGTCCAAACAGATATCAAATACCAAAGTTAAGTCAAGATCAGACAAACAATCTAAACAGTTCCATAACCCCTAAAGAAATAGAAGCAATCATTAAAAGCTTCCTAACCGAAAAAAGCCCAGGACCAGATGGGTTTAGTGCAGAATTCTATCAGACCTTCAAAGAAGACCTAATACTAATACTCTTCAAACTATTCCACAAATAGAAACAGAATGACCACTACCCAATTCATTTTATGAGGCCACAGTTACACTGATACCAAAACCTCACAAAGACCCAAGAAAGAGAGAAAACTTCAGATCAACTTCCCTTATGAATACAAATGCAAAAATTCTGGAAAACTGAATCCAAGAACACATCAAAACGATCATTCACCACAATTAAGTAGGCTTCATCTCAGGGATGCAGGGATGGTTCAATACCCGGAAATCCATCAATGTAATCCACTACATAAACAAACTCAAAGAAATTACCACATGGTCATTTCAATAGATGCTGAAAAAGCATTTGACAAAGTTCAACATGCCACCATGATAAAAGTCTTGGAAAGATCAGAAATTCAAGGCTCATACCTAAACATAGTAAAGCACAATGTACAGCAAACCAGTGGCCAACATCAAACTAAATGGAGAGAATCTTGAAGCAATCGCACTAAAATCAGGGACTAGACAAGACTGCTCTCTCTCTCTCCCTATATATTCAATATAGTACTTGAAGTTCTACCTAGAGCAATTAGACAACAAAAGGAGATCAAAGGGATACCAATTGGAAAGGAAGAAATCAAAATATCACTATTTGCAGATGATATGATCATATACTTAAGTTACCCAAAAAACTCTACCATTGAACTGCTACAGCTGATAAACTACTTCAGCAAAGTGGCTGGATATAAAATTAACTCAAACACATCAGTAGCCTTCCTATACTTGAAGAATAAACAGGCTGAGGAAGAAATTAGGGAAATGACACTCTTCATAATAGTCACAAACAATATAAAGTATCTTAGTGTGACTCTAACCAAACAAGTGAAAGATCTGTATGACAAGAACTTCAAGTCTCTGAAGAAAGAAATTGAAGATCTCAGTAGACGAAAAGATCTCCCATGCTCATGGATTGGCAGGATTAATATAGTAAAAATGGCCATCCTGCCAACAGAAATCTAAGATTCAATTCAATCCCCATCAAAATTCCAACTCAATTCTTCATAGACTTAGAAAGAGCAATTCTCAAATTCATATGGAATAACAAAAAAGCCAGGATAGCAAAAACTATTCTCAATAATAGAAGAAATTCTGAGGGAATCAGCATCCCTGAGCTCAAGCTGTGCTACAGAGCCGTAGTGATGAAAACTGCATGGTATTGGTACAGTGACAGGTAGGTAGATCAATGGAATAGAATTGAAGACCCAGAAATGAACCCACACACTTACGGTCATTGATCCTTGACAAAGGAGCTAAAACCATCCAGTGGAAAAAAGACAGCATTTTCACCAAATGGTGCTGGTTCAACTGGCAATCTACATGTAAAAAATGCAAAATTGATCCATTCCTATCTCCCTGTACAAAGCTCAAGTCCACATGGATCAAGGACCTCCTAATAAAACCAGATACACTGAATTTAATAGAAGAGAAAGTGGGGGAAAGTTTCGAACACGTGAATACAGGGGGAAAGTTCCAGTGGCTTATGCCCTAAGATCAAGAATCAACACGTGGGACCTCATGTAATTACAAAGCTCCTGTAAGGCAAAGGACACTGATAATAGGGCAAAATGGTAACCAATAGATTGGGAAAAGAACTTTACCAATCCTGTGTCTGATAGAGGGCTAATATCTAATATATACAAAGGACTTAAGAAGTTAGACTCCAGAGATCCAAATAACCCTATCAAAAAATGTGGAACAGAGCTAAACAGAGAATTCTCATCTGAGGAGACTAGTATGGCTGAGAAGCACTAGAAAGAAATATTCAACATCCTTAGTCATCAGGGAAATGCAAATCAAAACAGCCCTGATTTGCATAAGCAAATCAAAACAACCCTGAATTTCCACCTCACACCAGTCAGAATGGCTAAGATCAAAAACTCAGGTGACAGTAGATGCTGGCGAGGATGTGGAGAAAGAGGAACACTCCTCCATTGCTGAGGACGCAGCTTTTCCAATCCTGGGCATATACCCAGAAGATGCTCCAACATGTAATAAAGACACATGCTCTACTATGTTCATAGCAGCCATATTTATAATAGCCAGAAGCTAGAAACAACACAGGTTTCCCTCAACAAAGGAATGGTTACAGAAAATGTGTTACATTGTCACAATGGAATACTACTCAGCTATTAAAAACCATGCCTTTATGAAATTCACAGGTAAATGGGTGGAACTTGAAAATATCATCCTGAATGAGGTAACTCAATCACAAAAGAATAACCACGGTATGTACTCACTGATAAGTGGATAGTAGCCCAAAACCCAGGATTCAATTCACTGCAACTGTTGGACTGAGCATAGATTCCTAGATTAAGGAGTTGGAAAAGTTACTGAAGGAACTGAGGAAGTTTGCAGCTCCATGGAGGTAGCAACAGTGTCAACTGTCCAGACCCTGTGGTACTCCCGGAGACTGGATTACCAACCAAAGTATTCCCATGGAGGGACTCATGGTGCTGGCTACATATATGGCAGAGCATGGCCTTGTTGGCCACCAATGGCAGGAGAGGCCCTTGGGCCTATGGGTGTTAGATGCCCCAGTATAGGGGAATGCCAGAGAGGGAAGACGGGAGTGGGTGTGTGGGTGAGTGGGGGAATACCCTCATATAGGCAGGGGGAGAGGGAATAGGATAGGAGATTTAGAAGGGAAGACCTGGAAATGGGAAAACATTTGAAATGTAAATAAAGTATCGAAGAAGAAGAAGAAGAAGAAGAAGAAGAAGAAGAAGAAGAAGAAGAAGAAGAAGAAGAAGAAGAAGAAGAAGAAGAAATGGAGCCTGTTTCCTAGTCCAAAAACCTGGGTATGATTCCATGGTACCCAAATGGTAAACAGAAAAATGATAGGACATTTGTGATCTGCCTCTCAGTCTCACCCACAGGCTTCCAGTGACACAGCATCTCTTATTCCCCAACTAACAGCTAAGATCTTTCACCAGGGAGGTGAGTTTACATCAAAGTAGTTATTGGTGACCACACATTCTCATATCACCCCCTTCCATGTCTCCTGTATGGGAACCAGAGCTCATGACTGTAGGATTCACTGGTAAACCATCACCATTCTTGGACAAATATAATAAGATAATCCTCAAGTGGGCTGTGATAATACCTACTCGAAACCCAGGTCATCCTGTGTGTTTCTGGTCCTGAGAGTCTGATTGTGCTGTTCTCTGTCTGGTCCTGGAGTTATTGACACTTTTTTTTCCTCCTTTTTTATTTTTGATACTTTATGTAGATTTCCAATGTTTAACCTTTTCTGAGTGTCCTCTTTGGATACCCCCGTCCCCTCCCCAACCCGCCTCTAGGAGGGAATTCCACCTCCCACCCACCCCCCTGTCCACCCATCCCCATATTCCTGCCTTGACATTCCCCTTTACTGAGGCCTCTACATCCTCAGGCCCAAGGGCCTTTCCTGTCTCCCTGATGGCCATCGAGGTCATCCTCTG
>CM052721.1:14747929-14764311 GCA_028551405.1 Uromys caudimaculatus
GAGGGTGTGGAGTACTCTTGGTTTCTGTTCTTTATGTTCTTACCCTTGCCTTTTGCCATCTTGTTGACTCTGATGTTAGCTGATCTTACTCTGTCTGGTTGTGGCTTGCACTTCCTGCAGGCCTCTGTGTCAGTACTCCTTGAAGACCAGCTCTCTCTGAGAGGTGTTTGGGTTTGGAGAGCTGTCCCTCAGGGTCCGCTCTGGGGTGCAGAATGGAATCCGAAGGATCTTGTCCCCAGCTGTCCCTTGTTTCCTATGCCCCAAAGGTTCTGTAAAGGTCTCTCTTGATCCAGAAGTGGTGGTTTTGCCTGTGCTCAAAGGTGTGTCAGCACTTCTGGGATTCCCTGTTCTCATGGAGCCTTGTGGCCCAGGCTGAGTTCCCCAGGCACCAGTGTAAACCGGAAAGTTCACAGTTTTCTGTCCCCGTGGTCTCAGGCCCTGGATCCTGGCAGATCCGGGTGGGTCTGGGTGAGAGGTGTTGTTCCCCTTAACCCCACTCACGGCCTTTCCAGGCTCCTGGGAGGGCACCCCTCTCCGGTGCTCGTTGGCTACTGACTCCTGGCAGCCCAGGCAGAGGTTTCCCCCCACCGGTGAAATCTGGAAGTTTTGGAGTTTTTCTGTCCCCGGGTTCTCAGGCCCCGGATCCCGGCAGATCCGGGTGGATCTGGGCGAGAGGTGCTGCTCCCCTCAACCCCACTCATGGCCCTTCCAAGCTCCTGGGACGTTACCTTTCTATGGCGCTTGTTGGCTAAGGTCTCCTACTGGCCCAGGCAGAGGTCCCTAGGCACCAGTGTAAACCGGAAAGTTCACAGTTTTCTCAAGCTAAAATGTTTTAATGAAATCAAACTGGAGAAGATTAAAACAGCTTTAGTATAGACCCACATGTAAAATAAAAATTTAGCAATATTTTTTAAAAGGACTACTATGCAGCTTTGATAAGAAGGATAAACATACTCCCAAGCTGTCCAACAAATTAGGTACACAGTGGAACCATGTAGAACTCTGATCTTACTACTTGACTCTTAAACATCAACCCTGTGCACACATTAATATCTTGTCACTTTTAAAAGAAAATACACAATTATCTTAAAAATATAAAAATGTTTTTCAGCTCACAGGTTTTCAGACCACATGGACAGCCGTTTGTTCCACTATCTTTTAGTCCTGCCAATGTAGAGGAGATTATGGAGATGTGAAAGTTGCTCAGAATTTTATCACAAGAGAATGATTTGAAAAAGAAATGAGAAAAAAGGCAAGGTTCTCCCCCTCCATTTTCTGTTTATGTTCCTGTTGTATTAAACTTGCTCACTAGTCATTACTGATTTTCACAGACTTCTAGATGCAAAACTGCAAGTCAGCATTATGGATCTTGGGGGGGAAGGTTTCCCACACAGAACCCAGCAGAACCCTAAATTCACAGAACCATTTATTACTCTGCCATCGTTTATTGAGAAACATCTCCTTGATGCATAACTCAAAACATTACCAAATAAGAGAACTCTACTCAGTCATGGAGGTTAGGGTTGATTACCTCTTTGTTTAATCAGATGTGTTTTTCTCTCAATTTGTAAAGTCCCATGCAAAGAACAATCTTCATTAAGTAGAAAACTGAGTTATAGAAGTCAAGTTACATATAAAATAATAAGCATGCACACAAATCATTTGAGATTGAAATGGTAATTAGATCGATGTTCCAATGTATTTGCAAAGATTATTGAGAGAAATTGGAGTAAGAAAGTGGTAAATGGAACAGTTGTCCTACATGAGGTCTGAATGTGTCACTGAAGTCTTGAAGACAAATGAAAGGGAGAATATGGGCCTGGAATTATACCTTACAGGTCCATAATAAATAAAAAATTTTGAACCACGTCAAGCTGCCAGAATGTGGATGTGAGCTGGGGTGGTAGGTGAGAAGGCAGATGTTGGCCAGACACACATTTGAATACCTAGATATCTGTCCCTAGGACATGGAGTTTGCTATCTTAATGATCTTCTTGAACAAAGTGTCAGAGTTATAAGGAAATTACCGAAGTGCATGGGCCTGTCAGCATTGTATGCATAGCAGTGAAAAACAAAAAATATCTCTGCATCAAATAAGATGAGAAGTGAATAACAATAATAATTCTCCTCTGAACTCCACATACAGCCTGAAATTCACACCCACAGACATGCACAGACACTAACACAAATGCACACACATACAAACACACATGCACACAGACATACTCACACTTTTATACATTCTCAAACATACACTGGTACACATTCACACTCGTGCACATACTCATATTCAAATAAACACCTATCCCATTCATGTTCACACACAATAACATGTCACAAATACAGGTTATCACTGTATACATACAGACATATAAATATATTCTCCTGCATACATTCACAAAAACACTAATTTGCATACACACATTCACACATGCATACAGACATCCATAAAGATGATTATAGGAGTAGTAATATATTAGTGAAAATCATGAACTTCTTTTTTTTAAAAAACGAAAAATTACAAATCAAGATTTTTTGCAAAAAAATGGACATTAAACTACTAACAATTTCTAGGAAAACAATGAAGAAATTTACTTTAGGACAACAGTATTTAAAGAGAGTATGTTCCAAAAACTAGACACATTGAATGTTTTGTAGAGAAAATGAAAATTTCCTCCCTTGATTTCAGTGGTAAATTTCTTTTACAATTCAAATATCCAATGCAAAATCAAAATGGAAAATTATAAAAATATTACAATGGATTTTCCACGTGGTTCTTAAGGAAGGAAAATGCAAATCTCAAACAGAACTGAATGGATTTTAAAAGAGCTGACTTATGAAGATTAAGAGAACTTATTCAGGCTTGTAAAAGAGTCATGAGGACATGCAGGGAAGTACTCTAAAAGAAGAAAAAGGTGGGAGTAAGATAGGGGATGAAAGGGGAGTGACCCTGGATGCTGAAGGGTGTGGTAGTGTGATGACAGGGACCAGTGTTGGAAGATACAGTGGAGGGGCTCGGAAATAGGATGAGAGTGTGCTGGGGATGAAGGTGATCACAGGGCATTGTAGAAAGTACAGTGTTCACCAAACTAAATATAGAGAAGAAGTATCATGCATTATTTGTGAGGCTGAAATGTTTGTGAGCAATATACTAAAGATAATTTTGGACTGGAAAATAGCTCAGTTTGTATAGTGCTAGCCTCTGACCAGAACACAAACCTCATGTCTGCCTAACATGACCTAACATATGATGACACCAATAGACATGCTAATGGTGACAAGGGAAACTTCATGATATCTCAACCCAAGACTAATAACTACAGTCAAATAAAGAATGATGAGAGTGAGGGAAATATTCTTCCCCAGGAGACAGCATACCAATTGATTAGGTCATGCTTTATGGTCAGCATTGCAAATATAAAAACAATAATATTACACAGAATTAATGGGTTAATTTTTGCCCTTAGAAATATATAAAATATATTTAAATATATATGGAATATTGGGTAAATGGGAAAGTTGGGCTCTGATATGAATTAAAAGTGAATACAGGGCTGCAGACACAGCTCAATGGGTAAAGAGTGGCAGCAAAAGTGTAAGGACATGAATTTTAAATCCTGTAACCAACAAAACTGTGGTCATTTAAACAGGCTTTTGTAACCTAGCATTTCGACAGGCAGATGGGATGGGGATATAGGCAAACCTCATTTGGAAGCTATCCATCAAAACCTGCAAAGTGTAGTAAACAATGTTTCAAGCTGGTGGAAATCAGGGATTCATAAGTGTGTCCTCTTGTGAGATGTGACATACGTGTGTCCTCACTGACAGACAGACACACAGACAGTTTCTCTAACTCTCTCTTTCTCTATCTCACTCTCTCTGTCTCTGTCTCTGTCTGTGTCTCTGTCTCTCTCTCTTTCTTTCTCTCTCTCTTTCTCTCTCACACACACACACACAGTAAAGATATTAAGCACAGCAAACTTAAGACTAAAACGAATGACTTAATCATTCTCTTAGTCAGAGAAGAGCAGAGTAGCACAGTGACAATAGCATGCGCATGTGACTGTCAGATTTATAGATGGGAAAACAGATTACAGATAGTAAATGGGAAACAGACATGAGAAAGTAAAAGAGAATGCAAAGATATCAGCAAAGAGTTAGGTCTTGTGGGGGAAGATCAGAGATCCTTAGCATGTAAGTCGCATGTCTTCCTGCTATCTCCCTTCCTTACTGTGCACAGCAGCCACAGGCAACACCTGACACACCTGTGTCTGACAGCAGGAGAAATAACTGCTCTCAGTGGCATCTTCTCTGCTCACAGCACCAGAAGCCACCTGTTCAAATTCTGTGCAAATCTGTTTCATTCTTTTAGGAAACAGTTCTTGGATTGATCTGGTGACATTGCTAAGAGTCAAAAGCATATTCCTGCACAGGTGTCATTCAGATCCTGGAGGGAATTTAAATATCACTGCTCTCTTCTCATAGTCCCCAGACTATCTATCATGTGACATCAATGTGTGGGAAGACAGCTGGAAAGGAATAATGATCTTCAAAGAGTTTGAAATAACTAAATAAGTAGGGCGTCAAACGAGGAATGTGGCACACACAGCACAGTCCCACCCAACTGTCCCAACATTAGGAAGTGCACAGAGGAACCATTCAGTGGAAAGTCTTCATAGAATGGAAATCGTTTTGTCACCTTTAACGACTGAAATATCCCTATGCCAAATGATACGTTACATCATTAGGTCTCCTGTGGGGCAAATGTCAGAGTGACAGATATGTTGGAACTGGCTCTAGACTGATTTTCTTCTGAAACTATACCCATAAAAATAGAAGATAATAGATGTTGCTAGTAACTCATTGTGATGGAAGAAGTACAGTTGAGAATAAAAAATGAGATGGACTAAGGTTGCACCCTGGAGAATGGGGTTAGGAAGATCGGGCAGGAGAGACTTACCGTGGAATCATGACTGTTCCTTGTCCCCAACTATGGTCTTGGGACATTTGGTAGGTATAAAGGGGTAAGAATGCACTGATCACCATATCTCCATCTTGGTATACATTGTCTAAGGAAGAGACAAAACACTCAGGGGCAAAGCTTTCACACAGGAGCATAGGAAGCTTGAGAGTAAAAATGAAAAAAATCAAAGTAGGCATTTTGAGGGTTTCCTTGAGCACAAATGTAGCCTGCTGTGATGCCAGGTGCTCATTCTCAGCAGCTGAATGTGTGAGCCCTTCTGTGGGTATATAACTGTTTCAGACAAAGAAGTCCTTTGAACTACGTAGTCATTGGAAGAGAGCTTTCTCCAGTCCCCTGGAGAAAATATCAACACTTTGTACCTTCAGGCTTCACAGCTGAGGTCTTCTTAAAAGTGACAAACACATGTTGAAAAAACATGGCCGAGGACCATCTCTTGTCCCTGGTAGTAATCTGTAGTATTCTTAAGTCATCCAAGTCCAAGAATAAAAAAAGAGCCACCAAAAGAATAAAAAACAGAACCAACACAAATGGGGAAGATTGGCTATCCGGCAGGCGTCCATAAGCTATTGATACGAACACCATTTGATAAAATGAAATTAGTATAGACCTGAAGATTCAAAGTTAGATGTGTGAAGGAAGTATCCATCCTGGAAGGGTCTCTCTATATATTTGGAGAACAGTGCCACACAGTGTTCATGATAATTTGGGTCAGCACTTTACTACAAGGTTCAGTGCAGGTATTCTGCATTCCCTAGGATTCCCAGTATCTACACAGATTTCACAGTGGATGATTCTCATTGCTGGATGAATATGCATAAATACATCATGTACATATATGCTATATCTACATTTACACATGAATGTACATCTACATAGTGTCAAACTTTTCCATTAAATACTAAGGCAAGTTGGAACCAGTGTAGTTGGTTATTACTTTGAGAGACCTGAGAATGTTGATCTGATTCAGATTTGATGTTGTAGAAGGACTTTGGACATTTGGCCTAGAAAGGCCACTGGGAGTTGAAAACACATTAATTTGTTCTGGAGGAGGATGAAAGATAAAAAAGATTGATAGAAGTACATAGAACAGAGGATTGGTTTGTGGAAATTGGGAGGGAAACAAAGTCTGATATGGGTTTTTTATGTGAAAAATCTACAGTTCTCATCAGTTAGGGCCAACGAGTCAGCTTTGATTAACAAGGTACTAGAAAGACTAAAGTAAAACGTTTGCTTTGCTTGGATACTGTTTAGTTAGAGCTGAGAAATCAGTGTTAAGAAGAGACCTACTGACAGGCAGTGGTGGTGTATGCCTTTAATCCCAGCACTTGGGTAGAAGGTGGATTTCTGAGTTCGAGGCTAGCATGGTCTACAGAGTGAGTTCCAGGACAGCCAGGGCTGCACAGAGAAACCCTGTCTCAAAAAAATGAAAAGAAGGACAAGAAGAAGAAGAAGAAGAAGAAGAAGAAGAAGAAGAAGAAGAAGAAGAAGAAGAAGAAGAAGAAGAAGAAGAAGAAGAAGAAGAAGAAGAAGAAGAAGAAGAAGAAGAAGAAGAAGAAGAAGAAGAAGAGACCTACCAACATCCTCGGGTCCAAGGGCCTCTCTTCCCCCTGATGGCTAACAAGGCCCTCCTCTGCCACATGTGTGGCTAGCACCAAGAGTCCCCTCCATGTGTATCCTTAGGTTGGTGGTCCAGTCTCCAGAGCTCTGGGATGTCTGGCCAGTTGACACTGTTGCTCCCTCCATGGGGCTGCAAACCCCCTCACTCTTTCAGTCAGGTCCACAACTCCTCCATCCAGAACCCCACACTCAATCCCACGGTTGCTGTAAAGTGAATCTTGGGCATTCTGAACTTTTGGGCTAATAACCACTTATCAGCGAGTACATACCTTGTTTGTTCTTTTGTGACTTAGTTACCTCACTCAGGATGATATTTTCAAGTTCCATCCATTTGCCTGCAAATTTCATGAAGTCATGGTTTTTAATAGCTGAGTAGTATTCCATTGTGTAAATGTATCATATTTTCTGTATGCATTCCTCTGATGAGGGACATCTGGGTTGTTTCCAGCTTCTGGCTATTATAAATATGTCTGCTATAAACATAGTGGAGCATGTGTCCTTATTACATGTTGGAGCATCTTCTGGGTATATGCCTAGGAGTGGTATAGCTGGGTCCTCAGGTAGTACTATGTCCAATTTTCTGAGGGTCCACCAAACTGATTTCCAGAGTGGTTGTACCAGCTTGCAATCCTACCAACAATGGAAGTGTGTTCCTTTCTCCACATCCTCACAAACATCTACTGTCACCTGAGTTTTTGATCTTAGCGATTCTGACTGGTGTGAGGAGGAATCTCAGGGTTCTTTTGATTTGCATTTCTCTGATGACTAAGGATGTTAATCATTTCTTTAGGTGCCATTTGAGTTTCCTCAGTTGAGAATTCTCTGTTTAGCTCTGTTCCCCTTTCTTAATAGGGTTATTTGTTTCTCTGCAGTCTAACTTCTTAAGTTCTTAGTATATACTGGATATTAACCCTCTATCAGATGAAGGATTGGCAAAGATCTTTTCCCAATCTGTTGGTTGCTGTTTTGTCCAATTGACAGCGTCCTTTGCCTTAAAGAAGCTTTGCAATTTTATGAGGTCCCATTTTTGATTTTCGATCTTAGAGCATAAGCCATTGGTGTTCTGTTCAGGAAATATTCCCCTATGCCCATGTGTTTGAGACTTTTTCCCACTTTCTCTTCTATTAGACTCAGTGTATCTGGTTTTATGTGGAGGTTCTTGATCCACATGGAATTTAGCTTTGTACAGGGAGATAGGAATGGATCAATTAGAATTGTTCTATATGCTGACTGCTAGTTGAAGCAGCACCATTTGTTGAAATGCTGTCTTTTTCCACCGGATGGTTTTAGCTACTTTGTCAAAGATCAATTGACCGTAGGTGTGTGTGTTATTTTCTGGCTCTTCAAATATATTCCATTGATCTACCTGCCTGTCACTGTACAAATACCATGCAGTTTTTATCACTACTGCTCTGTAATACAGCCTGAGGTCAGGAATGCCGAATCACCCAGAAGTTCTTTTATTGTTGAGAATAGTTTTTGCTATCCTGGGTTTTTCTTATTCCAAATGAATTTAAGAATTGCTCATTCTAAGTCTATGAAGAATTGAGTTAGAATTTTGATGGGGGATTGCACTGAATCTGTAGATTGCTTTCGCCAAGATGGCCATTTTTACTATATTAATCCAGCCAATTCACGTGCGTGGGAGATCTTTCCATCTTCTGAGGTCCTCTTTGATTTCTTTCTTCAGAGTGTTGAAGTTCTTGTCATACAAATCTTTCACTTGTTTGGTTAGAGTCATACCAAGATACTTTATATTGTTTGTGATTATTGCAAAGGTTGTCATTTTCCTAATTTCTTGCTCAGCCTATTTATCGTTTGAGTATAGGAAGGCTACTGATTTGTATGAGTTAATTTTATATCCAGCCACTTTGCTGAAGTTGTTTATCAGCTGTAGGAGTTCTCTGGTGGAGTTTTTTGGGTCACTTAAGCATATGATCATATCATCTGCAAATAGCGATATTTTGATTTCTTCCTTTCCAATTTGTATCTGTTTGACCTCCTTTTGTTGTCTAATTGCTCTGGCTAGGACTCCAAATAATGTATTGAATAAGTAGGGAGAGAGTGGGCAGCCTAGTCTAGTTTCTGATTTTGGTTGGATTATTTAAAGTTTCTCTCCATTTAGTTTGATGTTCTCTATTGGTTTGCTGTATATTGCTTTTACTGTGTTTAGGTATGGGCCTTGAATTCCTGATCTTTCCAAGACTTTTGTCATGTAGGGATGTTCAATTTTGTCAAATGCTTTTTCAGCATCTAATGAAATGACCATGTTTTTTTTTTTTTATTTGAGCTTGTTTATGTAGTGGTTTACATTGATGGATTTCTGGGTATTGAACCATCCCTGCATCCCTGGGATGAAGCCTACTTGATCGTGGTGAATGATCATTTTGATGTGTTCTTGGATTCAGTTTGTGAGAATTTTATTGAGTATTTTTGCATCAATATTCACAAGGGAAATTAGTCTGAAGTTCTCTTTGTTTAGTCTTTGGGAGGTTTTGGTATCAATGTGACTGTGGTCTCATAGAATGAATTAGGTAGTGTTCCTTCTGTTTCTATTTTGTGAGATAGTTTGAAGAGTATTTGTATTAGGTCTTCTTTGAAGGTCTGATAGAATTCTGCAGTGAACCCATCTGCTCCTGGCTTTTTTTCATTAGGAGACTTTTCATGACTACTTCTATTTCTTTAGGGGTTATGGGAATGTTTAGAAGGTTTATCTGATCCTGACTTAACTTTGGTGTTTAGTATCTGTTTAGAAAATTGTCCACTTCATCCAGATTTTCCAATTTTGTTCAGTATACGCTTTTGTAGTAGGATCTGATGATTTTTTTAATTTCCTCACCTTCTGTTGTTATATCTCCCTTTTCATTTCTGATTTTATTAATTGGATACAGTTTCTGTGCCTTCTGATTAGTCTGGCTAAGGGCATAACTATCTTGTTGCTTTTCTTTAAGAATCAGTTCCTAGTTTAGTTGATTCTTTGTATAGTTCTCTTTGTTTCTCTCTATAGTTTCTCTTTGTTTGGTTAATTTCAGCCCTGAGTTGATTACTTACTGCAGTTTATTCCTCTTGGGTGATTTTGCTTCTTTTTGCTCTAGAACTTTCAGATGAACTGTTAAGCTGTTCTAGTATGATCTCTTCAATTTCTTTATGGAGACACTCAGATCTATGAGTTTTCCTTTTAGCACTGCTTTCATTGTGTCCCATAAGTATGGATATGTTATTCCTTCATTTTTGTTGAATTCTAAAAAGTTTTTAATTTCTTTATTTCTTCACTGACCAAGTTATCATTAAGTAGATAGCTGTTCAGCTTCCATGTGTATGAGGGCTGTCTGTTCTTTTTGATGCTGTTGAAGACCAACTTGGCCCGTGTTGGTCCCATAGAATTTATGGGATTAATTCAATGTTCTTGTAACTGTTGAGGTTTGTTTTGTGTCTAAGTATATGATCAATTTTTGAGTAGGTACCATGAGGTGCTGAAAAGAAGGTATATTCTTTTCTTGTAGGGTGAAATGTTCAGTAGATATCAGTAAAATTCATTTGGTTCATAACTTCTTTTAGTCTCACTGTGTCTCTGTTTACTTTCTGTTTCCATGATCTGTCCATTGGTGAGAGTGGGGTGTTGAAATCACCTACTATTATTGTGTGAGGTTCAATGTGTGCTTTGGGCTTTAGTAACATTTCTTTTACACATGTGGATGCCTTTGCATTTGGGGCATGGATGTTCAGAATTGAGAGTTCATCTTGGTGGATTTTTCCTTGATGAGTATGCAGTGTCCTTTCCCATGGTTTTTTTCGGGTTTTTTTTTTTTTTTTTTGACAAATTTTGGTTGAAAGTCTATTTTGTTGAATATTAGAAAGGCTACTCCAGCTTGTTTCTTGGGACCATTTGCTTGGAAATTATTTTTCCCATACTTTTACTTTGAGGTAATGTCTGTCATTGACTCTGAAGTGTGTTTCCTGTATGCAGGAAAATGCTGGATCCTGTTTCTATCTCCAGTCTGTTATCCTATGTCTTTTTATTGGCAAATTGAATCCATTGATGTTGAGAGATACTAAGGACCAATGATTGTTGGTTCCTGTTATTTTTGTTGTTAGAGGTGGAATTCTGTTTGTGTGTTTTTCTTCCTTTAGATGTGTTGTGAAAAGATCAATTTCTTGCTTTTTCCTGGGTGAAGTTTCCCACCTTGTGCTGGAATTTTCCTTCTATTATCCTCTGTAGGGCAGGATCTGTGAAAATATATTGTTTAAATTTGGTTATGTCTGAGAATACTTTGGTTTCTCCATCGATGTTAATTATGAGTTTTTATGGATATAGTAGCCTGGACTGGCATTTTTGGTCTCTTAGGGTTTGTATGACATCTGCACAGGATCTACTGGCTTTTAGAGTCCCTGTTGAGAAGTCTGGTGTAATTCTAATAGGTCTGCCTTAATATGTTATTTGGCCTTTTTTCTGTTACTGCTTTCAATATTCTTTCTTTGTTCTGTGCATTTGGTATTTTAATTGTCACATGACAAGAGGAATTTTTTTTCCGTTTGGTCCCATGTGTTTCATGTTCTGCAGTCTTCTTTTATGCTTAAGGGCATTTCTTTCTTTAGGTTATAGAAGTTTTCTTCTATAATTTTCTTGAAGATATTTACTGGCCCTTTGAGTTGGTAATCTTCACTCTCTTCTTTACCTATTATTGTCAGGTTAGGTCTTTTCATTGGGTCCTATATTTCTTGAGTTTTGAGATAGGAGCTTTTTCCTTTTTGTATTTTCCATGACTGTTGTGTCCATGTCTTCTATTATATCTTCTGCCTCTGAGATTCTCTCTTCTATCTCCTGTATTCTGTTGGTGATGCTTGCATCTGTGACTCCTGATCTCTGTCCTAAGTTTTCCATCTCCATGGCTGTTTCCCTTTGAGTTTTCTTTAATGATTCTATTTCGATTTTTAGATCCTGGGCAGTTTTATTCAATTCCTTCACCTGTTTGATTGTGTTCTCCTGTATTTCCCTTAGAGATTTATGCATTTCCTATTTAAGGGCTTCTACTTGTTTACTTGTGTTCTCCTGTATTTCTTTAAGAGAGTTATTACATCCTTCTTAAAGTCCTCTATAATCTTCTTAAAATGAGAGTTTAGATCTGAATCTTTCTTTATAAGTGTGTTGGTGTATCCAGGACTTGCTGTGGTGGGAGAACTGGGTTCTGATGCTGCTAAGTAGTCTAGGTTTCTGTTGCTTAGGTTCTTTTGCTTACTTCTGGACATCTGGTTATCTCTGATATTTTCTGGTCTCCTTGTCTCTGACTGGAGGCATTCCTTCCTGTGAGCCTGTGAGACTCAAATCCTGTGATCCTGTGATCCTGTGATCTTGGATGTGTCAGTAAATCTGGAGATTTGAGCTTCAAATGGGTTGTAGGATGTGTCGGATCAGGTCATGCTCCAGGGCTCTGCTCCCAGTACAGGTGGGAACTGGAAGCAGAGAGGGTCTCCAGTTGGGCAGGGAATCTTGCTACTCTAGTTTTTAAAGGAGCCTTTCTACCTCTACTCTTCCCCACCATTATCATCTCCCTGAAGGATTGTATCAGAAGAAGTGACATCATTCTCCCTAAGTGATATGTGCAGAGGCATCTTCCCATTTCCTTAGCTTTCCTGGCATTGACTGTCTTGTCCACACTTCCCTGCAGCTGGCTATGTAGCCCACCCTCTCACATATCTGCTTCTCTGCCTTCCTCACAGTCCCCATGGATCTCATCTCTATTTACCTGACCCAGACACAAACTGTCATGGCTTCACTGCTAGCCACATAGACAGACTTCTGTATCCAGAGTACCCTTGGAGACACTGAGGCACAGAAACTTCGGAATTAGTTGACTCCTATTGAAAGATCAATCAGGACATGGATTATGGTTCATGTCAGAATAAACCTTCTGGTTGTTTGCTTGTTTATGTGTTTGTGTCTATCTGTCTGTACCTCTCTCTTTCTCTTTCTCTCTCTATTTCTCTCTGTCTCTATCTCTGTCTCTGTCTCTCTGACAATGTGTATGCTTGTGTGTGTGATTGTGTGTATATCTATATATACATCTATATGTATATATACATATATACATATGTGTGTGTGTGTGTGTGTGTGTGTGTGTGTGTGTGTGTGTGTACGCTTAATATTCAACTCAAGTAACCCTGGCTGGTCCTTGAACTTCTTTTTTTATTATTATTATTTTTGATACTTTATTTACATTGCCAGTGTTTCCTCTTTTCTAGGTCTCCTCTATGGAAACCCCCTATCCCCTCACCCTCCCTGCCTCTATGGGGGATTTCCACCTCCCACCCACCTGCCCACCCATTCCCATATTCCCACCTTGACATTCCCCTTTACTGGGGCCTCTAATGCCCTCAGGCCCAGTGGCCTCGCCTCTCTCCCTGATGGCCAACGAGGCAATCCTCTGCCACAAATGTGGTCCGAACCATTGGTCCATAGATGTGTATTCTTTGGTTGGTGGTCGAAACTCCAAGACGACCAGAAGACGGGGGGGTCAGGCCTGTTGACGCTGTTGCTCTCTCCATGGGGCTGCAAACTCCCTCAGATCCTTCAGACCTTTCTCCAACTCCTCCATCTGGGACCTCACTCTCAGTCCAGCGGTTACTGTCAAGCGAAACGTGGGCATTCTGAACTTTTGGGCTATATATCCACTTATCAGTGAGTACATACCCTGTTCGTTCTTTTGTGACTTAGTTACCTCGCTCAGGATGATATTTTGAAGTTCCATCCATTTGCCTGCAAATTTCATTAAGTCATTGTTTTTAATAGCTGAGTAGTACTCCATTGTGTAGGTGTACCACATTTTCTGTATCCGTTCCTCTGATGAGGGACATCTGGATTTTTTCGAGCTTCTGGCTATTATACATATGGCTGCTATGAACATAGTGGAGCATGTGTCTTTATTACATGTTGGAGCATCTTCTGGGTATATGCCCAGGAGAGGTATAGCTGGGTCCTCAGGTAGTATAATGTCCATTTTTCTGAGGGTCCGCCAAACTGATTTCCAGAGTGGTTGTACCAGCTTGCAGTCCCACCAACAATGGAGGAGTGTTCCTCATTCTCCACATCCTCGCCAGCATCTGCTGTCACCTGAGTTTTTGATCTTAGCCATTCTGACTGGTGTGAGGTAGAATCTCAGACTTGTTTTGATTTGCATTTCCCTGATGCCTGAGGATGTTGAGCATTTCTTTAGGTGCTTCTCAGCCCTGCGAATTTCCTCAGTTTAGAATTCTCTGTTTAGCTCAGTTCCCCATTTTTTGCTGGGGTTATTTGGTTTTTTGGAGTCTAACTTCTTGAGTTCTTTGTATATATTGGATATTAGCCCTCAATCGGACATAGGATTGGTTAAGATTTTTCCCAATCTGTTGGATGCCGTTTTGTCCTATTGACGGTGTCCTTTGCTTTACAGAAGCTTTGAAATTTCATGAGGTCACATTTTGTCTACTATTGATGGTAGAGCATAAGCCACTGGTGTTCTGTTCAGGAACTTTGCCCCCATAACCAGGTGTTCAAGAGTTTCCCCCACTTTCTCTTCTATTAGATTCAGTGTATCTGGTTTTATTTGGAGGTTCTTGATGCACTTGAACTTGAGCTTTGTACAAGGAGCTAGTAATGGATCAATTTGCGTTCTTCTACATGTAGACCGCCAGTTGAACCAGCACCATTTGTTGAAAATGCTGTCTTTTTTCCACTGAGTGGTTTTAGCTCCTTTGTCGAAAATCAAGTGACCATATGTGTGTGAGTTCATTTCTGGGTCCTCAATTCTATTCCATTGATCTACCTGCCTGTCACTGTACCAATATCATGCAGCTTTTATCACTAGTGCTCTGTAGTACAGCTTGAGGTCAGGGATGGTGATACCCCCAGAAGCTCTTTTGTTGTTAAGGATAACTTTTGCTATCCTGGGTTTTTTGTTGTTCCAAATGAATTTGAGAATTGTTCTTTCTAAGTCTATAAAGAATTGAGTTGGAATTTTGATGAGGATTGCATTGAATTTGTAGATTGCTTTTGGCAGGATTGCCATTTTTATTATATTAATCCTTCCGATCCATGATCATGGCATATCTTTCCACCTTCTGAGGTCTTCCTCGATTTCTTTCTTCAGAGACTTGAAGTTCTTGTCATAAAGATCTTTCACTAGCTTGGATAGAGTCACACCAAGATACTTTATATTGCTTGTGACAATTGTGAAGGGTGTCATTTCCATAATTTCTTACTCATCCTGTTTATCCTTTGAGTATAGGAAGGCTACTGATTTCTTTGAGTTAATTTTATATCTGGCCACTTTGCTAAAGTTGTTTCTCAGCTGCAGGAGTTCTCTGGTGGAGTTTTTCCGGTCACTTAAGTATACGATCATATCATCTGCAAACAGTGATAATTTGATTTCTTCTTTACCACTTTGTATCCCTTTGAACTCCCTTTGTTGTCTAATTGCTCTAGCTAGAACTTCAATTACTATATTGAATAGATAGGGAGAGAGAGGGCAGCCTTGTTTATTCTCTGATCTTAGTGGGATTGCTTCAAGTTTCTCTCCATTTAGTTTGATGTTGGCTACTGGTTTGCTGTATATTGCTTTTCCTATGTTTAGGGATGGGCTTTGAATTCCTGATCTTTCCAAGACTTTTATCATGAAGGGATGTTAAATTTTGTCAAATGCTTTTTCAGCATCTAAGGAAATGACCATGTGTTTTTTTTCTTTGGGTTTGTTTATCTAGTGAATTACATTGATGGATTTCCAGTTATTGAACCATCCCTGCATCCTTGGGATGAAGCCCACTTGATCATGATGAATGATCGTTTTGATGTCTTCTTGGATTCAGTTTGCGAGAATTTTATTGAGTATTTTTGCATCTATATTCATAAGGGAAATTTATTATTCTTTGTAGGGCAGGGTTTGTGGAGACATATTGTATCAATTTGGTTTTGTCTAGAATAGTTTGGTTTCACCATCTATGTTAATTGAGAGTTTTGCTGGGTATAGCAGCCTGGGTTGGCACTTGTGTTCTCTTAGGGTCTGTATGAGTTCTGCCCAGGATCTTCTAGCTTTCATAGTCTCTGGTGAGAAATCTGGTATAATTCTGATAGGTCTGCCTTTATATGTTACTTGACCTTTTTCCATTACTGCTTTTAATATTCTTTCCTTCTTTTTTGTATTTGGTGTTTTCACTACAATGTGACGGGACTAATTTCTTTTCTGGTCCGATCTATTTGGGGTTCTGTAAGCTTCTTGTATATTTCCGTTCATCTCTTTCTTTAAGTGTGGGGAGTTTTCTTCTATGATTTTGTTCAAGATATTTACTGGTCCTTTAAGTTGGGAATCTTCATTCTCTTCTATACCTATTATCCTTAGGTTCTGTCTTCTCATTGTGTCCTGGATTTCATGTATTTTTGGGTTAGGAGCTTTTTGTATTTTGTATGTTCTTTTACTGTTGTGTCGATGTTGTCAATGGTATCTTCTGCTCCTGAGATTCTCTCTTCTATCTCTTGTATTCTGTTGGTTATGCTTCCATCTATGACTCCTGATCTCTTTCCTAGGTTTTCTAACTCCAGGGTTGTCTCTTTTTGTTATTTCTTTATTGTTTCTATTTCTATTTTTAGCTCCTGGATAGTTTTGTTCAATTCCTTTGTCTGTTTGATTGTGTTTTCCTGTAATTCTTTAATGGATTTCTGTGTTTCCTCTTTAAAGGCTTCTAGTTCTTTACATCTGTTCTCTTGTGTTTCTTTAAGGGTGTTAATTTCTTTCTTAAAGTCTTCTATCATCAT
>CM052721.1:14764411-14774808 GCA_028551405.1 Uromys caudimaculatus
ATGATTTTAAATCTGAGTCTTGCTTTTCTGGTGTATTGGGGAATCCAGGGCTTGCTGTGGTGGGAGAGCTGGGTTCTGATGATGCCAAGTAGCCTTGGTTTCTGTTTCTTAGGTTCTTACCCTTGCCTTTTGCCATTTTGTTAACTCTGATGTTAGCTGATCTTACTCTGTCTGGCTATGGCTTGTCCCTCCTGCTGGCCTCTGTATCAATACTCCTTGAAGACAGCTCTCTCTGAGAGGTGTTTGGGTTTGGAGTGCTGTGGCACCGGGTCAGATCTGGGGTGCAGACAGAAACCAGAAGGATCTTGTCCCCAGCTGTCTCTTGGTTCCTATGTCCTGATGGCTCTGCAAGGATCCCTCTTGATCCAGTGAGTTTGAACGGAAGTGGTGGTTTTGCCTATGCTCGAAAGTGTGTCAGCACTCCTGGGATACCAGCTCTCTCTTGGAGCTCTGTGGCCCAGGCTGAGGTCTTCAGATCCCGGTGAGCAGTGGTGCTTGTCTTATCCCCACTCACGGCTTTTCCACCCTCCTGGGAGGGTGACTTTCTCCTAGCACTGCTTGTCTATGTAACCCTGGTTACCCAGGCACAAGCTACTTGGAGGGTAGCTTTCTCCCAGCGCTACTTGGCTGTGGAGCCTTTGTGGTCCAGGCAGATGTCTCCTGCTGCAGCTGGGCACCAGGGTGTTCCTATGCCTGCCTACCTTAGTCCCTGTATCTCGCAGGTTCGGGGCGGTTCTTGGTGAGAAGTGGAGCTTGTCTTGGCCCCACTCCCAGCTTTTCCAAGCTCCTTGGGGGGTAGCTTTCTCCTGGTGCTAATTGGCTCTGGAGCCCTGTGACCCAAGCTGGGGTCCCCAGCCACAGATGGAGGCCAGAAGTTTCCTGTCCCTCAGTCTCTGTGGCCCGCGGTTTCTGGGCAGAATCTGTGAGCACTGGTGCTCGTTTTGTCCCCTCTCCGGGCTTTTCCATGCTCCTGGGAGAGTAACTTGCTCCTGGTGCTGCTTGGCTATGGAACCCTGGTGGCCCAGGCAGAGGTCTCCTGCCACAGCTGAGCACCAGGGTGTTCCTATCGTCCTTGAACTTCTTATATAGCCAACGATGACCATTACCTCCTACAGATCCTCTATCATGGTCCTCCCATGAGCTGGGATTACGGGTGTGCCCTATCATTTGCCTTTATATACTTTTGGACATAAAACCTTTGGTTCTCTGCATGTCAAGAAACTAAGCACTCTATCACATGATCCACATTTTTAGCTGCACTGAGGTCTGGGAGGACGCCCTCCTGCTCATGAATCCTCATCTCCAGATTTCATCTGCCTTTCCCTTACTCTCTGGCATCTCTGGCTAAATGGTGCCTCAATTACAAACTCACTCAAGAAGGGGCTGGACCTTACAAGACTGCCATATTTCATGTGCTGGAACCCAGCAGCTTTATACACCAGTCTCTGGTGGGTTCTGCAGGATCCCAGCTGCTCCCTGTGCCCTGTTCCACTGCTGCTACCTGCTCTCCCTTTAATCCCAGGTGATGAGCTCTGTTCTAGTTCTATGTTTTGGACTCAGCCAAATTCCGATGAAGACTCTACTATAGACTGTGATTCTGTCCAGGATGTTGTCATCAGTTTCCTTGAGTGTCATCCTGCTTCCCCAATACCAGGCATATTGCCCTGTGGTCATGCTGCCTTCCCTGGGGACGGGCACTTTCTGTAAATGAGCACTCTGGGTTTTTAATGTGCACACTATGAGCTTCTGCACACCCTGGGATCGTGCAGATTGTCAGAGTGCATTGTTAGAACATAGGTATTACTTAGGCAGTAGTACATGCATGCCCAGCATCCTACAATGTAAGCAATTGAGTGTATTTAAGAAAAGATAGAGCCCGAGGTTTGCATGGTCATCCATGTCTTTAATTATTCCTTTTTGGGTGGCAGAGGCAGAGAAGAGTCTAATGGATCTCTATCAATGTGAAGCTAGCCTGGTATATATAACCAGTTTCAGGGCAGAATTGACTACATAGTAAAAATTTGTCTCAAAAAAATAAACCCAACAAAATGAAACAAAACCAAACCTAAAACAACAATCAATAAAAAAAAAATACACTTGCAAACACACACACACACACACACACACACACACACACACACACACACACACACCAGGGCAAGAGGGAGGATGACCATTCCAGGCACCTTTATCAGCTGATCAGCTACCACAGCTTTACCCAGGCTTTATCCTGAGTGAACATGGCTTCCTTCAGACCAGTCTCAGTAACTCTTCAGACTCCTGTACCTGACAGTGTTCACAGCATTCAGATTCTCTGATTTTATGCCCAATTATGTTATCCTATGACAGCAATGAGAGAGAACAGGCTCAAGGCTTCCTATTTCTCTTTGAACTCTCCCATTCCAGAAACATCCCTCTGATAACACATACTGCAGGTTCTGACCGTAATGCAGCAGATAATGTCACGGATGAAAACTATCTCTCTCTTCTCCATTTCTGTCACAGCACCTACACACTCTCTCCTTGATTTCGCTTCCCTAGTAACAACACACAGAATACAGATGGGAACCTAAAGTATCCTACCAGGACTGGTCTCTGAGAAGAGTGGAGGAGATGCTGGAGAGTGTGGTAGAAGGATGACAGATAGTGGTACAGACAGGATGTTCAGGCTGCATCTGCAGCTTTACAATAGCACAATTGACCTGCCGCCATCTGACCATGAATTTCTCTCCTAGGATGACATCGTCATCCTCATCTTCTTTATCTGATGACCAGCCTCAGCATTAGTACCTGCCTGTGCCACTGTACAGGAGAGTCACCAGGAAGAGACTCTATACTGTGTCCTAAAGGCCCAGTGAGTGGAACTGGGTCCAGCTCAGTCTCCTCTGGTGTGAGGTCTGCCAACTTCTGCTGATAGCAAAGGACAGAGGTATTTGCATGAATCATTGAGTTTGTGGTCACAGAAACAAAGAAACTTCTTAGTATTATGTGTGTAGTCTAAAGAACCAAACCAAAATCAAACAAATGAACAAAAAAACCAAAAAGGGTTAAATAAGCCAGGCATGGTGATGCAATCCATCATCCCATTCTGTAGGATGCAGCAGCAGAGGCGTCTCTAAATTTGAGGCTTGCCTTCGTCTACAAAGCAAGTCCCAGGACCGTGAGATCTACATAGTAGAGACTCCATTCACAAAAACAAAGAAAACAAAAAGAAAAACCAAGATATTGATAGTCACAACTTTGTTTATGTAAATCTAGAAAGATAACTGGTATCATCCTCAGGGTTTCCACCTCCCACCAAAAGGAAACTAACAGATGACCTTTCTCCCTGACCTCTTGTTCCTTTTGGAGTTTTGGATAACTTTGCTGTTGGTTTCAAGACAAAATTTCATGTAACCCAGGCTGTCCCCAAAGAGATGCTAAGTGTATCCAATTCAGGGATTCTCAGCATTCCTCATGCTGTGACAACCTATCCTCATTGGGGTGACTCCAATCATATAATTATTTCATTGTTATATCATAACTATGATTTATTTACTATTATGTTATGATCATAATATGAACATATAACATGCAGAATATCTGACATGCCACTCCTGTGAAAGTGTAGTTCTACACTGAAAGGTGTTGACCCACAAATTAGAAACCAGTGCTCCAACTGAGAATCTTCCCATCACTACCAGTCAATAATTGGGCATCTTATGATGCCCAGTTTCCTCTGGTGCTTTTTTCTTACTGGCCAGTTCAGTTCAGGGAGCAGATATTCCTAACACTGGTATCCAGGACAGAAGCCAGTGGTTTCTCCCCAGTTGAACCATAATGTTCCCCTGTGGCAGATAAAAGATCCAGTCTCCCCAAGTGTATTCAATGGGGGTGGGGGAATTAAGCATCTATGTGATGTTGAGAATGTTGGCTCAGTGTAAGTCTTCACTGAGGGCATCTCTGTGTATTTTCCTTTTTGAACAATGGAAAAGGACCTGGGAAGTCACATGACCATTTGAGCAACTACATTAAGGCCCCTTTTCTGTGTGCAGCTGCCGGTGGTATTGTGCTGAGAATGGACCACTTTGGATGATGAGACAGATCACCATCATGACATCCTGCTGTGTGAACACATCAGGGATGCTCAGAGGGAAAACTCCCCCAGCTCCCAAGGTCACCATGTTCATGAGTGCTACTGAGTTCAGCCTCAAGAGGCTTGTATTCAGTTACAAACACGGCAGACACCTCAGAGCTGCTCCAGGACAATTCCCTTTAGCCACAAGAAATCTTGTAACCTCTCTATGACCCCAATTATCTCAACCTAGACTCATGGATTGGAGATCATTTTCCCAACAGTTCAGCAACAGCCCATGAATGGCACCCAATTTAGGCTGGTGATTGGTGGACTGGAGCTGGATCTGTGCCACACTGCCGCTATATCTCATGGTGGATCTCTATCAGGCATGGGTCAGACTGGATGCTTTCCTCTGTTCCAACAGGCTTTCAGTTAGCTGCTGACATGCTGACTGTCAAATGGTAGGACAGACTGGTCTTGGGACAAAAGTCCTGACTTAGGAGTGAACCCAGAATATCAACCTGGCAGGAAATGAGAAAATGAGTACATATAGTTGGACTTCTAAAGAACGGAAGTCCAACATGGGACTTAAGCAAGCCATGGCTTGTGAGTTGATGTGAAGAATGAAGAGATCACAGCTCTGGATGAAACCACAGTGTCCAGGGAGTAAGGGAGAGGAGAACCCCGATTCTCAGACTCTGGTTTTCAATATGGACCTTGGCCCTTGACCTATCCTGCTGTTTATATCCTGGACATAGACTACAACTCATTTAGAGTTCTCATGAAGGAGAAGAGGGTCAAGAGGAACTCTGAGATAGATTGTTTGGAGTAAGACTTTTATTTGTTGGCCTGGTTCTTCTACTGACCTGGAGGTGTGCAGGCAAGTTGAGCTCAGAGCTAGAATGACAGGGACGAAGCTTATCTGGGTTGGTGGGTCCACAGGATCTCTTCTAGATTGAGTCCAATGGAGAAACTGGCTTCTCTGAGAGGTTTTCAGTGAAGCAGCTGTCTTTTAGTGGGGGTAACAAGGGCTACATGAAACTTTCTGAGTGATTTTTGGTTATAGGGTGACTGCATATTACTGGCTGATGCTGAGGTTCTGAGAAAGCTTTATTTGCATGAAGAGGAATTTCAGGTGCTTGTTGGACATGTTGAGAGAGAAAGAGAAAGAGAGAGAGAGAGAGGGAGAGAGAGAGAGAGAGAGAGAGAGAGAGAGAGAGAGAGAGAGAAAGTTAGACCTGTAATTTGGCCATCTTGC
Organism: Uromys caudimaculatus; assembly: GCA_028551405.1. Taxonomy (NCBI): domain Eukaryota; kingdom Metazoa; phylum Chordata; class Mammalia; order Rodentia; family Muridae; genus Uromys; species Uromys caudimaculatus. The sequence goes on from CM052721.1 coordinate 14,769,727, forward strand.
TATGACTAACTCAAGGGTGGGAGAAGTGGTGGTGGTACAGGCTTCTTTTCCCAGAACATAGAGACCCAGAACAAGGAGGAAGCACTCTGAATGTTTGCTGGTCTCAGGATGAGATTTTTGTGGTATAGACTTGTCTTGATCTCAGTATTTCTCTGACCTGACTCCTGATTTTGCTTGATTTCTGATCACACATTTATTAGTAAAGTCTTACTAACTTCACGAACCAACAAAGGACATCAGTCAGGCTCTCAGGACCAGAGACAGACTGGATGACCAGGGTTCTAAGGAGAGGAAATCAGAGCCCACATGAATTCTTTTTTTTTGGTTTTTTTTTTTTTTTTTTTTTTTTGGTTTTTCGGGACAGGGTTTCTCTGTGTAGCCCTGGCTGTCCTGGAACTCACTCTGTAGACCAGGCTGGCCTCGAACTCAGAGATCCACCTGCCTCTGCCTCCCAGTGCTGGGATTAAAGGCGTGCGCCACCACTGCCCAGCTCCCACATGAATTCTTAGGATGTGCCACACTCAATTCTGCATGCATGAGCTCAGATTCCCACCAGGAGGCCGGGAGAGCAGAGGTATGCAGAGCAGAGCATGTGCACTTAATCAGTACTTTGAAGTACCTCACCTCCCTGGTGAGAGATCCTGGCACCAGGAGGTCTGTTAGCAAGGAACTAAGAGATGATGTCTCACCAGGAGCATGTGGGTGATCCTGAGAGGCAGAGGACAATTGTCCATAGGCAATTTTCTCAGTGTAGCATTTGTGTCCCCAGGAATCACACACTGTGCTAGGCAACAGGTTTCATTTACACTGAGCTATCTCACAGGCATATACTGTTTTCTAGTTCATTACAATCTCATTTAACATAAATGTATAAAACATTATGACCATTATTATCAGCTAGAGAAATCCACATGATTTTTTTATATCACGGCCTCTCATGGGCTTGGAACTAACCAATTAGACTAGACTAGCTACACAGTCAGCCCCATGACTCTGCCTGTTTCTTGCTCATGCAGGGCTGGGATTACAAACTCCTACCACATTCCTGGCTTATAATGTGGCTTTTGCAGATCAGACTCAGGTCCTCCTACCCATGTACAACTCTCTGGCTGAATCATCTCTCTTGCTCTTGCTACCTTTCATGCCTATCATAATAAACTTCCCCAAAGGGTCCCCAACCTGCAGTTTGGGATGACAGGTGCCCACCCGTCAGGGGTTTAGACTTTAGTTATGTATCCAAGGATGATCTGGAACTCCTACAGAACCTCCTGTCTGTGCCTCCCATCAGCTGGGATTGCAGGTGTGCACCATCCTGCTCCTTTGTCACACAGCGGACAAAGAACTTCATTTTCTGTCCATGAGAGACAAGTAAGCACGTTACCAGATGAACATCTTTGGCTGAGTGAGGTCTGTAAGAATGTCCTGGCCATGATTACTCATCTCCAGATTTCATCTGCTTTATCCTGAGGACTGTGGGTAGAAGGTCACTTGATTATTAACCCACCCAAGTAGGGGCTGGACCTGACAAGAATGTCATAAGTCAGCTGCTGGACCCCAGCATTTGTATACAACAGACTGCTGGGTTCTAAAGGATGCCACCTGCACCTTTTGCTCAGCTGCACTGCTGACACCTGCTGGCCGCATAATCCCAAGTCATGGTCTGTGTTCTTTGGACAGGAAGCCTTAGGTTTTGATGTGCATACAGAGTTTTTGCATATCACAGGACAATGGGGAGTGTGAGACTGCATCATTGGAACCTGTTGATGCTCAGACAGTAGCACATGTGTCCCCTACCCACCCTACACACCCCAGAATAAATAGGTAAGTTCTATTTTAAAAATTATAACCCAATTAAGGCATGGACATACATGCTTCAAGGCTAGCCTTTGGAAGGAGGAAGGCAGAGAGGCACATAGATCTCACTGTGTTTGAAGCTGGCCTGGTCTATATACCCAGATTTTGGACAATAAAGGCTGCATAGTGAAAACTGGTATCAAAAAACAAAATAAATTAAAAACAAAAACAAAAACAAAGGAAACCCAGCCAAACCTAGAAAAGCCTATGTATTAAACAAAATACCAACCAAGCAAAAACAGAAACACAAAGTTGGTGGTAACTTGGATAGTGTCTCTAGTCATCATCCTGAGACTGTCCTCTACTTCCCATACATGCATCCAAACTGACTTGCTCACACATTTACTGACTCTCAGCACAAATCATGCAAGGATCCTTTCACAGCTGATCTGCCACCACATATTTACATAGTCTTCATCCTGACTAAACGAGGCCTCCCTAAGACCCAACTCTGTGACTCTTCAGTTCCTGACAGTGTCTACAGCATTCAGACTCTCTGATTTTATACCCAACTAACTTATCCCATGACAGTGAAGGGAGAAAACAGGCTAAACCTTTCCTGTTTCTCTGTGAATGATCCAATTCAGAGACATCCCTCAGATAACACATACTGCAGGATCTGAGGGCTCTGATCCAGCAGATAACCTCCTGGAAGAAAACTGTCCCTCTCTTCTCCATCTTGTCACCACTTATTTACACACTCACACTCATTGATCTCTATTCCCTAGTGACAACACAGAGAACCAGTGTGGGTTCACAAAGAACGCTACCCAGATTGGTGCCTGAAGAGATTGGAGGTGCTAGAGAGGGTGGTAAAAGGATGGTGGCTGGTAGGTGTAGAGAATGCTCAGGCTGAAGTCACAGCTTTACAATAACACAATTGCCCTGCTGTCCCTGACCACTAGTTCCTCCCCTAGGATGATATCATCATGTTCCTCTGCCTTACCTGTTGCCCAGTCTCAGCATGAGCTCCTGACTACAACCCTGTCCAGGGGAGTATCCAGGAACAGACTCTATAGTGTGTCCTAAAGACCCAGTGAGTGGGACTGATAGAGCAGCCCAGTCTCCTCCAGCATCTGCTGATAGCCAAGGACAGAGACTTTTATACATGTGTCATCAAGTTTGTGGTCCATGAAACAGAGAAACCCCCACTTCCCTCCTCACAGTTATTATTAGCCTAAAATAAAACAAAACAAGAACAAATAAATGAACAAAAAAATAAAAAGTGTTAATAGCCCTGCATGGTGGTACATTTTGTAGGATCCAGCAGCAGGGGAATCTCTGACTTTGAGGTCAACCTGGTGTACAAACCAAGTTCCAGGACAGACATATACAACAGAGAAAAAACCTTCCAGGTCTGAAGGAGCTGAGGGAATTTGCAGCCCCATGGAGGGAGCAAGAGAGTCAATGGGCCTGACCCCCCCCCTGGTCTTCCTGGAGTTTGGACCACCAACCAAAGAATACACATTGATGGACTTATGGTTTGGACCACATATGTGGCAGAGGATGACCTCAATGGCCACCAGGGAGAGAGGAAAGGCCCTTGGGCCTGAGGATGTTAGAGGCCTCAGTAAAGGGGAATGTCAAGGCGGGAATATGGGGATGGGTGGACGGGGGGTGGGGGTGGGAGGTGGAATTCCCTCCTAGAGGCGGGTTGGGGAGGGGACAGGGGGTATCCAAGAGGAGACTCAGAAAAGGGGAAACATTGGAAATGTACATAAAGTATCAAAAATAAAAAAGGAAAAAAAAAAAAAAAAGAAGTTTTCCCCAGCTGGAGAGGCCAGAGACAGGCGCATCTTCCCAGTGCTTAGTTGTTTCTCCTTGGAGGAAGATGTAAGGGAAAGCAGTGTGAGATCAAACAAGACCCAAGTGCTACCCCAGATGAATAAGGAACTTTTGTTGGCTCCAAACATTTTATGAGGCTACTGTGGGACCGATGACAGATGCATTCAGAATATAAGCTTTGGTGAAGGCAATGCGATCAGAACACAGAAACCCAGGAAAAGATGAGACATCATTTAGACATTTTTCAGAAGAACAAATGCAGATATATTTAGAACATATGGAACCCAGAAGACAACTTATAGTGAGCCCAAAAGTGATGAGGAGTCCACTAAGAAGTGAAATAATTACCCCTGAAGAGGGTTAAGAGAGAGGAATGAAGGATTGCTTTGCTTAAGTTCCTTGAAGAGAAAGAATGAAGCTTCTTTTCTGAATCTGAGACCATAACTGAAGTTCAAGAGAGAATTAAATGGACCAGGAGGTTAAGTACCGAGTATTGAGGAGAACAGGTTTTCTCATCTAGCTGACACCCAGGACCATTTACAAGAAGACAACCCATTGGGAGGTAATGATGGCAAAGCACACAGGACGATTGTGTTGGGGATTTTGGTTAGATGATGGCAAGCTAGCATGTGACAGGAGATAGAGTTATCAGCAGCAAGACTGGGAGCAGCTGGACCCACAGCCTTGGGACAGGCATCCAGGCACACAGACACATGTGGGCTGGTAGCAAGTCCTGGTGCAGGTCACAGGTCCAGAGCAGGCTGGCTGGCAGCACAGGTTGAGGCAGAAGGGCTGGCAGCAGGGCTTGCAGCAGCTGGACTGACAGCAGCTGGGCCGGCAGCAGGGCTTGCAGCAGCTGGACTGATAGCAGCTAGGCTGGCAGCAGGGCTGGCAGCAGCTGGACACACAGCAGCTAGGCTGGCAGCAGGGCTGGCAGCAGCTGGACACACAGCAGCAGGGCTGGCAGCAGGGTGTGCGGCAGCAACTGCTCACACAGCTTGGTTGGAAGCAGGTCCTGCAGCAGGTGGTTTGACAGCAAGGCTGGCAGCAGCTGGAGCCACAGCAGCTGGGCTGGCAGCAGGGCTGGCAGCAGCTGCTCACACAGGTTGGTCTCCAGCAGGTGGTCCTGCAACAGGTGGTCCTGCAGCAGGTGGACTGGCAGCAAGGGGAGCAGCAGGAGTTGGTCATGGTGTTGGATGTGGAGGGAGGGTTTCTGTTCACAGGAGTTTCTGAGATCTGACAATTGTTTCAGACCTGGGGCTTTTATACCCTGGACATCCCATGAAGGGACCAATAAGCAGGACTTTTCCTTATTGTTTGTTTTTTATTTTCCAAGAGGAAATTCTCACAGCAGGAAGTTGCTCCTTGAGTTTTTTAGAAATCGTTTGAAATTATGATGTAAGCAGTTAATTGTGGATAATTCAAGGAAGGAAATTTCTAGAA
>CM052721.1:14774908-14802067 GCA_028551405.1 Uromys caudimaculatus
TCCGGGGCATGTGATTCACTTTGTTCTCTTGGCTGTGTGAAGACAGGATGTGTTTGTATGGAGAGCTACATTCACGTGATTAAATGAAGCCATGCCGGAGTCTGAACTGTTTCCCAGAGACATTTGCCTATCTGCAGCCAATGATACCCATGCTGTACCCGTCTCAGCAGACATTCATGGCAAGAAGGTTGGCCTGTAGTCACTTTTCAAATGTACCCATGAATACCAAAGCCAGAATACAGAGTCAGAAGGAAGATCTGGGCATTCAGAAAATATGGGGTTCAGAAGAAGACATGAGACTCAGAAGACATGGGGGTTCAGAAGACATGGGAGTTCAAAAGACAGACATAGGGGTTCAGAAGGCATTGGCCAGCTTAGATCTGAACCCTGTTTACCAGAGGATAATGAGGAAATGAAATACCATAAGGTGATACCTTCATTTTAAAATAAATTGTATTATAGTATACTTTCAAAAAGAAAACCTTCCCAAAAAGAAAAATAAAAAACAAAAAACAAACAACAATAATCAAACAAAAACTAAAGTTTTGATAGTCAATTTTTGTAATGTAAATCTGGAGAGAAAACTGGTATCATATTCAAGTTCTCCATCTCCAATCAAAGGGAACCAACATATGAACTTTCTCCATGGCATCTCTGTACTGTTAGGAGTTTTGATTAGGTTTGCTATTGATTTAAAGACAAACTCACATGTAACTCAGGCTAGCCTAAACTCAAGAGGTACCAAGAATAACCTCCCATTCAGTGGTTTGTCAAGCTTTCTCATGGTGCAACATTTCTTCCTGTTAGGGTAACTCCAACCATAATATTATTTCATTGCTATTTCATAACTGTGATTTTGCTGTTGTTATGATAGTAATAGAATCATCTGATATGCAGGATATCTGATATGTGACTCCTGTGAAAAGGTCCTTCTAACTTCAAAGAGGTCATGACCCACAGGTTGAGAACCAGTGCTCCAACTGATAATCCTCCCATCACTTCCTTGATAGTTGGGATGACAGGCATGTTATGATGCCCGGTGTCCTCTGGAACACTGTCTTAATGACAAGTTCAGTCCAGGGAACACACATTCCAAACACTGGTATCCAGGGCAGAAGCCAATGTCTACTCCCTAGTTGGACCATGAAGTTCCCTTTCCACAGATCATAGACACAGTCTGCCTAAGTATGTACAATTGGGGCTTGGGCACCTATGTGATGTTGAGAATGTTAGCACTGTAAGTCTTTCTGTGGGCCTGTCTCTGGCTTTTCCCTCTTGAACAATGGAAAAGGACCTTGGAAATCACAAGACTATTTGAGCAACTGCATTAAGGCTCCTACTCTGTGTGCTGCTCCTGTGGTGTGGACCTGACAAATGGACCCCTCCAGATGACTGGAAAGACCACTATCAATGCATCCTGCTGTGTGAATACATCAGGGATGCTCAGAGTAAACAACAACCCAAGTCCCAAGGTCACTTTGCCCATGAGAGCTGCTGAGTTCAGCCTCAGGAGGCTTGAATGAAGTCACAAGCACAGCAGACACCTCACAGGTACTCTGGAACATTTCACTTTAGACACAAGAAGGCTTGGTGACTTCTCCATGACAAATATTATCTCCAACTTGACTCATGGAATTGGAGATAATTTCCCCAATGCCTCAGTCAAGCCCCATGAGTAATACTCATTTGTGGCTTCTGACTGGAGGATTGAACCTTCATCTGTGCCTCACTGTGGTTGGTAGATCTCTATCAGCACAACAATGCAACTATTCAGGCTATAAAAGAAACCTGGTTTCACTATTACTGGATCAGTCTGGATGGTTTCCTGTGTACCCACAGGCTTTTTGTTAGAAGCTGACCAGCTGACTATCAAATGTTCAGACAGACTGGACTTGGGACAAAAGTCCTGTCCTAGGAGAGAACTCAGAGACCAGAATATCAACATATCAAGAAATGAGAAAGTGAGTGAATATAGTTGGACCTTTCAAAAAGGAATTCCAACATGGGACTAAAGCAAGCCATGGTCTGTCACTGGATGTGAAACATGGATGGGTCAGGGGTATGGATGAGATGGCAGTGTTAATGGAGTAAGGGAGAGAGGAACACTGATTCTCAGGCTGTGGTTCTCAATGTGGACCATAGTCCTTGTGCCTCTCCCAGTGACTTGTATCTTGGACAGGGTATGCAACTCTCTTAGATATCTCACATGGGAGAAGAGGATCAAAAGAAAGTCTGAGATAGTTTGCCAGGAATAAAATCTGTATATGCTGGTCTGGTTTTTCTGCCCTCCATGTATGCAGGCAAGTTGAGCAGAGGGTTTGAATGAAGGAATGAAGCTTATCCAAGTTGGTGGGTTCACAGGATCTCTTCTAGATTGAGTCCTGTGGAGAAAAAGGCTTCTCTCAGACATTTTCAGTGAAACAGCTGTCTTTTATTGGGATTAACAAGGGCTATATGAACCTTCTTGAGTGGTTATTGTTTATAAAGGTGAGTGTACATTATTGGCTGGTGCAGAGATTTTGGGAAAGCTTCATTCGCATGAAGAGAAATTCTAGGTTCTTGCTGGACATGTCCTTATGGGAAGAGAGGAAGTCAGACCTGCAATTCGGTCATCATGTTATGTGACCACCACAATGGTGGTGGATGTCTGAGTCCTACAGGCTACATGCACCTGATCCTGCAGACTCAGAGTAAGGAAGGAATGGAATTAACTCAGCTGGTCTCAGGATAAGATTTTCGCAGTTTGGAACCATTTAGACCTCAGCCTAGTTCAGAACTAGCTCCCTGAATTGTTCAACTTTCTGATACCCCACTTATTAAAAAGTATCATTAACCCCATGAGCAAAAAGGAAACAGCATAGTCAGTCTCTCAGAACCAGAGACAGACAGGATGACCTGGGTTCTGAGGACAGGATATCAGGGCCCACATGGCAGAATTGGGGGTTATCTTCCTATCCCTGCCAGAGTACAGGGATGTTTGACAGAACAACCCTGCATCCATGCAGATTGAGATTCTCAGGAAGAAGAATTTGAAGGGGTGGGATGCTGATGTGTGTCACCAATCAGTACTCTGAGGTGAACTCTCCTCCCTGGTGAGAACACCATGAACCTGGAGGTCTGTTAGGTGGAGACAAAGAGACAATGTCTCACCAGGAGCCTGTGGGTAACCCTGTGAGGTAGAGGACAATTGTCCAGAGTCAGTTTACTCTGTGTGCCAATTGGGTCACTAGGAATCATACTCACACCGTTGGGCTAGGCAGAAGGCTCCATTTCCCACTGAACTCACTGAAACACACTACTGTTTCTTCATTAATATGTAATTTGAAATACTTCCCTTCAAATAAATTTAGAAAATGTCATTTATCACCTTGAGAAATCCCCTTCCTTTTACAGACATGATCTTCATTGGCCTGAAACTCACCAATTGTTGTAGACTAGCTGGACAAGTAACCCATGACTCTGCCTGTCTTCTGCTGGACCAGGGCAGTGATTACAAATTTCTGACAATCCCTGAGTTATAATGTATGGGCTTGGGATAAACTCAGGTCCTCTATCCATGGGGTTGCAAACCGTTTCAGCTCCTTCAGTCCCTTCTCCAACTCTTCCATCCAGAAACCCGACAATCGGATACCAAACTTTTGGGTTAATATCCACTTATCAATGAGTACACATCATGTTTGGTTTTTTGTGACTGAGTTACCTCGCTCAGGATGATATTTTCAAGTTCCATCATTTGCCTGCAAATTTCATGAAGTCATTTTTTTTAATAGCTGTGTAGTACTCCATTGTGTAGATGTACCACATTTTCTGTATCCATTCCTCTGATGAGGGACATCTGGGTTGTTTCCAGCTTCTGGCTATTATAAATATGGCTGCTATGAACATAGTGGAGCATGTGTCTTTATTACATGCTCGAGCGTCTTCTGGGTATATGCTCAGGAGTGGTATAGCTGGGTCCTCAAGTAATATTATGTCCATTTTTCTGAGGGTCTGCCAAACTGATTTTCAGAGTGGTTGTACCAGCTTGAAATCCCACCAACAATGGAGGAGTGTTCATCTTTCTCCACATCCTCGCCAGCATCTGCTGTCACCTTAGTTTTTGATCTTAGCCATTCTGACTGGTGTGAGGTGGAATCTCAGGGTTGTTTTGATTTGCATTTTCCTGATGACTAAGGATGTTGAGCATTTCTTTAGGTGCTTCTTGGCCCTGCAAATTTCCTCAGTTGAGAATTCTCTGTTTAGCTCTGTTCCCCATTTTTTGATAGGGTTATTTGGTTTTCTAGAGTCTAACTTCTTGAGTTCTTTGTATATGTTGGATATTAGCCCTCTATCGGACGTAGGATTGGTAAAGATCTTTTACCAATCTGTTGGTTGTCTTTTTGTCCTATTGACAGTGTGCTTGATCCACTTGGACTTGAGCTTTGTACAGGGAGATAGGAATGGGTCAATTTGCATTCTTCTACATGTTGATGTCCAGTTGAGACAGCACCATTCATTGAAAATGTTGTCTTTTTTTCTACTGGATGGTTTTAGCTCCTTTGTCAAAGATCAAGTGACTGTAGGTGTGTGAGTTCATTTATGGGTCTTTAATTCTATTCCATTGATGTACCTGCCTGTCACTGTATCAATACCATGCAGTTTTTATCACTACATGAGCTTGAGGTCAGGGATGCTGATTCCCCCAGAAGTTCTTTTATTGTTCAAAATAGCTTTTGCTATCCTGGGTTTTTGTTGTTCCAAATGAATTTGAGAATTGCTCTTTCTAAGTCTATGAAGAATTGAGTTGGAATTTTGATGGAGATTGCACTGAATCTGTAGACTGCTTCTGGAAAGATGGCTATTTTTACTATATTAACTCTGCTAATCCATGAGCATGGGAGATCATTCCATCTTCTGAGGTCTTCTTCAATTTCTTTCTTCACAGACTTGAAGTTCTTGTCATACAGATCCTTCACTTGTTTGGTTAGAATAACACCAAGATACTTTATATTGTTTGTGATTATTGTCAAGGGTGTAATTTCCCTAATTTCTTTCTCAGCCTGTTTATCCTTCAAGTATAGGAAGGCTATTGATTTGTTTGAGTTAATTTTATATCTGGACACTTTGCTGAAGTTGTTTATCAGATGTAGCAGTTCTCTGCTGGAGTTTTTCGGGTCCCTTAAGTATATGATCATATCATCTGCAAATAGTGATATTTTGATTTCTTCTTTTTCAATTTCTATCCCTTTCACCTCCTTTTGTTGTCCAATTGTTCTAGCTAGAACTTCAAGTACTATATTGAATAGATAGAGAGTAGGAAGCCTTGTCTAGTCCCTGATTTTAGTGGGAATGCTTCAAGTTTCTCTCCATTTAGTTAGATATTGGCTACTGGTGTGCTGTTTATTGCTTTTACTCTGTTTAGGTATGGGCCTTGAATTCCTGATCTTTCCAAGACTTTCATTGTGAAGGGATTTTGAATTTTGTCAAATGCTTTTTCAGCATCTAATGAAATGAACATGTGTTTTTTTTTTCTTTGAGTTTATTTACGTAATGTATTACATTGATGGATTTCCAGAGATTGAACCATCCCTGCATCCCTGGGATGAAGCCTACTTGATCGTGGTGAATGATCATTTTGATGTATTCTTGGATTCAGTTTGTGAGAATTTTATTGAGTATTTTTTCATAGATATTCATAAGGTATATTGGTCTGATGTTTTCTTTCTTTGTTGGATCTTTCTGAGGTTTTGGTATCAGGGTAACTCTAGACTCACAGAATGAATTGCATAGTGTTTCCTCTGTTTCTATTTTGTGGAATAGTTTGAAGAGTATTGGTATTAGAACTTCTTTGAAGGCCTGTGAGAATTCTGCACTAAACCCATCTGGTCCTTGGCTTTTTTTGGTTGGGAGACTTTTAATGTCTGCATCTATTTCTTTAGGGGTTATGGGACTGTTTAGATGATTTATCCGATCCTGACTTAACTGTGGTATTTGGAATCTGTCTAGAAAATTGTCCATTTCATCCAGATTTTCCAATTTTGTTGAGTATATGCATTTATAGTCAGATCTGATGATTTTTTTTAATTTCCTCAAATTCTGTTGTTATATCTCCCTTTCATTTCTGATTTTGTTAATTTGGATACTATCTCTGTGCCCTCTGGTTAGTCTGACTAAAGGTTTATCTATCTTGTTGATTTTCTCAAAGAAGTAACTCCTGGTTTTGTTAATTATTTGTATAGTTCTTTTTGTTTCTACTTGGTTGTTTTCAGCCCTGAGTTTGATTATTTCCTGCCTTCTACTCCTCTTGGGTTTATTAGCTTGGTTTTGTTCTAGAGCTTTCAGGTGTGCTGTTAAGCTACTAGTGTGTGTTCTCTCCAGTTTCCTTTTGGAGGCACTCAGAGCTATGAGTTTTCCTCTTAACACTGCTTTCATTGTGTCCCATAAGTTTGGGTAAGTTGTACTTTCATTTTCATTAAATTCTAAGAAGACTTTAATTTCTTTCTTTATTTCTTCCTTGACCAAGTTATCATTGAGTAGAGCATTGTTCAGCTTCCATGTGTATGTGGGCTTTCTGTTGTTTTTGTTGTCATTGAAGACCAGCCTTAATCCTTAATGATCTGATAGAAGATATGGGATTATTTCAATCTTCTTATATCTGTTGATATTTGTTTTGTGACCAATAACATGGTCAATTTTGGAGAAAGTACCATGAGGTGCTGAGAAGAAAGTATATTCTTTTGATTCAGGATGAAATGTTCTATAGATATCTGTGAAATCCATTTGGTCCATAGCTTCTGTTATTTTCACTGTGTTTCTGTTTAATTTGTGTTTCTAAGATCTGTCCATTGATGAGACCAGTGTGTTGAAGTCTCCCAGTACTATTGTGTGAGGTGCAATGTGTGCGTTGAGCTTTAGTTAAGTTTCTTTTATGAATATGGGTGCCCTTGCATTTGGAGTATAGATGTTCAGAATTGAGAGTTCTTCTTGGTAGATTTTTCCTTTGATGAGTATGAAGTGTACTTCCTTATCTTTTTTGATGACTTTTGGTTGAAAGTCGATTTTATCCAATATTAGCATGGCTATTCCAGCACTTTTCTTGGGACCATTGTCCTGGAAAATCGTTTTCCAGCGCTTTACTCTGAGGTAATGTTTGTTTTTAACACAGAGGTGCATTTCCTGTATGCAGCAAAATGCTGGGTCCTGTTTATGTATCCAGTCTGTTAGTCTATGTCTTTTTATTGGGGAATTGAGTCCATTGATATTAAGAGATAATAAGGAATAGTGATTTGTTGCTTCCTGTTATGATTGATGTTATTTTTATGTTGGTGTGGCTATCGTCTTTTGGGTTTGTTGAAAGATTACTTTCTTGCTCTTTCTAGGGTGTACTTTCCCTCCTTGTGTTGGCGTTTTCCATCTATTATCCTTTGTACGGCTTGGTTTGTGGAAAAATATTGTGTAAATTTGGTTTTGTCATAGAATATCTTAGTTACACCATCTATGGTAATTGAGAATTTTGCTGGATATAGCATCCTGGGCTGGCACTAGTGTTCTCTTATTGTCTGTTTGAGATCTCACCAGGATCTTCCAGCTTTCATAGTCTCTAGTGAGAAGTCTGGTGCCATTCTGATAGGTCTGCCTTTATATGTTACTTGACCTTTTTCCCTTACTGCTTTTAATATTCTTTTCTTGTTTTGTGCATTTGGTGTTTTGACTATTATGTGATGGGAAGAATTTCTTTTCTGGTCCAATCAATTTGGAGTTCTGTAGGCTTCTTGGATGTTTATGTTCATCACTTTCTTCACATTAGGGAAGTTTCCTTCTATAATTTTGTTGAAGATATTTACTGGCCATTTAAGTTGGGAATCTTCACTTTCTTCTATACCTATTATGCTATTATATGGTCTTCTCATTGTGTCCTCAATTTCCTGGATGCTTGGGTTAGTAGCTTTTTAACTTTGCATTTTCTTTGACTGTTGTGTCAATGTTTTCTATGATATCTTCTGCACCTGAGATTCTCTCTTCTGTATTTTGTATTCTGTTGGTGATGCTCACAAGTATGACTCCTGATCTCTCCTAGGTTTCTTTCTTTCTTTTTTATATTAATTGAGATTATCAATAAATTTATTCTATTTTTAAAAAATTTTTCGATACTTTATTTACATTTCAAATGTTTCACCCTTTCCAGGACTCCACTTTGGAAACCCCTTATCCTGTCCACTCTCCGCCTGCCTCTATGAGCATATTCCCTCACCCAACCACCTGCCCACCCACTCCCGTCTTCCACCTTGGCATTCCCTTATACTGGGACTTCAAACACCCTCAGGCCCAATGGCCTCTCTTCCCCCTGATGGCCAAAAAGGCCCTCCTCTGCCACATATATGGTCCAAACCATGGGTCCCTCCATGTCTATTCGTTGGTTGGTGGTCCAGCCTCCAGGAGCATCAGGGAGTCAGGGCAGTTGACACTGTTGCTCCATCCATGGGAATGCAAACTCCCTCAGCTCTTCAGTCCCTTCTCCAACTCCTCCGACTGGGACCTAACACTCAGTCCAATGGTTACTGTGAAATGAAACTTGGGTATTCTGAACTTTTGGGCTAATATCCACTTATCAGTGAGTACATACCTTGTTCGTTCTTTTGTGACTGAGTTAGCTCATTCAGGATGATATTTTCAGGTTCCATCCATTTGCCTGGGAATTTCATGAAGTCATTGTTTTTAATTGCTGATTAGTACTCCATTGTGTAAATGTACCACATTTTCTGTATCCATTCCTCTGATAAGGGACATCTGTGTTGTTTCCAGCTTCTGGCTATTATGAATATGGCTGCTATGAACATAGTGGAGCATGTGACCTTATTACATGTTGGAACATCTTCTGGGTATATGCCCAGGAGTGGTATGCATGGGTCCTCAGGTAGGATTATGTCCATTTTTCTGAGGGTCCGCCAAACTGATTTCCAGAGTGGTTGTACCAGCTTGCAGTCCCACCAACAATGGAGGAGGGTTCCTCTTTCTCCACATCCTTACCAGCATCTGCTGTCACCTGAGTTTTAGATCTTAGCCAATCTGACTGTTGTGAGGTGGAATCTTAGAGTTGTTTTGATTTGCATTTCCCTGATGAGTGAGGATGTTGAACATTTCTTTAGGTGCTTCTCAGTCTTACGAATTTCCTCAGTTGAGAATTCTCTGTTTAGCTCTTTTTTCCATTTTTTGATAGGGTTATTTGGTTCTATGGAGTCTAATTTCTTGTGTTCTTTGTATATATTGGATATTAGCCCTCTATCGTACATAGATTGGTAAAGATATTTTCTCAATCTGTTGTATGTCATTTTCTCCTATTGACAGTGTTCTTTGTCTTAAGAATCTTTGCAGTTTCATGAGGTCCCATTTGTCGATTCTTGATCTTAGAGCATAAGCCATTGGTGTTCTGTTCAGGAACCCTTCCCCTGTACCCATGTGTTTGAGACTTTCGCTCACTTTCCCTTCTATTAGATTTAGTGTATCTGGTTTTATATGGAGGTCCTTGATCCACTTGGACTTGAGCTTTGTACAGTGAGATAGGAATGGATCAATTTGCATTTTTCTACATGTAGACCACCAGTTGAACCTGCACCATTTGTTGAAAATTCTGTCTTTTTTCCACTGGGTGGTTTTAGATCCTTTGTCAAATATCAAGTGACTGTGAGTGTGTGGGCTCATATCTGGGTCCTCAATTCTATTCCTTTGATCTACCTGCCTGTCATTGTACCAATACCATGCAGTTTTTTATCACTACTGCTCTGTAGTACAGCTTGAGGTCAAGGATGCTGATTCCCCCCGAAATTCTTTTGTTGTTGAGAATAGCTTTGCTACCCTGGGTTTTTTGTTGTTCCAAATGAATTTGAGTATTGCTCTTTCTAAGTCTATGAAGAATTGAGTTGGAATTTTGATGGGGATTGCATTGAATCTGTAGATTGCTTTTGGCAGGATGGCCATTTTTTCTATATTAATCCTGCCAATCCATGAGTATGGGAGCGCTTTCCATCTTCTGAGGTCTTCTTCAATTTCTTTCATCAGAGACTTGAAGTTCTTGTCATAGAGATCTTTCACCTGTTTTGTTAGAGTCACACCAAGATACTTTATATTGTTTGTGGCAATTGTGAAGGGTGTCATTTTCCCAATTTCTTTCTCAGCCTCTTTATCCTTCGAGTATAGGAAGGCTATGGATTTGTTTGAGTTAATTTTATATCCAGCCACTTTGCTGAAGTTGTTTATCAGCTGCAGGAGTTCTCTGGTGGAGTTTTTCGGGTCACTTAGATATACGATCATATCATCTGCATTAGTCCATAGTGATCTCATAGGAGGCATGGAATTATTTCAATCTTCTTATATCTGTGGAGGTTTGTTTTCTGACAGATTATATGGTCAATTTTGGAGAAGGTACCATGAGGTACTGAGAAGAAGGTATATCCTTTTGATTTAGGATGAAATGTTCTATAGATATCTATTGAATTCATTTGATTCATAACATCTGTTAGGTTTAATGTTTCTCTGTTTAGTTTGTGTTTCTAAACTCTGTCCATTGTTGATCATGGGGTGTTGAAGTTTTCTACTATTATTGTGTGAGGTGCGATGTGTGCTTTGAGCTTTAGTAAAGTTTCTTTTATGAATGTGGGTGCCCTTGCATTTGGAGCATAGATGTTCAGAATTGAGAGTTCTTCTTGGTAGATATTTTGTTGATGAGTATGAAGTGTCCTTACTTTTTTTTTTTTTTTTTGATGACTTTTGGGTGAAAGTCAATTTTATCTGATAGTAGAACGACTACTCCAGCCTGTTTCTTAGGACCATTTGTCTGGAAAATTGTTTTCCAGCCCTTTACTCTGAGGCAGTGTTTGTCTTTATCACGGAGATGCATTTCCTGAATGCAGCAAAATGCTGGGTCCTCTTTATAAATCCAGTCTGTTAGTCTTGTTCTTTTTTGGGGGGAATTGAGTCCATTGATGTTAAGAGATATTAAGGAATAGTGATTGTTGGTTCCTGTTATTTTCAATGTTATTTTTATGTTTGTGTGACTATCTTCTTTTGAATTTGTTGAAAGATTATTTTCTTGCTTTTTCTAGTATGTAGTTTCCCTCCTTGAGTTGACGTCTACCATCTGTGATCCTTTGTAGGGCTGGGTTTGTGGAAACATAATGTGTAAATTTGGTTTTGTCATAGAATATTTTGGTTTCACCATCTATGGTATTTGAGTGTTTTGCTGGGTATAGCAGCCTGGGCTGGCATTTGTGTTCTCTTAGAGTCTGTATGAGTTCTATCCATGATCTTCTAGCTTTAATAGTCTCTGGTGAGAAGTCTGGTATAATTCTGATAGGTCTGCCTTTATATATTATTTGACATTTTTCTGTTACTGCTTTTAATATTCTTTCCTTGTTTTGTTTATTAGATGTTTTCACTATAATGTGATGGGAGGAACTTCTTTTCTGGTCCAATCTATTTGGAGTTCAGTTAGCTTCTTGTATATTTATGTTCATCTCTTTCTTTAGGTAAGGGAAGTTTTCTTCTATAATTTTGTTGAAGATATTTACTGGTCCTTTAAGTTGGGAATCTTCACTCTCTTCTATACGTATTATCCTTAGGTTCTGTCTTCTCATTGTGTCCTGTATTTCATAGATGTTTCAGGTTAGGAACTTTTTCCATTTTGCATTTTCTTTGACTGTTGTGTCAATGTTTTCTATGGTATCTTCTGCACCTGAGATTCTCTCTTCTATCTTTTGTATTCTGTTGGTGATGCTTGCATCAATGACTCCTGATCTCTTTCCTAGGTTTTCTAACTCCAGGGTTGTCTTCCTTTGTGATTTCTTTATTGTTTCTATTTCTATTTTTAGGTCCTGGATGGTTTTGTTCATTTACTTCATCTGTTTGATTGTGTTTTCCTGTAATTCTTTAAGGGATTTTTGTGTTTCCTCTTAAAGACTTCTAGTTATTTACCTGCGTTCTCTTGTATTTCTTTAAGGGAGTTATTTATCTCCTTCTTAAAGTCTTCTATCATCATCATGAGAAATGATTTTAGACCTGAGTCTTGCTTTTCTGGTGTGTTGGGGTATTCAGGGCTTGCTGTGGTGGGAGAGCTGGGTTCTGATGATGCCAAGTAGCCTTGGTTTCTGTTCCTTATGTTCTTGCCCTTGCCTTTTGCCATCTGGTTAACTCTGATGTTAGCTGGCCTTACTCTCTCTGGCTGTGACTTGTCCTTCCTGCAAGCCTCTGTGTCACTACTCCTTAAAGACCTGCTCTCTCTGAGAGTTATTTGGGTTTGGAGAGCTGTGGCACAGTGTCAGCTCTGGGGTGCAGACAGAAACCAGAAGGATCTTGTCTTCAGCTGTCCCTTGGTTCCTGTGTCCTCATGTCTCTGCAAGGGTCCCTCTTGATCCAGTGAATTTCAGCAGATGTGGTGGTTTTGCCTTTGTTTGAAGGCGTGTCGCCACTCCTGTGATACCAGCTTTCTCCTAGCACTATTTGAGTATGGAGCCCTGTGTCACAGAATCAGCTCCCTAGCTCCCAGAAGAAACCAGAAGACCAATCCTCAGTCATGTGTACTAGGATTCCAGGTGGGTCCCTCTGAGCAGACAGGCTTGTCCATACTCCTGGGAGTCTAGCTTTCTCCCAGCACTATTTGACTATGGAGCCCTGTGGCACAGGCTGAGGTCCCCAGCCACAGATGGAAACCAGAAGTCTCCTGTCCCAGGCTTTTTCTCAGTCCCTGTGTCCCAAGGATTCCGGGTGGATCCCACTTAGCAGTGGTGCTCTTCTTAATCCCACTCACGGCTTTTCCACACTCCTGTGAGGGTAGCTTTCTCCTGGCGCTATTTGGCTATAGAACCCTGGTGGCCCAGGCAGAGGTCTCCCGCCACAGATGGAAAACCTCTCCTAGGGTTTCTATCACCAAGATTGTCTCCACGATTTCTCCACCTAGCTCACTAGGTTCCCACTGGTGGTTCGCTATCATGACAGCCCCATGCTTCAATGCCCTCATGGCCTCTGTGGCGCACATCAGAGAAACCCACACTCTGCTGTATCTTTCTCTCTGGAACCCAGATGAGCAGGCACATGAAGGAAAATGCAGTACAAACTTAGCTCAGAAACAATGGCAACTCAATCTCTGGGCACAATAACTAAAACCTAATCTTGTAAGCCTTATCAAAATTTGATTCCTCTGGTGGCGAATCCTTGTGGATCTGCCATGATACCAGGAGACTCTAGTAGTTACATCTTACCTACATGCTGTCCCCATTCCAAAAGTATCCCCTCTCTCTTTCCTGCTTCCTCTCTTCCTCTCTCCATCCTGGAAGCCCCTCCTACGCGTCCATTGATTGGCTCCTTTTTCATTAGGTGATTGGTTCACAAGAAGTCACAGGTGCAACTCACTCCTTGTCTGAAGCAACTCACAGGAGGGCAGAATTAGCATCCAAATGCACACAGCCCCAGGGCTAGCCACAACATAGTTGATTAAGCCCTAATTGATACACTTATGCAGACTGTGTCTCTGATCTGCCAAAAAGGAACATTATGATCCAACTGAGGAGGAGACATTGGTTTCTGACCTGGCTACCAGTGTTTTGGATGTGTGTTCCCTGGACTGTGGTGGTCAGTAAGAAAAAGTGCCAGGGACAATTTTGCATCATAAACTGCCTGTCATTCCAACTATTGACATTTAATAATGGGAAGGTTATCAGTTGGAGCACTGGTTCTCAACCTATGGTCACCACATCTTTGAGGTTAGAAAGACCCTTTGACCAGGGTCATATATCAGATATTCTGCATATCAAATATTTGAGTTACAGTCATAACATTAGCAAAATCACAGTCATGAAATAGCAATGAAATATTTTTATGTTTGGAGTCACCCCAACATGAGGAAATGCTACATCATCAGGAAGCTTGAGAATCACTGAATTGGAGACTCTTCTTACCTCTAGAGTTTGAGGCCATGCTGGGTTACATGAAACTTTGTGTTGAAACCAATAGCAAAGCTAATACAAACTCCAAATATTACAGAGAGCTCATGGAGAAAGGTCACCTGTTGGTTCCCTTTCTGTTGGATATGGAAAACTTGAAGATGATACCAGTTTCCTCTTCAGATTCATAAAAAGTATGGATAGCAATACTTTTAGTTTTTTAAAATGTGATGGTTAACTGTTTGTTGTGTGTTTCTGTTTTTGAGACTGGGGTCTCTCTAATATATAGATCTGACTGTTCTGGAACTTGCTCTGTAAACCAAGGATGTCCTCAAATTCAGTGACACCCCTGCTCGTGCATCTGACAAAATGGAATGAAGTCCTGACCATCATGCCTGGTGTATGAATTGTTTTTTTGTTTGTTTTGTTTTGTTTTGTTTTAAGATACATACCTAATATTTAGGGGTAAGGGGGGAGTTTCTCTGCATCTGTGACTATAAACTTGATTACACATATGTAAATATCTCTAGCCTTTGCTATCAGCAGATGTAAACAGACCTCATATAAGAGGAGACAAAGCTGGTCCCCCAGTACCACTCACTGAGCCTTTATTGCACAGTATAGAGTGTCTTCCAGGTGATACCCTGGGCAGGTGGACATAGCATGCTCTTGCTGAGGGAGGAAGCAGATCAAGGAGATGAAAATGATGATGTCACACTCGGTGAGAAACACGAGGACAGATGGCAGCAGGGCAACTATGCCATTGTGCAGATCAGCATCAGATTGAGCAACCTGTCTACACCACCAGAAGGCATCCTTCTGCCACACTCTCTAGCATCTCCTCCACTCTCCCCAGGACCAAACTAGGAGGGGTATTTTAGGGTTCCATCTGAGGTCTGTATATTGTCACTAGGGAAGAGAAATCAAGGAATGTGTAGTCAGGTGGTTTGGCAGAAATGCCAAAGGGAGTGATACTTTTCATCTTAGGATATCTGTTGGGTCAGGTAACAGAGAGCCTGCAATATGTTTTATCTTTAGGATGTTTCTGGAAATGGAGAGTTCAGAAAGAAATAGGAAACTTTGAGAGTATTCTCTCTCACCATTGTCATATGATAATCGATTTGGGCATAAAAAATCAGAGAATCAGAATGCTGTAGACATTGTCAGGAACTGGAATCTATAAAGTCAATGAGCCTTGTCTGAGGGAGATCATGTTTGCACAAGATGAAGACTGGTAAAGCTGACCCACTGTTTTATGTGCTTTATATGCTCTCTCTCTCTCTCTCTCTCTCTCTCTCTCTCTCTCTCTCTCCCTCTCTCTCTTTTTCTCTCTTTGTGCATTCACACACACACACACACACACCAATGAGCATGTGCCTGCAGGAGCATGCATATATAAGTATGTGTCCAGATATATCAAGCCCATTGGACACCCCCAGGCAATATGATTAGGGACACCATTCAACTTCACAACCAATCTTGCCTTTCTTTGCTTGGTTTTTTTTTTTGGTAGTTTGATATGTGGTGTTTTATTGTTGTTTTGGATTTTTTATTTTCTTTAGGTTTTGTTTCTTTTTGTTTTTGTTTTGGCTTTGTTTTGTTTGGTTTTTTTTTTTCAACACCTCTTTACTTTGTAGCGCTTCCTGCTGTGAAATTGGATATACAGACCAGGCTAGCTTCAAACTCAGAGATGCATGTATTTGTCTCTTCCCACAGAAGGATTTACATGGGAATTCAACTGAGTCCAAAACATGAAACTAGAACAGAACACATGAAGTGGGACCAAGGATATAGAAGGTGGCAGCAGTGGGGCAGGGCACAGAGACAGTTGGGCTCCTGTAGAACCCACCAGAGCCTGTTGGGTAAAAATGCTGCTGTCTAGCACATGATATATGGCAGTCTTGTCAGGTCCAGCTCCTTCCTCCGTGAGTTAGCAATTGTGTCACCTTTACCCAGAGATGCCAGAGAGTAAGGGAAAGGCAGACGAAATCTGGAGGTGAGGACTCATGACCGTAATACATCCACACAGACCTCACTGCTGCTAAAAATGTGGTTCATCTGGTGGAGTTCTTATTTTCCTGTCATGCACAGAACCAAATGTTTTATGTCCAATAGAGGATAAATGGGCATGGCGGTGCACACCTGTAATCCCAGCTCATGGGAGGACCAGGCAGGAGGATCTGTAGTCTTTCATGGTCATGTTTGTCTATATAACAAGTTCAAGGACCAGATTGGTCTGAGATCAAATTTAAACACACACACACACACACACACACACACACACACACACACACACACACACACACAGAGAGAGAGAGAGAGAGAGAGAGAGAGACAGACAGACAGACAGAGACAGAGAGAGAGAGACAGAGAGAGAGAGACAGAGAGAGAGAGAAGCAAACAAATAAATAGCTAGTTCTGAGAAGTATGATATCCCTAGTCTGTGTCTTGATTGACCCTCTATCAAGGGACAATGTATCCCAAAGTATCTGTGACTCAGTGTCTCAAAGGGTACAATGGACACAGAAGTCTGTCCATGTGCATCTGGCAGTGAAGTCATGAGAGATTGTTTCTGGGTAGGGTCAAGGGATCTGAGGACCTAGGATCTGTGAGGAAGGCAGAGAAGCAGATATGAGAGAGGGCAGGCTGCATATCCAGCTGCAGGAAAGCGTGGACAAGGAAATGAATGCTGGGAAAGCTAAGGAAATGGAAAGATGCCTCTGCACGTACAACTCAGGGAGTGTACTGGCTGTTTTTGTGTGTCAACTTAACACAAGCTGGAGTTATCAAAGAGAAATGAGCTCAGGTGAGGAAATGCCTCCATGAAATCCAGCTGTAAGGCGTTTTCTCAATTAGTGATCAAGGGGGTTAGGGCTCATTGTGGGTGGTGCCATCTCAGGGCTGGTAGTCTTGGGTTCTATAAGAGAAGCAAGTCAGTAAGAAAAATCCCTCCATGACCTCTGCATCAGCTCCTGCTTCCTGAGCTGCTTGAGTTCCAGTCCTGACTTTCTCTGGTGATGAACAGCAGTGTGGAAGTGTAAGCTGAATAAACCCTTTCCTCCCCATCTTGCTTCTTGGTCATGATGTTTGTGCAGGAATAGAAACCCTGACTAAAACAGGGAGAATGAGGCCACTTGCTCTAATACAGTCATGTCTTCCTGCCTTTCAGGGAGCTGATGGCACCATGTCCTGGGAAAGGGTAGGATGAACCTCCTTAGAACCAGCACTGAGGCCACCACAGCCTGTGCCCCAACTTCTCATGTCTCCACTCAAGTCACAGGCCATTTGTGTTCACTATCAGACATGTCCCAGGCCTTATGTCTTGAGTGACACATGGCTGCTCTCAGCCTTCTTTGCCCACTGAAGAGCCTCCTCATAGGCTGCATTGAGCAGACTGACTAAAGTCTCTTTGAGGAATGGAAGACTCAAATAACCCCATGTAACTGAAGTCCAGTCAATGAGCTGTGTGGCTGTCCTGGGACATGTGCCAGGGCTTCTCTGATCCTCTTCTGAGTGGGTGTTATGGTGGTGGGAGGGGGAGGGGGAAAGGATCATTTAGAAACTGGAGTAGCTTTAGAGTCACTGTCCAAGAAGTCCATGGGATTCGAAGACTGTGCCACAGGGAGAAGGCAAGATGGAGGGGATCCACCAGGCCTTGGTTCTGTCTGGGCACTGTGAGAGGACCCCGAAGACAAGGAAAGGGCAAAGAGCAGATGCAGGGGAGCAGTGCCCAGGGTGCCTGGTGACTGTGCAATGGCCGGGGACAGAAGGCATTTCCTCATTTCGGTCTTCCTTGATGTCTGAAGTGATTTGCACACTGACAACTTCATTCCATGAGATTTTTAGGAAGAGACTCAGACAGCCAGCATGGTGGGAGACAAAATGAGAAAGACACTGAGGAGGGGAGGGAAGGGATAGAGGAAATACAGAAGAAAGGAGACAGAGAGATGAAAAGTCACTTAGGAAATGGAAAAGAGTAGACAAGGAAGAAGGACAAGGTGGAAGAGAGGAAAGGCCGAACTGCTGAGGACAAGGCCATGTCTTTCAGCCCATAATGGAGGCTGGGCCCAAGGGGCCAAACTTGTCAGTGACCAAAAGGGCATATCTTCTGCAACATGAGAAAAGAAGCCAGATTATTAAAGGAAGTTGCTGGCCACAAGGAGGTGGAAGTTCAGTAAGCTAGTCTCTACTGAGTCTTCCAAATAAGAAGGCATGAGATCCTTCTCACGCTACCCTGATTCTCTCTGGATTCCTGTGCACCTCAGGGTTGCTGCACAAGGCATCCTCTCCAACCTGTAGGCTTTGGTGTTCTCATTCCCTGGAGGGAGTCTGGCCATGGCTCAGATCCTGCTTCTTCTTCTGTCAGCAGTATGCCTTCACACTGGTGAGTGGTGGGCACCTTATTAGCAGAGACTTAACCACAGGAGGGGCCAGTGGGGTTGGGAAGAGTGGGCTGCCATGTGGACAATTGTCTGGTAGCATGGCCAACCAGGCTACTCTGCCCCAAGAGTGCTTATCACTCAGAGGGACCCTAACCCAACCCTTCCCTTGCTTTCCTGCACCACAAGCCACTGGGACAGTCATGCCCTGTGTCCCAGCCCTGCCTGTGGATGAAGGCTCAGGATGCTCTGGTTGTCCTTTCCATCCCTGCAGTGGCTTCAGATTCTCCCCATCCTTTACAGGGTATTCAGCAGGAGCCAGCAGAGATAATGACTATGGGGTCAACCAACCAGCTCTCCTCTCTGGAGTCCAGGGCAACTCCATTGAGATCCCCTTCTCCTCCTACTTCCCCTGGGTGTTGTGCAAGGATCTGCCAATGAGAACACCCTGGAAATGGAAGCACTTTATGGAAAATTTATCCACAAATCCACCCCAGGTTGAGAACCACTGGGTCTAGAATTTACAAATAGGTAAATGTTGGGGAAATCATTGTTAATAATGTTTGTAAAGCAAAGGAATGTATTCTGCCCTGTACTGAGTGGTATACATATGACTAAAATTGCATTTTTTCTGTTACACATTTTGGTATATTCAGTGTGTGTTAACATGTGCATCTGTTAAGGCAGGTGTGTGTGTGTGTGTGTGTGTGTGTGTGTGTATGTGTGTTTGTGTGTGTGTGTAAGTTTCTGTGTGTGTGTGTATGTGTGTGTATGTGTGTTTGTGTGTGTGTGTAAGTTTCTGTGTCTGCATGTCTCTGTGTGTGCATTTGGGTCTATGTCTCTGTGTCTGTGTGTGTAGTTGTGTATTTGTGTTTAAGTCTCTGTGTATGTGTGTTTGTGTGTCTGGGTATATGTCTTTCTGTGTGTCCCTGTGTGTGTAAGCCTGTGTGTGTGTGTGTGTGTGTGTGTGTGTGTGTGTGTGTGTGTGTGTGTTTGCACATATGTTTACATAGGTAGAACCTACAGGAGATCCTAAGGTCTCATCCACTTTTTTTTTGTAAGAACAGGGTCTGTCACTGCCATCAAGTTTCCCATGGAGACTATGTTGGCTGGCCAGTGAGCCACATGGATAATCCTGTCTCCACCTCCTCAGTACTAGGATTACAGCTCACTCAGTTC
Source organism: Uromys caudimaculatus (assembly GCA_028551405.1). Lineage (NCBI taxonomy): Eukaryota > Metazoa > Chordata > Mammalia > Rodentia > Muridae > Uromys > Uromys caudimaculatus. The sequence continues at coordinate 14,794,377 of CM052721.1, forward strand.
TGTTTGGTGTGGAACTAGACACATAGACCAGGCTGCCTGTCAGCTCACAGAGATCTGCCTGCCTCTGTCTCTTGGGCTAGGATTAAAGGTCATGCCCACTTCACTATGTTCTTGATATAGATGTTATGGACCAAACTCAGGTTCTAAGGCACAAGCAGCAAACTATGAATGATATGTGTATGCTACATACATTTAAAAAATTTTTTTAATTATTTTTTATTTTATTTATTTATGTTTTGGTACTTTATTTACATTTCAAATGTTTTCACCTTTCCAGGCCTTCCCTTTGGAACCTCCCTTTCTCTATGAGCGTATTCTCCCACCCACCCACCCACTCCCATTTCCCTCCCTGGCATTCCCCTATACTGGGGCATCTAACAGTCTCAGACCCAAGGACCTGTCCTCCCACAGGTGGCCAACAAGTCCCTCCTCTGCTACATAGGTGATCAGCACCATGGGTTCCTCCATATGCATTGTTGGGTTGGTGGTCCAGTCTCTAGGAGCACCTGGGAGCCTGACCAGTTGACACTGTTGTTCCCTTCCCATGGGGCTGCAAACTCCCTCAGATCCTTCAGTCCCTTCTCCAACTTCTCCATCTGGGACACACGCTCAGTCCAACAGTTGCTGTGAATTTAATCATGGGTTTTCTGAACTTTTGGGCCAATATCCATACATACCTTGTTCTTTTGTGACCGAGTTAGCTCACTCAGGATGATATTTTCAAGTTCCATCCATTTGCCTTCTAATTTCATGAAGTCATTGTTTTTAACAGCTAAGTAGTATTCCATTGTGTAAATGTACCACATTTTCTATATCCATTCCTCTGTTGAGGGCCATCTGGGAGGTTTCCAGCTTCTGGCTATTATAAATATGGCTGCTATGAACATAGTGGAGCATGTGTCTTTATTACATGTTGGAATATCTTCTTGGTACATGCCCAGGAGTGGTAGAGCTGGGTCTTCAGGTAGTATTATGTTCAATTTTCTGAGGGTATTCAAAATTGATTTTCAGAGTGGTTTTAACAGTCTGCAATCCCACAAGAAATGGATAAGTGTTCCTCTTTCTCCACATCCTCACAAACATCAGCTGTCACCTGAGTTTTTGATCTTAGCCATTCTGACTGGTGTGAGGTGGAATCTCAGGGTTGTTTTTATTTGCATTTCCCTGATGACTAAAAATGTTGAAAACTTCTTTAGGTGTGTCTCAGCCCTTTGAGTTTCCTCAGTTGAGAATTCTCTGTTTAGTTCTGTTCCCCATTTTTTGATAGGGTTATTTGGTTCTCTGGAGTCTAACTTCTTGAGTTCTTTGTATATATTGGATATTAGCCCTCTATCAGACATAGGATTGGTAAAGATCTTTTCCCTGTTGGATGTCATTTTGTCCTATTGACAGTGTCCTTTGCCTTACATAAGCTTTGCAATTTTATGAGGTCCCATTTGTCGATTCTTGATCTTAGAGCATAAGCCCTTGGTATTCTAAGGCCTAAGCAGCAATTTCTGTATGAACTAGGCGTATCTGTAGGTTACATACATTTAAGTGGAAAACTGTCACTGTATTTCTCTTACTTAATTATCTGTGACCAAATGAAAATCTGCAGATACACAGTCAGGACAGGTGGGGACTAAACATTTGAGCTTATTCTCCTAGAGTCTCAGCCTTAACCTTCTGCTCCAATCCCTGTGTGAACTTCTAACAGCTGTTGCCCATCCCAGATCCCACAAAGGAGACAAGATGTGACACTTACCCATATCTCCCTCATCCAGGGAGGGTCTGCTCACTTCTCATCTCTCCACAGCACCCATGAGCAGCCCCTCCAAATAATTACCTTTGCAGTCACCACAGCTGACCTGGAGGACGCAGTGGTCACAGTAATCCTTAAACATGGTCATGAGAGTCCTGGCCAAAGTTGTGGTCATAATCTGTCTATGGATTGATGATCTTCCTGTGGTTGAAGAAAAGGAACGTGGTCCAGAACAGGCTTCACCTGAGCTTCCCCATTGGGAGTGTTCTCAGCTGTGGGAGACGGAGAGGGGCAGGCATGTGCAGGGAACAGTAAAGAGAACAGAGGCAACTGTGGTTGAACTCCACAAGGGCTGCATCCCTGGAGCCTGCTGTCCTGTCAGACCAGCTGGAAATTAGAGGAGCAAATGCAGATGAACACAGAGCCTGCTCCTAAGGAATTCAAGGAGGCTCACAGGAGCCTCAGGGGCTGACTGCTCATTTGGAAAGAGCTGTGGCTATTAAAGAAGGTCTGAGGGTAGACCAGCATTCAGGGACAACATCTCACAGGAAGTGACACCTATGAAAAGAGACACTTTGAAACTTCTGGTTTCCATTGGTGGCTGCCGACCTCTGCTTGGGCCACAGGGCTCCATAGCCATTTAGCACCGGGAGAAAGCTACCCTTCCAGGAGTGTGGAAAAGCCATGAGTGGGATTAAAATGAGCACCACTGTTTACCAGGACCCGCCCTGAACCTGCAGGACACAGGAACTGAGTTAGTCGGGCATTGGAACCTTCCAGTTCCCATCTGAGGCAGGAGACCTCTGCCCAGGCAACCAGGGTTCCATAGCCAAGCAGCACTGGGAGAAAGTCACTCTCCCAGGAGCGTGGAAAAGCTGTGAGTGGGAACAAGACAAGCACCACTGCTCACCGGGTCCTGCCCAGAACCTGCGGGCCACAGAGAATGAGGGACAGGAAACTTCCAGTTTCCATCTGTGGCTGGGGACCTCAGTTTGGGCCACAGGGCTCCATAGCCAATTACTGCCAGGAGAAAGCTACCCCCCAGGAGTGTGGAAAAGCTGTGAGTGGGGTTAAGAAAGCACCACAGGGGACCTCAGCCTGGGTCACAGGATTCCAGGAGAGAGCTGGTATCCCAGGAGTGCTGACACACCTTCGAGCATAGGCAAAACCACCACTTCTATTCAAACTCCTGGATCAAGAGGGACCCTTGTAAAGTCATCAGGACACAGGAACCAAGGGATACCTGGGGACAAGATCCTTCTAGTTTCTGTCTGTACCCCAGAGCTGATGCTGTGCCACAGCACTCCAAGCCCAAACACTTCTCAGAGAGAGGTGGTCTTCGAGGAGTATTGATTAAGAGTCCTGCAGGAGGGACAAGCCACAGCCAGACAGAGTAAGATAAGCTAACATCAGAGTTAACAAGATGGCAAAAGGCAAGGGTAAGAACATAAGGAACAGAAACCAAGGCCACTTGGCTACATCAGAACCCAACTCTCCCACCACAGCAAGCCCTGGACACCCCAACACACCAGAAAAGCAAGACTCAGATTTAAAATCAGTTCTCATGATGATGATAGAAGACCTTAAGAAAGAAATTAACACCCTTAAAGAAACACAAGAGAATAGCGGTACAAGCCCTTAAAGAGGAAACAAAGAAATCCATTAAATAATTAAGTAAAACCCAATCAAACAGACAAAAGAAATGAAAAAAAACTATACAGGAGCTAAAAATAGAAATAGAAACATTAAAGAAACCACAAAAAGAGACAACCCTGGAGTTATAAAACCTAGGAAAGTGATCAGGAGTCATAGATGCTAGCATAACCAACAGAATACAAGAGATAGAAGACAGAATCTCAGGAGCAGAAGATACCATAGACAACATTGACACAACAGTAAAAGAACATACAAAATGCAAAAAGCTCCTAACCTAAGACATCCATGAAATCCAGGACACAATGAGAAGACAGAACCTAAGGACAATAGGTATCGAAGAGAGTGAAGATTCCCAACTTAAAGGACCAGTAAATATCTTCAACAAAATCATAGAAGAAAACTTCCCTAACTTAAAGAAAGAGATGAACATAAATATACAAGAAGCTTACAGAACTCCAAATAGATTGGACCAGAAAAGAAATTCATCCTGTCACATTATAATGAAAACACCAAATGCACAAAATAAGGAAAGAATATTAAAAGCAGTAAGGGAAAAAGGTCAAGTAACATATAAAGGCAGACCTATCAGAATTAGACCTGACTTCTCACCAGAGACTATGAAAGCTAGAAAATCCAAGGCAGAACTCATACAGACCCTAAGAGAACACAACTGCCAGCCCAGGCTGCAATACCCAGCAAAACTCTCAATTACCATATATGGTGAAACTAAAATATTCTATGACAAAACCAAATTTACACAATATGTTTCCACAAATCCAGCCCTACAAATGATAATAGAGGGTAAATGTCAACTCAAAGAGGGAAACCACACCCTAGGAAATGCAAGAAAGTAATTTTTCAACAAACTGAAAAGAAGATAGCCACACAAACCTAAAAGTAACACCAAAAATAACAAGAACCAACAGTCACTATTCCTTAATATCTCTTGACATCAATGGACTCAATTCCCCAATAAAAAGTCATAGACTGTCAGACTGGATCCATAAAGAGGACCAATCATTTTGCTGCATTCAAGAAACACATCTCCGTGATAAAGACAAACACTACCTCAGAGTAAAGGGCTGGAAAACAATTTTCTAGGCAAATGGTCCCAAGAAACAGGCTGGAGTAGCCATTCTCATATCGGATAAAATCGACGTTCAACCAAAAGCCATCAAAAAAAGATAAGGAAGGACACTTCATACATATATAAAGGATAAATCTACCAAGAAGAACTCTCAATTCTAAACATCTATGCTTCAAATGTAAGGGCACCCACATTCATAAAAGAAACCTTACTAAATCACAAAGCACATATTGCACCTCACACAATAACAGTAGGAGATTTCAACACCCCATTATCATCAATGGACAGATCTTGGAATCACAAAATAAACAGCGACACAGTGAAACTAACAGATGTTATGAACCAAATGGATTTAACAGATATCTATAGAACATTTCATCCTAAATCAAAAGGATATACCTTCTTCTCATCACCTCATGGTACCTTCTCCAAAATTGACCATATAATCAGTCACAAAACAAACCTCCACAGATATAAGAAGATTGAAATAATTCCATGCCTCCTATCAGATCACTACAGCTTAAGGTTGATCTTCAATGGCAACAATAACAACAGAAAGCCCACATACACATGGAAGCTGAACAATGCTCTACTTAGTGACAACTTGGTCAAGGAAGGAATAAAGAAAGAAATTAAAGACTTCCTAGAATTTAATGAAAATTAAAGCACAACATACCCAAACTTATGGAACACATTGAAAGCAGTATTAAGAGGAAAACTCATAGCTTTGAGTGCTGCCGAAAAGAAACTGGAGAGAGCATACACCAGCAGTTTAACAGCACACCAGAAAAGTCTAGAACAAAAAGAAGCTAATGCACCCAAGAGGAGTAGAAGGCAGGAAATAATCAAACTGAGGGCTGAAATCAACCAAGTAGAAAAAAAGTGAACTATACAAAGAATCCAGAAAACCAGGAGTTGGTTCTTTCAGAAAATCAACAAGATAGATAAACCCTTAGCCAAACAAATCAGAGGGCACAGAGACAGAATCCAAATTAACAAAATTATAAATGAAAAGGGAGACATAACAACAGATTCTGAGGAAATTCAAAAAAACATCAGATCCTACTCAACAAAACTGCAAAATCTGGATGAAATATACAATTTTCTAGACAGGTATCAAATATCAAAGTTAAGTCAGGATCAGATAAACCATCTAAACAGTCCCATAATGCCTAAAGAATTAGAAGCAGTCATTAAAAGTCTCCAGACCAAAAAAAGCCAAGGACCAGATAGGTTCACTGCAGAATTCTATCAGACCTTCAAAGAAGACCTAACACCAATACTCTTCAATCTATTCCACAAAACAGAAACAGAAGGAACACTACCCAATTCCTTCCATGAGGCCAAAATTACATTGATACCAAAACCTCACAAAGACCCAACAAAGAAAGAAAACTTCAGACCAATTTCCCTTATGAATATCAATAAAAAAATTCTCAATAAAATTCTCGCAAACCGGATCCAAGAACACATCAAAACGATCATTCATCATGATCAAATAGGCTTCATCCCAGGGATGCAGGGATGGTTCAATACCCGGAAATCTGTCAATGTAATCTACTACATAAACAAACTCAAAGAAAGAATTTCACATGGTCATTTCAGTAGATGCTGAAAAGCATTTGACAAAATTCAACATCCCTTCATAATGAAAGTCTTGGAAAGAAAAGGAATTCAAGGCCCAATACATAAACATAAGAAAAGCAATATACAGCAAACCAGTAGCCAACATCAAACTAAATGGAGAGAAACTCGAAGCAATCCCACTAAAACCAGGGACTAAACAAGGCTGCCCTCTGTCTCCCTATCTATTCAATATAATAATTGAAGTTCTAGCTAGAGCAATTAGACAAAAAAAGGAGGTCAAAGTGATATATATTGGTAAGGAAGAAATCAAAATATCACTCTTTGCAGATGATATGATCGTATATTTAAGTGACCCGAAAAACTCCACCAGAGAACTGCTGCAGCTGATAAACAACTTCAGCAAAGTGGCCAGATATAAAATTAACTCAAACAAATCAGTAGCCTTCCTATACTCGAAGGATAAACAGGCTGAAAAAGAAATTAGGGAAATGACACCATTCACAATAGTTACAACAATATAAAGTATCTTGGTATGACTCTAACCCAGCACGTGAAAGATCTGTATTACAAGAACTTCAATTGTCTGAAGAAAGAAATCAAAGAAGACCTCAGAAGGTAGAAAGATCTCCCATGTTCATGGATTGGAAGGATTAATATAGTAAAAATGGCTATCCCGCCAAAAGCAATCTATACTTTCAATGCAATCCACATCAAAATTCCAACTCAATTCTTCATAGACTGAGAAAGAGCAATTCTCAAATTCATTTGGAACAACGAAAAACCCAGGATAGCAAAAGCTATTCTCAACAACAAAAGAACTTCTGGGGGAATCAGCATTCCTGACCTCAGGCTGTACTACAGAGCAGTAGTGATAAAAAGTGCATGGCATTGGTACAGCGACAGGCAGATATATTGATGGAATAGAATTGAAGACCCAGAAATGAACTCACACACCTATGGTCTCTTGATGTTCAACAAGGGAGCTAAAACCATCCAGTGGAAAAAAGACAGCATTTTCAACAAATGGTGCTGGTTCAACTGGCAGTCTACATGCTGAAGAATGCGAATTGATCCATTCCTATCTCCATGTACAAAGCTCAAGTCCAAGTGGATCAAGGACCGCCACATAAAACCAGATACACTGAATCTAATAGAAGAGAAAGTGGGGAAAAGCCTCAAACACATGGGTACAGGGGGAAAGGTTCCTAAACATAACACCAATGGCTTATGCTCTAAGATCAAGAATCGACAAATTGAGCCTCATGAAATTGCAAAGCTTCTGTAAGGCAAAGGACACTGTCAATAGGACAAAATGGCAACTGACAGATTGGGAAAAGATCTTAACCAATCCTTCGTCCGATAGAGGGCTAATATCCAATATATACAAAGAACTCAAAAGTTAGACTCCAGAAAACCAAATAACCCTTTCAAAAAATGGGGAACAGAGCTAAACAGAGAATTCTCAACTGAGGAAATTCACAGGGCTGAGAAGCACCTAAAGAAATGCTCAACATCCTCAGGCATCAGGGAAATGCAAATCAAAACAAGTCTGAGATTCCACCTCACACCAGTCAAAATGGCGAAGATCAAAAACTCAGGTGACAGCAGATGCTGGTGAGG
>CM052721.1:14802167-14829113 GCA_028551405.1 Uromys caudimaculatus
GGAACACTCCTCTATTATTGGTGGGATTGCTAGCTGGTACAACCACTCTGGAAATCAGTGTGGCGGACCCTCAGAAAAATGGACATAATACTACCTGAGGACCCAGCTATACCACTCCTGGGCATATACCCAGAAGATGCTCCAACATGTAATAAAGACACATGCTCCACTATGTTCATAGCAGCCATATTTATAATAGCCAGTACCTGGAAACAACCCAGATGTTCCTCATCGGAGGAATGGATGCAGAAAATGTGGTACATTTACACAATGGAGTACTACTCAGCTATTAAAAACAATGACTTCATGAAATTTACAGGCAAATGCATGGAACTTGAGAATATCATCCTGAGTGAGGTAACTCAGTCACAAAAGAACAAACATGGTATGTACTCACTGATAAGTGGATATTAGCCCAAAAGTTTGGAATAGCCAAGTTTCACGTTACAGTAACTGCTGTACTGAGAGAAAGGTTCCAGATGGAGGAGTGGGAGAAGGGACTGAAGGACCTGAGGTAGTTTGCTTCCCCATGGAGGGAGCAACCATGTCAACTGGCCTGACCCCCGCCGATCCTCCTGGAGGCTAGACCACCAACCAAAGAATACACATCGAGAGGCCCATGGTTTGGACCACTTATGTGGCAGAGGAGGGCCTTTCTGGCCATCAGGGGGAGGAGAGGCCCTTGGGCCTGAGGGTGTTAGAGGCCCATGTAAAGGAGAACATCAAGGTGGGAATAAGGGAGTGAGTGGGTGGGTGGGCGGGAGGTGGAATACCCTCATAGAGGTGGGGAGACAGAGGGGATAGGTGGTTTCCAAAAAGGAGACCTACGAAGGGGGAAACATTGGAAATGTAAATAAAGTATCTAAAAATCAAATAAAAAAAACCTAAAAAAAATATTGTCCTGAAACTGAATTGAGGCAATATACAATCTCATTTATCCCATACCATACGAACATTTATGTTTTGCTGCAAAATATAAATTCATTTGATCATACGGTATTATTCTAGACCCCATTAGGGGATGGTTCAAAATGTATATCATGTAAAACCATGTTACATTTTAAAATCTGAGAAATTACAAATCCATATGTATTTTAGCCTATATTTTCATATATAAAATACTATAGTCCTCTTTTTTAAAAAAAAAGAAAAAAGAAAAGAAAAGAGACACCTCTTTGAGTTCGGCGTGTGTTACTAAAATGGAAATTAAGGGCATGGTGTGTAATAGACCCACAAACAGAAAGGAATGTGGAGGGAGAACTGTCTTAGTCAGGGTTTCTATTCCTGCACATACATCATGACAAAGAAGAAGTTGGAGTTCTTCACCTTACACATTCACATTGCTATTCATCACCAAAAGAAGACAGGACTCGAACTCACATAGGGCAGGAAGCAGGAGCTGATGTAGAGGCCATGGAGAGATGTTACTTACTGGCTTGCTTCCCCTTGCTTGCTTAGCTTGCTCTCTTATACAACCCAAGACCACCAGCCCAGGGATAGCACCACCCACAAGGGGCCCTCCTCCCTTGATCACAAAATGCCTTACATCTGGATCTATGGAGGCATTTCCTCACCTATAGCTGCTTTCTCTGTGATAACTCCAGATTGTGTCAAGTTGACACACAAAACCAGCCAGTAGAAGCTCCTAAGAACCACAAGAGGTAAAAGATTTGGACACTAGAAACCTAATGCTCTTGAGCAAAATTACCAAGTGGTCATTGAGGTGTCTCAGTTGAAGTGATAGCCCCACAAACAGGGACATGAGCATCATCCCAGGAGCCACATAAAGAGTTGTCAGATGTGGCCACAGGGCTCCATAGCCAAATAGCACCAGGAGAAAGCTAGCCTCCCAGGGGTGTGGGCAAGTCTGTGAGTGGAGGTAAGACAAGCTCCACTGCTCTGCGGGACCCACCCGGAGCCCTCAGGACACAGGGTGTGAGGAGCAGCCTGGGATAGGAGACTTCCAGTTTTCATCTGTGGGCGGGGACCTCAGTCTATACCACATAGCTCCATATCCAAATAGCATGGAGAAAAAGCTAGCCTCCCAGGAGTGTGGACAAGCCTGTGTTCAGGGGTAAGGCCAGCACCTCTGCTCAGGGAGACCCACCCAGAACCCTCAGGGCACAGGGACTGAGTAGTAGCTTTACAGTTTTCTTCTGCGGTCGGGAGCTGATCCTGTGACACAGGGTTCCATACTCAAATAGTGACAAAAAGAAGTGGTCTCCCAGGAGTGCCAACACACCTTCGAGCATGGGAAGACCACCACTTCTGCTCAAATTCCTCAGTCAAGAGGGACTCTTGCAGAGCTATCAGGACACAGGAGCCAAGGACCAGCTGGGAACAGGATCCTTCTGGTTTCTGTATACACCCCAGTACTGACCCTGTACCACAGCTATGCAAACCCAAATTCCCCTCAGAGAGAGCTGGTCTCCAAGGAGTAATGATGCTAAGACTTGCAGGAGAGTCAAGCCACAGTCAAAGAGAGCATGACCAGATAACACCAGAGATAACCAGATGGCAAAAGGCAAGGGCAAGAACATAAGGAACAGAAACCAAGCCAACTTGGCATCATCAGAACCCAGTTCTCCCATCACAGGGAGTCCTGGATACACCAACATACCAGAAAGGCAAGACTCAGACTTAAAATCAATTCTCATGATGATGATAGAAGACTTTAAGAAGAACATAAATACTTCCTTTAAACAGATATAAGAGAACAGAGGTAAACAGGAAGAAGCCCTTAAAGACGAAATACAGGAAAACACAATCAAACAGGCAAAGGAAATGAACAAAACCATCAAGGATCTAAAAATGGAAATAGAAACAATAAAGAAATCACAAAGGGAGATGATCCTGGTGATAGAAACCCTAAGAGAGATCAGGAGTCAGAGATGCAAGCATCACCAACAGAATACAAGAGATAGAAGAGAGAATCTTGGGTACAGAAGATACCATAGAAAACATTGACACAGCAGTCAAAGAAAATGCAAAATGCAAGAAGCTCCTAACCCAAACATCCAGGAAATCCAGGACACAATGAGAAGATCAAACCTAAGGATAATAGGTATAGAAGAGAGTGAAGATTCCCAACTTAAAGGATCAGTAAATATCTTCAACAAAATCATAGAAGAAAACTTCCCTAACATAAAGAGATGAGCATAAACATTCAAGAAGCCTACAGAACTCCAAATAGATTGGACCAGAAAAGAAATTCCTCCCATCACAGAATAGTTAAAACACCAAATGCACAAAAGAGGAAAGAATATTAAAAGTAGTAAGGGAAAAATGTCAAGTAGCATATAAAGGCAGACCTATCAGAATTACACCAGACTTCTCACTAGAGACTATGAAAGCTAGAAGATCCTGGGCAGATCTCATACAGACCCTAAGAGAACACAAGTGCCAGCGTAGGCTGCTATATTCATCAAAACTCTCAATTATCATAGATGGTGAAACTAAGATATTCTATGACAAAACCAAATTTACACAATATTTTTCCACAAACCCAGCCCTACAAAGGATAATAGATGAAAAACACCAAGACGAGGAGGGAAATTACACCCTGAAAAAGCAAGAAAGAAATCTTTCAACAAACTCAAAAGAAGATAGCCATACAAACATAAAAATAACATCAAACATAACAGGAAGCAACAATCAGTATTCCTTATTATCTCTTAATATCAATGAACTCAATTCCCCAATATAAAAGACATAGGCTAGCAGACTGGATACATAAACAGGACCCAGCATTTTGCTGTATACAGGAAACACACCTCTGTCTTAAAGACAAACATTACCTCAGAGTAAAGGACTGGAAACCAATTTTCCAGGCCAATGGTCCCAAGAAACATGCTGGAGTAGCCATGCTAATATCTGATAAAATCGACTTTCAAACAAAAGTCATCAAAAAAGATAAGGAACAGCACTTCATACTCATCAAAAGAAGAACTCTCATTTCTGAACATCTATGCTCCAAATACAAGGGCACCCATATTCATAAAAGAAACTTTACTAAATCTCAAAGCACACATTGCACCTCACACAATAATAGTGGGAGACATCAACACACCAGTCTCATCAATGGACAGATCTTGGAAACACAAACTAAACATAAACAAAGTGAAACTAACAGAAGTTATGGACCAAATGGATTTAACAGATATATATAGAACATTTCATCCTAAATCAAAAGAATATACCTTCTTCTCAGCACCTCATGGTACTTTCTCCAATATTGACTGTATTATTGGTAACAAATAAAATCTCAACAGATATAAGAAGATTGAAATAATCCCATGCCTCCTATCAGTTCACTACGGATCAAGGCCGATCTTCAATGGCAACAAAAACAACAGAAACCTCACATACACATGGAAGCTGAACAACGCTCTACTCAATGATAACTTGGTCAAGGAAGAAAGAAAGAAAGAAATTAAAGTCTTCCTAGAATTTAATGACAATGAAAGTACAACATACCCAAACTTATAGGACACAATGAAAGCAGTGTTAAGAGGAAAACTCATAACTCTGAGTAACTCTAAAAAGAAACTGGAGAGAATATACACTAGAAGCTTAACAGCACACCTGAAAGCACTAGAACAAAAAGAAGCTAATGCACCCTAGAGGAGTAGAAGGCAGGAAATAATCAAACTCAGGGCTGAAATCAACCAAGTAGAAACAAAAAGAACTATACAAAGAATCAACAAAACCAGGAGCTAGTTCTTTGAGAAAATCAACAAGATGGATGAACCTAAGCCAGACTAACCAGCAGGCACAGAGACAGTATCCAAATTAACAAAAACAGAAATGAAAAGTGAGATATAACAACAGATTCTGAGGAAATTAGAAAAATCATCAGATCCTACTACAATAGCCTATACTCAGTGAAATTGGAAAATGTGGATGAAATAGACAGTTTTCTAGTCAGATACCAAATACAAAAGTTAAGTCAGGATCAGATAAACCATCTAAACAGTACCATAACCCTTAATGAAATAGACACAGTCATTAAAAATCTCCCAACCAAATAATGCCCAGGACCACATAAGTTTAGTGCAGAATTCTATCAGACCTTTAAAGAAGACCTAATACCAAACTCTTCAGTCTATTCCACAAGATAGAAACAGAAGGAACACTACCCAATTCATTCTATGAGGACACATTTATACCGATACCAAAGCCTCACAAAGACCCAACAAAGAAAGAAAATTATAGACCAATTTCCCTTATGAATATCGATGCAAAAAATACTCAAAGAAATTCTTGCAAACTTAATCTAAGAAGACATCAAAATGGTCATTCATTATGATTGAGTAGGCTTCAGCCCAGGGATGCAGGGATGGCTCAATACCCGGAAATCCATCAATGTAATCCACTACATAAAATAAAATCAAAGAAAAAAACCACATGGTCATTTCATTAGATGCTGAAAAAGCATTTGACAAAATTCAGCATCCCTTCATGATAAGTCGGAAAGATCAGGAACTCAAGGCCTATACTTAAACATAGTAAAAGCAATATACAGCAAACCAGTAGCCAACATCAAACTAAATGGAGAGAAACTCGAAGCAATCCCACTAAAATCAGGGACTAGACAAGGCTATCCACTCTCTCCCTATCTATTCAATATAGTACTTGAAGTTCTAGCCAGAGCAATTAGACAACAAAAGGAGGTCAAATGGATACAAATTGGAAATGAAGAAATCAAAATATCACTATTTTCAAATGATATGATTATATATTTAAGAGACCCGAAAAACTCAACCAGAGAACTGCTACAGCTGATAAACAACTTCAGCAAAGTGGCCGGATATAAAATTAACTCAAACAAATTAGTAGCCTTCCTATACTCAAAGGATAATCAGGCTGAGAAAGAAATTACGAAAATGATACCCTTCACAATTGTCACAAACAATATAAAGTATCTTGGTGTGACTCTAACCAAAAAGGTGAAAGATCTCTATGAGAAGAACCTCAAGTGTCTGAAGAAAGAAATCAAAGAAGACCTCAGAAAACTGAAAGACCTCCCATGGTCATGGATTGGCAGGGTTAATATAGTAAAAATGGCCATCTTGCTGAAACAATCTAATGCAATCCCCATCAAAATTCCAACTCAATTCTTCATAGACTTAGAAAGAGCAATTCTCAAATTCATTTGGAATAACAAAAAACTCAGGATAGCAAAACCTATTCTCAACAACAAAAGAACTTCTGGAGGAATCAGCATCCCTGACCTCAAGCTGTACTATAGAGCAGTAGTGATAAAAACTGCATGGTATTGGTACAGTGACAGGCAGGTAGATCAATGCAATACAATTGAAGACCCAGAAATGAACCCACACACCTACAGTCACTTGATCTTTGACAAAGGGCCTAAAACTATCCAGTGGAAACAAGACAGCATTTTCAACAAATGGTGATGGCTGAACTGGCAGTCAAAATGTAGAAGAATGCAAATTGACCCATTCCTATCTCCCTGTACAAAGCTCAAGTCCAAGTGGATCAAGGACCTCCACACAAAACCAGATACACTGAATCTAATAGGGAAAGTGGGGAAAAGTCTGGAACACATGGGCACAGGGGAAAATTTCCTGAACAGAACAGCAATGGCTTATGCTCTAAGGTCCTGAGGTTTCTGGACGGGTCTCTCTGAGCAGAGGTGCTTAACTTACTCCTGATCACAGGCTTGTCTACACTCCTGGGAGTGTAGCTCTTTCCCTATACTATTTGGGTATGGCGCCCTGTGGCACAGACCACAGGCATCAACTGCAAGGCTCCTGTTCCTTGGTCCTGTGTCCTGAGGTTTCTGGGTGGGTTCCGCTGAGCAGTGGTGCTAGTCTTACCTCCACTCACAGGCTTGTCCAAACTCCTGGGATGCCAGCTTTCTCCCAGCGCTATTTGGTTTTGGAGCTCTGTGGTTCATACTGAGGTCCCCTTACATACATTTCAAATGTTTTCCCCTTTGGAAACTGCCTATTCCATTCCCCCCTCCTCCTAGCTATATGAAGGTGCTCCCTCATTACTCCAGTCTTCCCTCCTTAGCATTCCCTTACACTGGGGCATCTAACACTTCAGGTTCAAGGGCCTCTCCTCCCACTGATGGCCAATAAGGCCCTCCTCTGACACATATGTGGCCAGCACCATGGACCCCTCCATGTGCATTCTTTGGTTAGTTGTCCAGTCTCTCGGAGCTCTGGAGGGTTCTGACCAGTTGACACTGTTGCTCCCTCCATGGGGCTTCAAACCCCCTCAGCTCCTTCAGTCCTTTCTCCAACTCCTCCATCTAGTACCCCACACGCAGTCCAATGGTTGGCTCAGAGCATATACCTCTGTATTTGTCAGCTCTGCCTGAGCATCTCTGGAGACAGCTTATCATGCTTTCATCAGCAAGCATTTCCCAGCATCCACAAGAATATCCAGGTTTGGTGGCTATATATAGAATGTATCCTCAGTTGGGACAGTCTCTGGATGGCCTTTGCTTGTGTCTCTGCTCCACACTTTGTCTCAATATTTCCCCCGTGACTATTTTGTTCATCCTTCTAAGAAACATTGAAGCATCAACATCTTGGTCTTCCTTCTTCTTAGGCTTCATATGTTCTGTGAAATTTTCTTGGTATTTTCAAATGTGTTTTTTTGTTGTTTTGATTTGGTTTCCTTTGTTGTTGTTGTTCTTCTTCTTCTTCTTCATTTGTTATGGGGGTTGAGACTTTTTATTTTTTTATTTTTGATTTGTTTGCTTTGTTTCATTGTTTTGAGACATATATTTTCTATGTAGCAGTTGGTACCATGAAACTGGGAATATATACACCAAGCTAGCTTAAAACTCAGAGAGATGCATTTGTCTCTTCCCACATCAGGGTCTCCATGAGAATTCAGATGAATCCAAAACATGAAACTAGATAAAGTCCATGATCTGTGATTAAGCACCCAGCAGGTGGCACCAGTGGAGTAGGGCACAAGGGGCAGCTGGGCTCCTGTAGAACTCACCCAGTGCCTGTTATGTAAAAATTCTGGGGTCCAGCACAGCTCTTTTCTGGATGAGTTAACAATGGAGTCACTGTTAACACAGAGACCTCAGGCAGTAAGGGAAAGGCAGGTATAATCTGGAGGTATGGACTCATGACCACATGGGCATTTCCCAGACCTCACTGTCTGTAGATGTAGTTCATCTGGTAGAGTGCTTACTTTCCTTACATGAACAGAACCAAAGGCTTTATGTCCAATAGAGTATAAAGGGCCATGATGGTGCACACCTGTAAATCCAGCTCAAGAGAGGACCAAGGAGGATGGTTCTTCATTGTCATTCTTGGGTATATACCAAGTTCAAGGACCAGCTTGGGCTACTTGAGATAAAATTTAAACACACACACACACACACACACACACACACACACACACACACACACACAGAGGGGGGGAGAGAGAGAGAGAGAGAGAAAGAGAGAGAGAGAGAGAGAGAGAGAGAGAGAGAGAGAGAAACAAAAAGCTCATTCTGACAAGTGCCATATTCACAGTCCATGTCCTGAATGACCTTCCATGTGGGGTCAACGCTTCTCAAAGTTTCTGTGCTTCGGTGTCTCCAAGGATACTATGGATACAGAAGTCTGACCCTATGTAGCTGGCAGTGAGGCCATGACAGTTTGTGTCTGGGTCAGGTAAATAGACATGAGGTCCATGGGGACTGTGAGGAAGGCAGAGAAGCAGATATGAGAGAGGGCAGGCTGCATAGCCAGCTGCAGGGAAGCGTGGACAAGGCAATCAATGCCAGGAAAGCTAAGGAAATGGGAAGTTACTTCTGTATGGGTGGCTTAGGAGAATGATGTCACTTCCTCTGATACAATAACGTCCTCCTGTCCTTCAGGGAGCAGATGATGGTGGGGAGGGGAGGAAAGAAGAAAAGCTCCTTTAAAAACAGGGCACTCTTCAGTCAGAAGACAGGGCTTCAGTCAGAGACAGGGAGGTGAGATAATATCAGAGATAACCAGATGATGAGAGGCAAGCACAAGAACCTAAGCAACAGAAACCAAGTCTACTTGGCAACATTAGAAAACAGAAAAGAAATTCCTCTTGTCACACAATAATGAAAACACCAAATGCACAGAACAAAGAAAGAATATTGAAAGTAGTAAGGAAAAAAGGTCAAGTATCATATAGAGGCAGACTTGTTAGAATTGCAGCAGACTTCTCAACAGGGACTTTAAAAACCAGAAGATCCTGGGCCAATGTCATACAGACCCTAAGAAAACAAAAATGCCAGCCCAGGCTACTATATGCAGCAAAACTCACAGTTACCTCAGATGGAGAAACCAAGGTATTCCCAGAGAAAACCAAATATAAACAATATCCATTCAGAACTCCAACCCTACAGACATTAATAGAAGGAAAACTCCAATACAAGGTGGGAAACTACACCCAAGAAAAAGCAAGAAATTGATCTTTTCACAACAAACCCAAAGGAAGGGAAACACACAAACATAATTCCACCTCTAACAACAAAAATAACACTAACCAACAATCATTGCTCCCTAACATGTCTCAACATCAATGGATTTAATTTCCCAATAAAAAGACAGGCTAACAGACAAGATATGTAAACAGGGTCCAGCATTTTTCTGCATATAAGAAACATACCTCCTTGTCAAAGAAAGACATTACCTCAAAGTAAAGGACGGGAATAAATTTTACAAGCAAATGGTTCCAAGAAAGAAGCTGGAGTAGCCATTCTAATATTCAACAAAATAGCCTTTCAACCAAAAGTTATCAAAAAAGATGGGGAAGGACCCTACATACTCATCAAGAAAAAAATCCACCAAGATGAATTCTCAATTTAGAATATGTATGCTCCAAATGCAAAGACACCCACATGTGTAAAATAAATGTTACTAAAGCTCAAAGCACACATTGAACCTCACACAATAATAGGAGATTTCAACACCCCACTCTCATGAATGGGCAGATCATGGAAACAGAAACTAAGCAGAGACACACTGAAAGTCAAATAAGTTATGAACCAAACTGATTTTACAGATATCTACTGAACATTTCACTCTAAAAGAAAAGAATATACCTTCTTCTCTGCACCTCATGGTAACTTCTCAAAAATCAAATATATACTCGGATACAAAACAAACCTCAACAGATACAACATTGAATTAATCCCATGAATTCTATAAGATTACTATGGACTAAGGCTTGTCTTCAATAGCAACAAAAACAACAGACAGCCCTAATACGCATGCAAGTTGAACAACTCTCTACTCAATGACAACATGGTCAGGAAAGAAATGAAGAAATTAAAGACATTTTAGAATTCAATGAAAATGAAGGAACAATATATCCATAGTTATGGGACCCAATGAAAGCAGTGCTAAGAGGAAAACTCATGGCTCTGAGTGCCTTCATAAAGAAAGTGAAGAGATTATACACTAGAAGCTTAACAGCTCATCTAAAATTTCTAGAACAAAAAGAAGCAAATACATCAAGGAGGAGTCGAAGGTAGGAAATAATTAATAATATTATTATTAATAATAATAATTTCAGGGCTGAAATCAACCAAGTACAAACAAAAAGAACTACACAAAGAATCAACAAAACTAGGAACTGGTTCCTTGAGAAATCAACAAGATAGATAAACACTTACCCAAACTAACCAGAAGGCACAGAAACAGTATCCAAATTAACTGAATCAGGAATGAAAAGGGAGACATAACAACAGAAACTGAAGAAATTTTAAAAAATCAGATCCTACTACAAAAGTCTATACTCAACAAAACTGAAAATCCTGGATGAAATGGATGATTTTCTAGACAGATACCAGGTACCAAAGTTAAATGAGGATCATATCAACCATCTAAACATCCCCATAATCCATAATGAAATAGAAACAGTCAGTAGAAGTTTCCCATCCAAAAAACCCAGGGCCAGATGGTGTAGTACAGAATTAATCAGACATTCAAAGAAGATCTAATACCAATACTACTCGAACTATTCTGTAAACTAGAAACAGAAGGAACACTACCCAATTCGTTCTATGAAGCCACAGTTACACGTATACCTAAACTACAAAAGGACCCAACAAAGAAAGAGAACTACAGACCCATTTCCCTTATGAATATCAATGGAAAAATACTCAATAAAATTCTCACAAACTGAATCCAAGAACACATCAAAATGATCATCCACCATGATCAAGTAGGCTTCATCCCAGCAATGCAGGGGTGGTGGTTCAATATACGGAAATCCATCAATGTAATCCACTATATAAGCAAATTCAAAGGGAAAAACACATGATCATCTCATTAGATGCTGAAAAATCCTTTGACAAAGTACAGCACACATTCATGTTAAAAGTATTGGAGAGATCAGGAATTCAAGGTGCAAACCTATGTATAATAAAAGCAATATACAGCAAACCAATAGCCAACATCAAACTAAATGGAGAGAAACTCAAAGCAATCCCATTAAAACCAAGGACAAGACAAAGCTGCCCACTCTCTCACTACTTATTCAATATAAACCTCGAAGTTCTAGCCAAAGCAATTAGACCATAAAAAGAGATCAAATGGATACAAATTGGGAGGGAGGAAGTCAAGGTATCACTATTTGTAGATGATATGATAGTATACATAAGTGACATCAAAAATTATACCAGAGAGCATGTACAACTGATAAACAACTTCAGCAATGTGTCTGGATATAAAATTAACTCAAACAAATCAGTAGCCTTCCTCTACGCAAAGGATAAAAAGGCTGAGAAAGAAATTAGGGTAACAACATCCTTCACAATAGTCACAAATAATATAAAATATCTTATTCTGACTCTACCCATGCAAGTGAAAGATTTGTATGATAAGAATTTGAAATCCCTGAAGAAATAAATCAAAGAAGACCTCAGAAGATGAAAAAAATCTCCCATGCTCATGAATAGGTAGGATTAATATAGTAAAAAATGACCATCTTACCTAAAGCAATCTACAGATTCAATGCAATCCCCATCAAAATTCCAACTGCATTCTTCAAAGATTTAGAAAGAGCAAATCTCAGCTATTCTGAGCTTTGAGGCTAATATTCACTTATCAGTGAGTGCACACCATGTGTGTTCTTTTATGGTTGGGTTACCTCACTTAGGATGATATTTTCTAGTTCTATCTATTTGCCTAAGTATTTCATGAATTCATTATTTCTAATAGCTGAGTAGTACTCCATTATGTAAATGTACCATATTTTCTGTATCCATTCCTCTGTTGAAGGACATCTCATTCCTTTTCAGCTTCTGGCTGTTATCAATAAGGCTGGTATGAACATAGTGGAGCATGTGTCCTTGTTACATGTTGGAGCATCTTTTGGGTATATACCCAGGAGTGGTATGGCTGGTTCCAGCTACACCAATCCTGGGTATATACTCAAAAGATGCTCCAACATATAACAAGGACACATGCTCCACTATGTTCATTGCAGCCTCATTTACATGGAACCTAGAAGGAAGGAAGATTCATTCTTGCATTGAGGGGGGAAAAAGAAAGAATGTGTGAGCTGGAGGGAGAGTTGGACGGTGTAGGGAGAAAGGAGAGGGAAGAAATCAGGGAGGTGGTATCAGGAACTGGAGGAGATGTGAGAGAGGCACAGAGGATCAGGAAATTGAAAAAAAATATGCAGCAGGGGGATGAGGAACTGGGGATAGCCACTGGAGGTTCCAGACACCAGGAAAATGTGAGACCCCCAGATCCCTACTTGGATGACTTTAGCCAAAATGCGAAGAGTGGGGGAGGATAGAACCTGTTGAAACCACCTGCGGTAGACAGGCAAGGCCGGTGGACAAGGGATTGTGTCACTCACCCATCAAATTTTTTAATCCAGAAATGTTCCTGTCCAAGGGAAGAACAGGGACAAAAAATAGAAGAGAGAATGAAGGAATGGCCAACTAGAGACTGCCCCACCTTGGGATCCATCATGTCTGCAGGTCACACACCCAACACTGTTGTAGTGGTCAAAAGGGGCTTGTTGACAGGAACCTAATATGGAAGTTACTGGGGAGTTCTGTCCAGCAACTGACCAATGCAAATGTGGGTGTTTGGAGCCAGCCATCAGATTGAGCTCAGGGAAGCTGGTTGAGGAGCTGGCAGAAGCACTGAAGGAGCAAAGGGTATTGCATCTCAATTGGAAGTACAACATAGGCTGGCCTGACCACTCAGTTCTGCCAGAGTTTAGACCACCAACCAAGGAGTGTACCTGGTGGGATTCATGGCTCCTGATACATATGTAGCAGAGGATTGCTTGCCTGACAGCAATAGGAGGGGAGGCCTTTGATCCTGGGAAGGTTTGATGCCCCAGCATAGGGGGATATCAGTGGATGGGGGGGGGGGATTGGAAGGGTAAGTGGGAAGTCGTTATCATTTGAGATGTAAACAAATGGAATGATTAATAAAAAAAGAGAAAAAATTGGAAGGACTGAAAAGGGACTACGATAGGGGTTCATCATGGAATAGTCCAAGAGAATCTATAACATGTTTTGTGGGAAAATCCACTGAACACTTGGTTCCTAGCTCAGCGGACAATTTCAGCAGTAAATTGTTATGTGCTATGCATTATCCACAGAAGATTTTTTTAAAAATAATCTTATCAATCAACAAAATGGGACCTCATAAAATTACAAAGCTTCTGTAAGGCAAAGAACACTGTCAATAAGACACAACAGCAACCAACAGATTGGGAGAAGATCTTTACTAATTCTACATCTGATAGAGGGCTAATATCCAATATATACAAAGAATTCAAGAAGTTAGATTCCAGAGAGCCAAATAACCCTATCAAAAAATGGGGAACAGAGCTAATCAGAGAATTCTCAACTGAGGAAACTTGAAGGGCGGAGAAGTATCTAAAGAAGTGTTCAACATCTTTAGTCATCAGTGAAATGCAAATAAAAACAACCTTGAGATTCCACCTCACACCAGTCAGAATTGCTAAGATCAAAAACTCAGGTGACAGCAGATGCTGGCAAGGGTGTAGAGAAATTGGAACACTCCTCCATTGCAGGTGGGATTGCAAGCTGGTACAACTACTCTGTAAATCAGTTTGGTGGACCCTCAGAAAATTGAACATAATACTACTGGATGAGTCAGCTATATCACTCCTGAGCATATACCTAGGAGATGCTCCAACATTTAATAGGGACACATGCTCCACTATGTTCATAGCAGCCATATTTATAATAGCCAGAAGTTGGAAACAACCCAGATGTCCCTCAACAGAGGAATGGACACAAAAACGTGGTACATTTACACAATGGAATACTACTCATCTATTAAAAACAATGACTTCATGAAATTCGCAAGCAAATGGATAAAACTTGAAAATATCATCCTGAGTGAGGCAACTCAGTCACAAAAGAACAAACATGGCATGTACTCACTGGTTAGCAGATATTAGCCCAAAAGTTCAGAACACCCATGATTCAATTCACAGCAACTGTTGGACTGAGTGTGGGGTCACAGTTGGAGGAGATGGAGAAGGGACTGAAGAGCTGAGGGAGTTTGCAGCCCCATGGGGAGGGAGCAACAATGCCAACTGGTCAGACCCCCTGGTGCTCCCAGAGACTGGACCAGCAGCCACAGAATGCATATGGAGGGACCCATGTTGTTGTCCACATATGTTGGCCATCAGTGGGAGGAGAGGCCCTAGTGTCTGAGAGTGATATCATGCCCCAATATAGGGGAATGCCAGGGAGAGAAGATGGGAGTGGATGAGTGGGTGGAGGAATACCCTCATAGAGGCAAGGGGAGGGGGACTGGGATTGGGAATTTCCAAAGGGGAGACCTGGAAAGGGGAAAACATTTGAAATGCAAATAAAGTATCAAAAATAAAAAATCTTATCAATATCAAAGTTAGATAAGATACTATATAAATCAATGTATAGACAATGTCATACATCTGATGAAAATTGTTTGTTAATTAATTGTCCCATATGTCCTTCAGAATATGAGGTGCCAGTGAGGGGAAATCTGTGAAGGAAAGCAGTGCTCATATGGGCACATGGTAACCAGCAATGTTTTCCCTTCACACTAATCTAAGGATGCTGATTGAAAGCCTTGCTGCTCTACTTCAGGATGGTTTACATTTTCATCATGTAACCATGAGTCCTGAATTAGGAGGGAATACCTGAAATATATGTATTCTAAAAAGGAAAGCTTCTGAGTAGAAATTATAGAAAATATTTGCAATTTCATATGACAGTAAGTGCTTAACCAATCTTGACCATTTATTATTTCCATGTTATGAATCTATGTCTTATTTGCATTATACTTTTTATAAGTATTAAGGGTGTATGTGTGTGTGTGTGTGTGTGTGTGTGTGTGTGTGTGTATGGGTGTGTGTGTGTATGATAACATGAATGTACATATATTCAGTGGCCTGAGGCATTTTATCGCTGGACGTGGAATTTGAGGTGTCTCTTGGGTGTCTGATATTTGTGCTAAAATCTGAGCTCATCATGTCCACTGTGAGAAACGCATGCCTGTCTACCTAGACAACTGTCTATCTATCTCAGTATCTAAGGCTTTAAATCCCTTTCTTTAAATGACATATGAAATTTTAATAATATGGATGCCTAAAAAAAGACATCCAGAATGACAACATTAATTGGTAACACAAAATGGAAAAGACAAATCATAAGGCCCCAGCCCTGCATGAATACATGCAGGCAAATAAATACTATGGGGAGGGGCATACGTCTTCCACAGAGTTGAGATACCTAAGTTTTAACCAAGGGTCTACTGCACAGCACTAATAGGGTATATATGTTATTAATACTAAATAAACACAGCAAGTATATAGATATTTCTTGATTTCTATTCTTGAACTAACTTTATTTATTTATTTATTTATTTTTTGTTTTTTCGAGACAGGGTTTCTCTGTGTAGCCCTGGCTGTCCTGGAACTCACTCTATAGACCAGGCTGGTCTTGAACTCAGAAATCCACCTGCCTCTGCCTCCCGGGTGCTGGGATTAAAGGCGTGCGCCACCACTGCCCGGCTTTGAACTAACTTTAAAGACAGATAAAATCATAAACATTACAGGTAACTGGATAGAACTAGTGAAGACCATATTTAGAGATGTATCTTAAACACCCAGAAAGAAAAACAAAACACATTCTCTTTCCTGGAAGTCTCCTAGCTCTAAATCTTATGACATATGGTGTTTTCCTCATATGTCACCAAGAATCCTTCTCTTTGCAACAGATGGAGATGATTCCAGAGAACTACAATGAATCAAAACACAATGTTGTGGCGCCCAGTCACAATGAATAAGAATGTAAATCATTCTGGCACCTAAGCCTCAGGCAACACCGACTAAGAGATAGGGTGAATTTGTAAATGCCTGAGGATCAGGGAGTTGCTCTTGATTCTGTCTTCTATTAATGTCAGAATTAAAACACATAACTTTTACCAACATGACTTCCTAAACGCGAGCTGAACAAGGACAATGCCAGTAGATATGTAAAATGGCTGGGGAATTCATTTTGTGTAATGATTTCAATATGTTTTAAAGAATTTCTTTTTTGCGGTGACTTTCTCTAGAAAAGTATAACTTATGGCTATGAGGTTATCTTGTTTCTAATAGAAGCTTTGTCCTATTCAGTAAAAAAAGGATTCTTAAGAAAACATAAATTTTTGGAGCTTGTCTTTTGCTTCAACCAATCTCTCTCTCTCTCTCTCTCTCTCTCTCTCTCTCTCTCTCTCTCTCTCTCTCTTTCCCATGTTTTCTGAATTTTCTTATCATTATATTGAAGCATATGCCCCTGAGAATTATTGATATTTCACCATGGCTCAGGTATTATTTCTCCATAATTTTTACATTTCTTTCTCTTCAGTTTGATATTTAATTCAAGAAAACTACTAAAGATAAAAGGGGTAATTTTATTTTGTTTTTGTTTCTCAAATTTACAGCTTTTTAATCTATACTTCTTCAAATTTAAGATATATTTTAATAACTCTTCTGGAGACTATGAAGACATGAATCAGACAGGAAACCAAGATGCAGAATATTACATTATAAACCTCTTGGATTTTCCATAATTTCTTGGATGTAAAGTTAAGTCAGGACAATTTTCTTCAAACTTTCTACATAGTCAAGAATGGATAAATTGATAATGAGGAAAGGAGGAGGGAAACAGGTGTGTGAAACTTGTTACAATACTTTTTAGAAAAAAACATTTTAAACAAAATTTGATTCTGATATTTTTACATCCTCATACTCAAAGAAGATAATATGTGGGCATTTGAGGATTCTCCACCACCTAAAGTATTTTAAATGAATTTCAGAGAAGGAAAATGAAAATTTATTCTTCACCATATGCTCATGTAGCACCTTATAGGTATAGCGGTCCAATTCTTACTTATATATAGTTTGGAAGAAATATATATATTCATTGTTCTATCGTTCCAGATATAAACATAGTACTCTTATTTTATGGTTATATGTGTGATTCTTTAGAGTTTCGTGCCTCTCACAGGGGCAAGAATGCCCGTGGTTTTTTTCATGTCCTACCCAGAGAATAAAAACTCCAAGGAGACATGAATCCATATGTATTATAGACACAGTATCCACTCTTTCCTTTCTCATCTGTAGTTTTTATATATGTCTCTGTATAGTCTTTCATATAATAGTGGAACTGCCCCGACCCGCGGGACTAGTTATTGAAGGGATACCCGAGGAGACCCCAAGTCCTGTGGGAGAGAAGGGCGAGAGAAAAGAACGAGACCAAGCAAGCTCTTTGTCAAGGTCTCACTTTATTTTCAAAACTCATCTACTTTAATACATTACTCAAAAAAAAAAGGGGAAGACTCAAAGGCGGGGAGAAACAGGGGGTGTGAGGTGATGGGGAGGGGGTGGGCTCAGCCAACGGTCACAGTGACCAAGATATTCTTTCACAAAAACAGGATGTCCTTGTGGTCTTTGTGGTTTCATATTCAGCTCTCGGAGTAGTCATAATATTTTCTAGTTCCTTGAACTGTATAGTCTAAACTGTATGGTCTATTTTCCAGTTCTTCTTGGCTTTATTTTCTCATGACCTATAGAGATCTCAGCATCTGGGGAGGGGGGTGGTGGCTCCCAACAGTGGAACAATATTTTCAGCATTTTGATAATGAGTGGGTAGACTTTGTTTAAAATATTACATTATAAAGAAAAAATGTACAATATTGTTAAAAGTTGTATATGACCAACAACACCCAGTGGAAGCTCTACTCTCATGCACTCTAACGTGTCCAGGATCATAGGCTCAGAGGTGAGGCGGACTCATCATCTATCCCAACCCTGGAAGTAACTGGGACCAGTGGAATCCAGGGACCCAGGAACCCTTGGAACTAGTGGCAAGGGTTCCTTCTGGTCTGGGCCTGTGCCCTGAGCAGAAATTGGGCGAGAACTCCTCAGCCAATCCTACAACACCCAGAGGGAAGTTCCACTCCCTGGCACTCTAACATTCCCAGGATCACAGAAGCACAGAATCTCAGGAGCTTGGTAATTCCAGGATCTCAGGGTTGCAGATGAAGCTTGACTCCCAGGAGCTCTGTCACACCCAGGATCTCAGGATCCCAGGATCCCAGAGAGAGCTGGCCTCTGAGGAGATCTGACACAACCAGGATCACAGGAAGGACAGGCTCCAGTCAGATAAAGGGAGGGCAGGTAGCACTAGAGATAACCTGATGGCAGTGGGCAAGCACAAGAACATAAGCAACAGAAAGCAAGGTTACTGGGCATCCTTAGGACCCAATTCTCCCACCATAGCAAGTCCTGGATACACCATTGCACAGGAAAAGCAAGATTCGGATCTTAAATCACATCTCATTATGATGATAGAGGACACGAAAAAGAACATAAATAACTCCCTTAAAGAAATACAGAACACAAGTAAACAGCTAGAAGCCCTTAAAGAGGAAACACAAAAATACTTAAAGAATCACAAGAAAACACAACCAACCAGGTGAAGGAATTGAACAAAACCATACAGGATATAAAAATGGAAACAGAAACAATAAAGAAATCACAAAGGGAGACAATCTGGGAGTTAGAAACCCTAGGAAAGAGATCAGGAGTCATAGATGCAAGGCAAGCATCACCAACAGAATACAAGAGACCGAAGAGAGAATATCAGGTGCAGAAGATACCATAGAAAACATTAACACAACAGTCAAAGGAAATGCAAAACACAAAAAGTTCCAAACACAAACATCCAGGAAATCCAAGACACAATGAGAAGATCAAACCTAAGTACAATAGGTATAAAAGAGAGTGAAGATTCTGAAATGAAAGGGCCAGTAAATATCTTCAACAAAATTATAGAAGAAAACTTTCCTAACCTAAAGAAAGAGACGCCCATGAACACACAAGAAGCCTTCAGAACTAAAAAAAGACTGGACTAGAAAAAAAGTTCCTCCTGTCATATAATAATCAAACACCTGTAGTGTCTGGTTTTGTGTCAACTTGACACAAGCTGGAGTTATCACAGAGAAAGTAGTTTCAGTTGAGAAAAGGCATCCATGAGATCCAGCTGTAAGGCATTTTCTCAATCAGTGATCAAGGGAGGAGGGCCCCTTGTAAGTGGTACCATCTGTGGGCTGGTAGTCTTGGGCTTTATAAGAGAACAAACTGAGCAAGCCAGGGGAAGCAAGCCATAAGAAACATCCCTCCATGACCTCTGCATCAGCTCCTGCTTCCTGACCTGCTTGAGTGCCAGTCTTGACTTCCTTTCATGAGGAAGAGCAATTGGGAGTGTAAGCTGAAAAACCCTTTCGTCCCCTACTTGCATCTTGTTCATGATGTTTGTGCACGAATAGAAACCCTGACTAAGACAATACCAAATGCACTAAACAAAGAAAGAATACTAAAAGCAGTAAGGGAAAATGGTCAAGTAACATATAAAGGCAGACCTATGAGAATTACACCAGACTTCTCACTAGAAACTAGAGAAGCTAGAAGATCCTGGGCAGATGTCCCACAGACCCTAAGAGAACGCAAATGCCAGCCGAGGCTACTATACACAGCAAAACTTTCAAGTACCATAGATGGAGAACACAAAATATTCCACAACAAAACCGAATTTACATGATATCTTTCTACAAATACAGCCATACAAAGGATAATAGACGGAAAACACCAACATAAAGAGGGAAACTACACCCTAGAAAAAGCAAGTAAGTAATCTTTCAATAATCCCAAAAGAAGATAATCACACAAACATAATACCACCTCTAACAACAAAAGTAACAGGAAGTAACAATCACTTTTCATTAACATCTCTTGACATCAATGCACTCAATTCCCCAATAAAAAAAACCTTAGATTAACAGACTGGTTATGGTAACAGGACCCAGCATTTTGCTGCATACAGAAAAGGCAGCTCAGTGACAAAGACACTACCTCAGAGCAAAAGGTTGGAAAATAATTTTCCAAGCAAATGGTCCCAAGAGAAAAGATGGAGTAGCCACTCTAATTTCGAGTAAAATCAACTTTCAACCAAAAGTTATCAAAAAAGATAAGGAAGGATACTTCATATTGGTCCAATAGAAATATTTAAGGGGTAACTTCAGCAAGTGTTATAGGTATCTGATGAGTCTCAGTGTAATGACCTTGGGAAACACAAAGGAATGCTGGTCTTTGCTCAGAGTGAAGGTAACATATCTTCAAGGGAGAACATTGGAGGTATTTGAATTTTATGTTCATATTACAGAGGTAAGTCCTGTATATTTTAGAAGATTAGTATTTATTTTCTCTGAATTTAGTCAGGAGTTGTCAGTTTATTTCTAGTTGAGTGTGACAGTAGTAAGGTTTTCAAAGCCTACTGAAAACAAGTAACATTAAACATGTGACTTATGAGATTAGGTTGTGTGCTATTTTGACTGAAGTCAACTTTCCTTTGTCATTTCAAAGGAGAAAAAAAATGAATGGACTATAAAATTGTAAGAGTTGATCTGTCAGGAGTACTTTCCAATTGCATAATGTTTTTACAAAGTGATTTAATTTATTTTAATCGTATTTGTAATGTGAAAGTTTAAGATGATAATATTGGCTTCGATAGGTTTAGCCAAAAAGTACCATTTTAATTATTATAGAAATGTCTACAAGTAATTACATAATTTATCAATTCTGTATTTAATTTTGACATGTTTCTCACAGTTCACCATTGTATATAATACTGTGATATATATCCCATAGTAAAATAAATCCCTAGATAAAATTTTATAGACAATTTATGCTTTGGTACTTGTTGGTAAACTGTTCATTAGAAGTACTGTATTGATTTGCACTGTTATATGGAACATTTCTCTGAAATTGTCTAGCAATTAAATTTTATTATTAAAAAAGGTAATAACATAAATATTTTCAAAAATTTTGAGTATGAATTCAAATATCTGACCTGGTACATAATCAAGAAATTCTCAATTATAATTGTGTATTAAAACACAGAATTAAACTGGATAAATGAACTACTAAAATCCTGACTGAATTTCTATTCTATTTAAATGTAAGTATCCACAATGAAGTATTATTCATATATAAACAAAAAAGAATAAGCTCGTACATGGACTGGTGTTAGTAAGTAAAAGACACAATGTTGTTTTTTACAACAGGCACAAAACAAGTATTTCATTCACATGTAAATGTTTAAAATTCTGTTTCTAGAGAAATAGAATGAACAGAGCCTAGAAATGTTGTGGGAATGCGATTGACAGAAAGGAGACAATAAGAAACAAATTATGGAGTATGGAGATGGCTCAGTAAATAAATGCTTTCCCTGTAAGCATAAATAAAAAATCTTGAACTTCCCCATAAACATCACCCTTACATATATGGGCACATCCATACATATACACACAAACACAAACATTTTACCCAAATTCACAACCACATTTGCTCACAAAGGAATGTCCAGCTTTACACACCTGCACGCACTTACACATGCATATCCAGCAGTACACACACAGACACATTTACACACATGCCTACCCAGATGTATACAGAACCATTCCCATGCTTACATGTACACGTACTGATTATAATGCATGCTGTCATACACATGTGATTACCACACTCAGAAACAAAATGCAATTCAAAATTTAAACTACATATGAGGCTGTGCATCATACTGAAGAGTAGTTTCAATAGGTGTGTCTGTGTGATTTTTGCATGTCTCTCTCTGTTCCCTTCTTGTTCAGGTGCTCTCTCCTGCTAAGGGTTGATGATTGCAATAGCATGTCACATCCAACAGACCAAAAACTATTTTACTCCTCCACGTCCACTATCTATTAAACTGTTTCCTTGCCATTTTCTGTCAGATGAGACGTACTATTTTAACATCTTGCTGGGGATAAGCATTTGAAATTCTTTTATAAATTTCTCTTTGACCATAATTGAGTCTCTGTTTTTCCCTAAAACTGTAACTATGAAAATGCATTATGTGCCTGCCTACAGCACAATACTGAGACTCTTCCCTCCTAGATGATTTTCTCTTCTTTCAGGATGACATAAATCTCCAGCACAATTGACCCTGTGTCATTGTGACACACAAACACATTGCTGTTTAGCTACATCCTTTTCCTTGTCATTCATCCCTAATATCTCACATTAAAATGGAAATAACTTTAAAATTCATGTCTTTTACATTCAATCACATGAAGTTTTTAATCTCTTTAGCCCTCATACTTTAAAATCTAACATTTTAAAAATACTCTTTCTCTAAACTGGGGCCTCATAGAAAACTTAAAAGACAAATTAAATACTTTCTTCCTTCGAGAGTAGAACCAAGGCAATCTCAGCAAAACAAAACCAAATTTGAAAAGTGTAAACAACTCAGTGTACAACTGTTGCAGATTCAGTCATGACTTCTGAGATCCTCCAAGGACCATGGACCAATTCTCCAGCTCTGCTCTCTGCAGCACACATGGATTGTCTTCTGCTCTCTGGCTGACACTGGTCTACTGCTGTTGCTGTTCTTGTTGTCACTGCCATGGTTACAGAATCTCTATCACTGCTGGACTCACTTGCTGCAGCTCTGCTACAATTTCTCCAGTAGTCTCTCAAGACTGATTTTAAGGACTTTATCCCTGCCACACAGTGCCAAGCCTCAGCCCCTCTCCATGACCCTTTCACACCTTCAAACCAACACTACCTGGAAGAGGCTGAAATTTTCACATTTGGTTTCCAGAATAAGGTCCAACATTGATCATGTCTAAAACATAGCTTCTATGTGCTTACACTCAGAAAATATTTTACATTAGATTTTCCCTCAAAAATTAAGGTCTCTTCTTCATCAACACTAATTTGTCAACTCAAGCTAAACAATATCCCAGCAAAGCAAATGTTTTACTTTAGTCTTTCTAGGACCTTGTTAATCAAAGCTGATTCTTTGGCCCCAACTAACCAGAACATTAGATTTTTTCACATTAAAAACAATCAGTCTTTGTTTCCCTCTAAAATTCCACAAGCCAAGCCTCTGTTCTATGCATCCCTTTCCATCTTTTTTTTTTTCTTTCATCCTCCTCCAGAACAAATTAATGTGTTTTCAACTCTCAGTGGCATTTCTAGGCCAAACTTCCAAAGTCCTTCTACAGCATCAAATCTGAATCCAAGTAATTTTCTCTAATCTCTCAAAGTAATTACCAACTACACTGGTTCCAACTTGCCTTAGTATTTAATGGGAAAGGGTGACACTATGTAGATGTACATTCAGGTATAAATGTAGATACAGCATATATGTATATGATGTATCTATGTATATTCATCAGGCAATGTAAATCTTCCACTGTGAAATCTGTGTAGATACTGGGAATCCTGGGGAATGCAGAATACCTGCACTGAACCTTGTATAAAAGAGTTGACCCTCACTATCATGAATACGGTATGGTACTGTTTTCCATACATGTAGAGAGACCCTTCCAGGATGGATCCTTTCTTCATATATCTAACTTTGAATCTTCAGGTCTATACTAATTTCATTTTATCAAATGGTGTTCATGCCAATACCTTATGGACACCTGCAGGATAGCCAATCTTCCCCATTTGTGTTGGTTCTGTTTCTTAGTCTTTTGGCGGCTTTTTTTTTCAATTCTTGGACTTGGATGACATAAAAATAGTACAGATTACTGAGGCACATGAGATGTCCTCAGCCATGTTTTTTTTTCAACATGTGTTTGTCACTTTTAAGAAGACCTCAGCTGTGAAGCCTGAAGGTAGAAAATATTGAAATTTTCTCCAGGGGACTGGAGAAAACTGTCTTCCAAGGACTACATAGCTCAAAGGACTCCTATGTCTGTAACACTTAAAAACCTACAGAATCGCTCATACATTCAACTACTGAGAGTGAGCACCTGGCATCAGGATAGATTATGTTTGTGCTCAAAGAACACTTCACAATGCCTACTTTGATTTTTTTCTTTTTTACCCTCAAACTTCCTATGCTCCTGTGCAAATTGTTCATCTCTGAGTGTTTTGTCTCTTTCTTAGACAATGTCTACCAGGATGGAGATATGGTGATCAGTGCATTCTTACCCCTTTATACCTTCCAAACCTCCCAACACACTAAAGGGGCAGAGAACATAGACATCAGTCCACGGTAAGTCTCTCCTGCCTGATCTTCCTAACCCCATTCTCCAGTGTTTACCCTTGGTCCATCTCAGTTTTTATTCTCAACAGAACTTCTTCCATCACAATAAGTTTTTTTCCATCTATTATCTTCAATTTTTATGGGTGTAGTCTGAGAATAAAATCAATCTCGAGCCAGTTCCAACACATCTGTTGCTCTGACAGGTGCCTCACAGGAGACCTAATCATGTAACATATCATTTGGCATAGGGACAGTTCAGTCCTTAAAGGTGACAAAACAATGTCCATTCTATGAAGACTTTGCACTGAAGGTTTCTTCTGTGCCCTTCTAATGTTGGTACAGTTGGGTGGGACTATACTCTGTGTGCCACATTTCTTGCTAGACTACCTACTCAATGTAGTTATTTCAAACTCTTTGAAGATCATTATTTCCTTCCACCTGTCTTTCCACACCTTGGTGTTGTACGATAGTTAGTCTAAGGACTATGAGAAGACAGCAGTGGCGTTTAAATTCCCTCTGTGATCATAATTATACCGGTACAGGAACATTCTTTTGACTCTTAGCAAGGTCACCACAGCAATCAAAGAACTTTTTACTAAAAGAATGAAATAGACTTGCACAGGATTTGAACAGGTGACTTCTGGTGCTGTGAGCAGAGAACATGCTATTAAGAGCAGTCATTGCTTCTCCTGTCAGACACAGCTGTGTCAGCTGTTGCCTGTGTCTGCTGTGCACACTAATGAAGAGAGATAGCAGGAAAGAAATGTAACTTACATGCTCAGGATCTCTAACATTTTGCTGATGTATTTGCATTCTCTTTTACTTTCTCATGTCTGTTTCCCTTTTACTATCTGTAATTCTGCCAGTGACATATGTATGCTATTGTCACTGTGCTACTCTGCTTCTCTGACTAAGAGACTGATTAAGTCATTCATTTGAGCCTTAAGTGATCTGTGTTTAATATCTTTCCTCACTCTGTGTGTGTGTGTGTGTGTGTGTGTGTGTGTGTGAGAGAGAGAGAGAGAGAGAGAGAGAGAGAGAGAGAGAGAGGGAATGAGAGAATAGAGACAGAGAGAGAATGAGAGACAGAGAATGAGAGACAGGGAGAGCGTGAGATATAGAGAAAGAGAGAGTTAAAGAAACTGTCTGAGTATCTGTGTGTCAGTGAGGACACATGTATGCCACATCTCACATGAGAACACATTTATATGATTCCCTGATTTCCACCAGCTTTGAAATATTGTTTATTAATCTTTGCAGTGTTTGCTAGATAGATGACAAAGGAGGTTTGCCTATATCCCCATCCCACCTGCTGTAGAAATGCTAGGTTACAAAAACCAGTTTAAATGACCACAATTTTGTTGGTTACAGGGATTAAAATTCATGTCCTTACACCTTTGCTGCAACCGCTTACCCACTGAGCTATGTCTGAAGCCCTGTATTAATTTTTAATTCATATCCATGTCTAACGTTTCCCATTTACCCAATACTACATATATATTTAAATGTATTTTATATATTTCTAAGGATAAAAAATCAGCCCATTAGTCCTGTATAATGTTACTGTATTTATATCTCCAATGCTAGCCATGAAGTATTACCTAATCAATCGGTATGCTGTCTCCTGGGGAAGAATATTTCTCTCACTCTCATCATTCCTTATTTGACTGTAGTTATTAGTCTTGGCTCGAGGTCTCGTGAAGTTTCCCTTGTCACCATTAGCATGTCTATTTGTGTCATCATACTTTAGGTCATGTTTAGGCAGACATGAGGTTTATGGTCTGGTCAGAGGCTAGCACTATACAAACTGAGCCATTCTACAGTCCAAAATTATCTTTAGTATATTGCTCACAAACACATTTTAGCTCCACAAATCATATATAATACTTCTTTATATTTAGTTTGGGAACCACTATACTTTCTACAATGCCCTGTGATCACATTCATCTCCAGGACACTTTCATCCTCCTTCCCAGCCCCTCCACTGCTTCTTCCAACACTGGTCCTCTCTCATCACACTGCCACACCCTTCGTCATCCAGGCTCATTCCCCTTTCATCCTCTATCCTAGTCCCACCTTTTCCATCTTCTAGAATACTTCCCTGAATGACTGAATAAATTCTTTTAATTTTTATTAAAATTTTATTAGCCTAAATAAATTCTCTTAATCTTCATAAGCCAGCTCTTTTAAAATCCATTCAGTTCTGTTTGAAAAATCGAGTTTTCCTTCCTTAAGAAATAAATGAACAATACATTGCAATATTTTTATAATTTTCCATTGGGTAATTGTATTTGAAGTGTAAAAGAAATTTACCACTGAAATCAAGGGAGGAAATGTCAATTTTCTCTGCA
>CM052721.1:14829613-14857019 GCA_028551405.1 Uromys caudimaculatus
TCTGTACTGGTTTGTTGCAAGTATGGCCCAAGGGCACAATATGACCCAAGAAAAGCACACATCTGTAAAATACAAATTTAATTCCAAAGGGAGAGTCTGATGAAAATGCAAAAGAAGGTATTTCATCATCAAATCTAAATTCCCAGGACATTTGTTTAATGGATTCAGGCCACACATCAAAGACGCAGCTGCTAAAGATGTGGTAGAATTGAATCAGGCTACATTTTATCCCAGTCAAATACCATACTAGAATATTCCAGGTGGCATTTGAAGCTTATACAATAATCTTAGACCCCGAGGCCAGGTAATAAGTGGCAGGTCAGAGAGTACACAATGGGACAATGAGAAATCACCCTCTAAACTTATAAAAGCAACACTTTGGGTTTAAGTGGAACACTGGCATGTGGGTGATGCTCAGACTGTGGGAAATCCAGCAGGAAAATATGTTAACAAAATGGACTGGAGCAGATAGGACCCACTTGTCATGGGCATCAAAGCTGTATGGATGGAGCACAGATGATTCCATTGAAAGTCTCAGACATCACAGTACTGTGAGACTGATTGTTCTCCCTGCTGGGTTTCAAAACTAAGTTTAAGTTCTATCTTCCTTTCTTGGCACTAGTTCCCCATTCTGTGATTGGAATGATTATTTCATATAGGGGGACAGTAGTAGGGTTGGACCTAGAGACTCATTTGTGTTAGTGGATGGTCTATGGCCTGAGGTATATCCATAGGCAGAAGCATTGGCCCTGATGTCATTATAGCTGGGGACAGGATCCTTCTGGTTTTTGTCTGCACCCCAGAATTGATCCTGTACCACAGCTCTCCAAACCCAAATTCCTCTCAGAGAAAGCTGGTCTCCAAGGAGTACTGACACAAAGGCTTGTAGGAGGGACAAGCCAGACAGTCAGAGAGAGCAAGACCAGCTAACACCAGAGATAACCATTTGACGAAAGGCAAGGGCAAGAACATAAGGAACAGAAACCAAGGCAATTTGGCATAATCAGAACCCAGTTCTCTCACCACAGCAAGCAAAACACAAGTACATTTTTAAAAGTTTCATGGCATAACAGCTAAAAGGGTATTTGGATTTTCAAAGGTTCTTTTTACTGTAGACTTTCTGGAATTTAAAAAATGATAAAGACTGTAAGAAAGACTGTAGTGCATATTTTGCACTAGGATATTTAATTTCAACTTTAAGACCCTGGAGAAGTATGTTATTATTAAAAGTTAATCAGACTGGGTGTTGGATCAATAATTGTTGAATTTCTCAGTGTTAAATTTAATCGTCATCTTTACGTAAGACTTAGAGTAAACCCAGATACATGTTTCAATGTTTTTTCTGTCAATATTTATGTTCAGATTTGATGATGTAGGCAAGATCCATCAAAGAATTGGGTTGCACCAACAGATGTCACAGTGACATGAAGAGAAGTAGATAAAGGACTAAGGCCAGCAATAGTAATTTTTTTCTTTCAGATATCAGATGCAATATGACTTACTGTAGCAATCTTCCTCTATTCCTTCCACTCAGGATAGACTATACCCTGAAACTTTTTCTTCATTTGTATTCTTTTTCAGGAATTTTGACATAGTAACAAGATAAGTAACCAAGTCACCATGCAAGCAATCAGATATCCTTCCTACTTACCAAAAATGAAATGATTATCTATAAGCATACAAACATGAAAATTATAAAAATTGTTTAGTTTCTGTAGAATATACTTTTTTTTAGAATAAATTTCCTACTCCACAGACAACCTCACAAATGGATGCTCTCCCTCTGCAAGATGTCTCAAAAGGTCAATCAAACTGAGTGTCCTTCCCTTCTACTTCCTGTGTGTCTATCCATCCTTGTGACATCTTTTTACTATCTATGGATTTTACCTATGCCCATTCCTGTTACCTGGTTAAAATTGCACCTATTGACCTAGCTTTAACTTCATTTAATCTTGTTCACAGTAAGCAGAATTACCGATGTGCCAAAGCCAGTCCCACAACACCCAGAGGGAGCTCCACTCCCATGCACTCTAACATGCCCAGGATCATCGAATCAGAGGTGAGAAGGACACAACATCTGCCCCAACACCAGGAGTAACTGAGACCAGCAGGACCCAGGCATGCAGGAAATCCGCTCAGCCAGTGGCACTGCTTCCTTCTGGTCTGGGCCGGTGCCCTGAGCAGACCTTGAGCGTGACTATGCAACCAGTCCCATAACACCCAGAGGAACCTCCTCTCTGAGGTACTCTAACAAGTCCAGAATCACAGGATACCAGGAGTTTGGTCACACCAGAATCTCAGTGTTCCAGAAGCAGCTTGACTCCCAGGAGCTCTGACCCACCGAGAATCTCAGGATCACAGGACACGAGCCTCACAGGATCACAGAGACAGCTGAACTCTGAGGAATTCTGACACAACCAGGATCACAGGAAGGACAGGCTTTTTTCAGATACAGTAAGGGCAGGTAGCACTAGAGATAACCAGATGGTCAGAGACAAGTGCAAGAACATAAGCACCAGAAACCAAGGTTACTTGGCATCATCAGAACCCAATTCTCCCACCATAGCAAGTCCTGGATACACCATCACACCAGAAAAGCAAGATTTATATCTAAAATCACTTCTGATGATGATGATAGTGGTCTTTAAGAAAGACATAAACTGATAAGACTAGATAGTACACTTGATCTTAGCCAAAGGCCAAGAAGTGATCAAAATGGAAATAGAAACAAGAAAAGAATCACAAAAGAGACAACACTGGAGATAGAAAACCTAGGAAAGAGATCAGGAGTCATAGATGCAAGTATTACCAACAGAATAAAAGAGATAGAAGAGAAAATCTCAGGTGCAGAAGATACCATAGAAAACATTGACACACCATTAAAAGAAAATGCACAATGCTCCTAACCCAAAACATCCAGGAAATCCAGGACAAAATGACAAGACAGAAGCTAAGGATAATAGGTATAGAAGAGAGTGAAGATTCCCAAATTAAAGGGCCAGTAAATTTCTTCAACCAAATTATAAAAGAAAACTTCCCTAACCTAGAGAAAGAGATGTCCATGAACATACAAGAAGCCTATCAATGTCCAAATAGACTGACCAGAAAAGAAATTTCTCCTGTCACATAATAATAAAAACACCAAATGTACAAAAACAAAGAGAGAATATTAAAAACGGTAAGGGAAAACGGTCAAGTAACATTTAAAGCAGACCTATCAGAATAACACCAGACTTCTCAACAGAGATTATAAAAGCCAAAAGATCCTGGACAGATGTCATAGAAGACCCTAAGAGAACCCAAATGCCAGCCCCGGTTACTATACTCAGCAAAACTCTCAATTACCATAGATGGAGAAACCAAGATAATCTATGACAAAACCAAATTTACAGAATATCTTTCCAGAAATCCAGCCCTACAAAGGATAATAGATGGAAAACAGCAACACAAGGAGGGAAACTACACCTAAGAAAAAGCAAGAAATTAATATTCTTTCAACAAACTCAAAAGAAGATAACTACAAACATATTTCCACCTCTAACAACAAAAATAACAGGAAGCAACAATCACTTTTCCTTAATATCTCTGAACATCAATGGACTCAATTCCCCAATAAAAAGAGGTAGACTAAGATACTGGATACTTAAACAGGACCCAGTAGTTTGCTGCGTACTGGAAACATACTTCAGTGACAAAGACAGACACTACCTCAGAGTAAAAGACTGGAAAAAAAATTCTCAAGTAAATGGTCCCAAGAAACAAGCTACAGTAGCCATTATACTATTGAATAAAATTGATTTTCCATGAACAGTTATTAAAAAGAATAAGGAAAGACACTTCATACTCACCAAAGAAGCAGTTACCGAGATGATCTGTGAATTCTGAACATCTATGCTGCAAATGCAAGGGCACTTACATTCATAAAAGAAACTTTACTAAGGAAGGTGGTCCAGGACAGGCTTCACAGGAACTTCCCCACTGGGAGTGTTTTCAGCTGTGGGAGATGGAGAAGGGCAGGCTTGTGCAGGGAACAGTAAAGAGAACAGAGGAAACTGTGGTTGAACTCCACAAGGACTGCATCCCTGGAGCTTGCTGTCCTTCCAGACCAGCTGGAAATTAGAGGAGCAAATGTGGATCAACAGAGAGCCTGCTCCTTAGGAATTCAAGGAGGCATGCAGGAGCCTCAGGGGATGACTGTTAATTTGGAAAGAGCTGTGGCTATTAAAGAAGATCTGAGGGTAGACCAGCATTCAGGGACAACATCTCACAGGAAGTGACACCTATGAAAAGAGACACCTCTTTGAGTTCAGCGTGTGTGACTAAAATGGAAATTAAGGGCATGGTGTGTAATAGACCCACAAACAGAAAGGAATGTGGAAGGAGAACTGTCTTAGTGAGAGTTTCTATTCCTGCACAAATATCATGACAAAGAAGAAGTTGGAGTTCTTCATCTTACACATTCACATTGCTGTTCATCACCAAAAGAAGCCAGGGTTGGAACTCACATAGGGCAGGAAGCAGGAGCTGATGCAGAGGCCATGGAGAGATGTTGCTTACTGGCTTGCTTCCCCTGACTTGCTCAGCTTGCTCTCTTATAGAAACAAAGACTACCATCCCAGGGATGGCAACACCCACAAGGGACCCTCCCCCCTTGATCACTAATTGACAAAATGCCTTACAGCTAAATCTTTGGAGGCATTTCCTCACCTATAGCTCCTTTCTCTGTGATAACTCCAGTTTCTGTCAAGTTGACATACAAAACCATCCAGTAGAAGATCCTAAGAACCACAAGAGGTAAAAGATTTGGACACTAGAAACCTAATGCTCTTGAGCAAAATTACCAAGTGGTCATTTAAGTGTCTCAGTTGAAGTGATAGCCCCACAAACAGGGACATGAGCATCATCCCAGGAGCCACATAAAGAGTTGTCAGATGTGGTCACAGGGCTCCATAGCCAAATAGCACCAGGAGAAAGCTAGTCTCCCAGGAGTGTGGACAAGCCTGTGAGTGGAGGTAAGACAAGCTCCACTGTTCAGCAGGACCCACCCAGAACCCTCAGGACACAGGGACTGAGGAGCAGCCTTGGACAGGAGACTTCCAGTTTCCATCCATGGGTGGGGACCTCAGTCTGTGCCACATAGCTCCATATCCAAATAGCATGGGGAAAAAGCTCGCCTCCCAGGAGTGTGGACAAGCCGGTGTTTGGGGATATGGCCAGCACCTCTGCTCAGAGGGACCCACCAAGAACCCTCACAGCACATGGACTGAGTAGTGGCTTTCTGGTTTTCTTCTGTGGTGGGGAGTTGATCCTGTGACACAGGGCTCCATAATCAAATAGTGACAAAAGAGAAGTGGTCTCCCAGGAGTGCCGACACACCTTTGAGCACAGGAAGACCACCACTTCTGTTCAAATTCCTCAATCAAGAGGCACCCTCGCAGAGCCATCAGGACACAGGAGCCAAGGAACAGCTGGGGACAGGATCCTTCTGGATTCTGTACACACCCCAGAGCTGACCCTGTACCACAGCTATCCCAACCCAAATTCCTCTCAGAGAGAGCTGGTCTCCAAGGAGTACTGACACTAAGGCTTGCAGGAGAGACAGGCCACAGTCAAAGAGAGCAAGACCAGCTCGCACCAGAGATAACCAGATGGCAAAAGGCCAGGGGAAGAACATAAGGAACAGAAACCAAGCCAACTTGGCATCATCAGAACCCATCTCTCCCACCACAGGGAGCCCTGGATACCCAAACATACCAGAAAAGGAAGACTCAGATTTAAAATCACTTCTCATGATGATGATAGAAGACTTTAAGAAGGAAATAAATAACTCCCTTAAAGAAATATAAGAGAACCCAGGTAAACAGGTAGAAGCCCTTAAAGAGGAAATACAGGAAAACACAGTCAAACAGGCAAAGGAAATGAACAAAACCATCAAGAATCTAAAAATGGAAATAGAAACAATAAAGAAATCACAGAGGGAGACAATCCTGGTGATAGAAACCCTAGGAGACATCAGGAGTCATAGACACAAGCATCAGCAACAGAATACAAGAGACAGAAGAGAGAATCTCAGGTGCAGAAGATACCATAGAAAACATTGACACAACAGTCAAAGAAAATGCAAAATGAAAAACGATCCTGTGCCAAACATCCAGGAAATCCAGGATCCAATGAGAAGATCAAACCTAAGGATAATAGATATAGAAGAGAGTGAAGATTCCCAACTTAAAGAACCAGTAAATATCTTCAGCAAAATTATAGAAAAAAACTTCCCTAACATAAAAAGAGATGAACATTAAAATTCAAGAAGCCTACAGACCTCCAAATAGATTGGACCAGAAAAGAAATTCCTCCTGTCACATAATAGTCAAAACACCAAATGCACAAAACGAGGAAAGAATATTAAAAGCAGTAAGGGAAAAAGGTCAAGTAACATATAAAGGCAGACCTATCAGAATTACACCAGAATTCTCACTAGAGACTATGAAAGCTAGAAGATCCTGGATAGATCTCATACAGACCCTAAGAGAACACAATTGCCAGCCCAGGCTGCTATATCCAGCAAAACTCTCAACTCCCATAGGTGTTGAAACTAAGATAATCTATGACAAAACCAAATTTACACAATATTTTTCTACAAACCCAGCCCTACAAAGGATAATAGATGCAAAACACCAACACAAGGAGGAAAAGGACACCCTAGAAAGAGCAAGAAAGTAATCTTTCAACAAACTCAAAAGAAGGTAGCCACACAAGCATAAAAATAACATCAAACATAACAGGAAGCAACAATCACTATTCCTTATTATCTCTTAATATCAATGGACTCAGTCCCCAATAAAAAGACATAGGGTAATAGACTGGACACATAAACAGGACCCAGCATTTTGCTGCATACAGGAAACACACCTCTGTGTTAAAGACAAAGAGTACCTCAGAGTAAAGGGCTGGTAAACAATTTTCCAAGCAAATGGTCCCATGAAACATGCTAGAGTAGCCATGCTAATAGCGGATAAACTCGACTTTCAACCAAAAGTCATGAAAAAGATAAGGAAGGATGTTGGGCTGTGTGCTGGGAGCCTTCCTCAGGGATCTCTGGCCCAGCCAAATGTGAAGGTTCAGGCAATGGGGAGAGCGAGAGTGGTGACGGAATCTCCTCCACCTCATTCCCTGCGGTTGCTGCCTGGGTTGTGCCAAGACGCTGCACCCACCACCCTGTGCTCAGTCAACCTGGGCTTGAGCCCATGAGAGGCTGACTAGCCAGTGGAGTGAGGGAAGCTTCTGGTGGTGTTCAGGAGAGCAGATATCTTCCCAAGCAGCAGTGTTGCTGCTCTTATGATAGAAGCTCTCAGACGACAGAGTAGTTCTCACACCTTTATTCCTTCTGGATGGCGGGCTTCTCTACACAGGTTGGGATGGTCTAACATACTGTTTGGGAGGGGTCAGGGGTTTGACAGCAGATACTTCCCATTGGTTTCATCTGAGGGCTTCAAGGCACCTTATTTGCATGTGGAAGGGTTTGGCGTTGTTCCTACATGACAAGTCTCACGTGACAGGCCTCTCTGTAGGGGTTGTGAAAGCTGTAGCTGTTTTTACAGGAGTCTTCCGGGAGTGTTGGCCAAAAAACATTTTCCCGTCCCTCGTGGATTATTCCACTGGGTCTCCCTGAGTTTTCAGCCTGTGCTCAACTGGGTGCAAGACTGCCTGCCACAGACCACTGCCCCACAATTC
The DNA here is from genome assembly GCA_028551405.1 of Uromys caudimaculatus. Classification (NCBI taxonomy): domain Eukaryota; kingdom Metazoa; phylum Chordata; class Mammalia; order Rodentia; family Muridae; genus Uromys; species Uromys caudimaculatus. The sequence continues at coordinate 14,837,345 of CM052721.1, forward strand.
CCCCTTTTTCTTTTATATGGGAGAGGTGTCATCAGAATTACTGTCTCCCATATTGGGAACAGTTTGGTACTGAACCAAGACTTGATTGGTGGTGAAATTTGCAATGCTACTCATCTCCTGCTTTAGAAACTGAATGAGGCAGGGTGCCAAGAGAAGCAAGGCTCCAATGGCTAGTATGGGGCCAAGGAGGGGAAGAAGCCAAGCTACCAAGGGGTTAGAGTACCAAGAGAAAGGGGTGTTTGGGGTATAGCACGCCCGGAGATTCCCCCAGAGCTCTTTAAGCATGTGTCCATCTTGTTCTACCAGCCCAGATTCATTGACATAGAAACAACATTCTCCCCCAGCAACACACAAATCCCTCCCTGTTGAGCAGTCAATAGTCCAGGGATCTTCGGTTTTGGAGAGCAACTCCTGCTGAGGAGGTTATCTGGCGTTGAAGAGACTCAAAGCTGTCCACAGTGGAAGCTATCACCTGATCAAGCTTGTCCTGGAAGTTGCTGGCCAAATGTTGTGTTTGGACAAGGGCTGCTCCAGCAGTTCCTGTTGCACCCAGTGAGACAGCAAGGCCTAGTCCCATGAGCAAAGGGATGAAGATTTCTCTCTTCTTTCGGCTTCCTCCCATCTGCAGGGCAAGTTCTTCAGGTTTGTAGAGATAGACCTGGGGGACAATTATCACGGGGGTGCAGGAGCCTTGAAAAGAGGGGTTAATACAGGCACCAGTAGTGCCTTTGCACCAGAGGAGGGCAGGAGGGTTAACGCACACTGATTTGGTGATGGTAATATCATGGACAATGTAAGATGAGGTTTTGAGGAGGACCCTACAATGCAAAGAGGGGGGGTACAGGTCAAAGAGAGGAATGTCCTGTGCGCAAGTCAAAGAGAGGAATGTCCTGTGCTTTCCTGGTGGGGAGGGGTCCCTGAAGGCCGTGAAGGGAAATGTTAATGGGAACAGCTGCTAACAATGTTCGGGAGAGAGAAGCACAGAAAAAGCATTTGGGGTGGGTGTTTAAGGGAAGGAGGTCAGCTGCATATTGGATGTACTGTAGCCAGGAGAGGGTAGCTCAGAGATCCTTCTGAGACTGAATTTACTGTTGGATAATATAAGCATGAGTAAAGACTGATTTGGAGGAAAGAACAAGCTCATAGAAGATGTGCAGGCCAGCTGCTGGGTATTTGGCATAGCCATTGGGGTAAAGTTTACCCATGACTCCGGTTTGCCAATGTTCATATCAGGGATCACTGATAGAAAGCTGAAAATGAGTTTTAAGGTTGGCAAGCATGGTGCCACCATGACTGGTGGATTCCATTCTTCCACTTCAGTATCTGCAACCTCCATATGTGGAGACCTTCTGGAGACATTCACCTGTGTCGGTAGGGAAATCAGAGAAAGGGGGTGGTGATGGTGGAGATAGAGTCTGGATGTAGAGGGATCTCAATCCTGGTTTGGCATCCTTCAAGTGGACAGTCTTGGGTCCCTATAACTTTGTTGTATCCATTGTAGGTTTCCCTAGTATAGAATCTCCAGTGGTAGGTATTGGGCAGGTTAGAGAGAGGCTGGGCAGCAGCAGAGTTAGCATGAAGAATGACAAAAACAGCCAAGAGAACAGAAGAAAGGGGCGTTTGTGGAGGGCACATGGCCTGGCCAGCAGTTTTCAGGTCATGGATGTCCTTCCAGGAGATCTTCTGGTTGTGGCAATTCCTCTGCTTCCTTCTCTTCTTCTGTCTCTGATCTGCCAGCGAGAGCGGGCCATTTTTCTGGTTGGTGGGGTGATGTTGGAGATTTCTGGCAGGAATCCAGATAGGCTTAGGCTGCTCCTGTGGAAAAACACAAACAAAACCCCTCCCGGTTGTAAGGAGGGGGTCTGGTCCCTTCCACATTCCATCCAAAAGATCTCGCCATTATACCAGGATTGAGGGGGTTCATTCTGGTGTGTGCCAATGGAGGGAGATAGGAGGGTGTTTGGAGCTTCTATAGATGTTAATTGTTTAGGGTAGTCAGAGCCACCATTAATTGCACATTAGGGGGATAGGTGGTTGTCTTTTGTTTTAGGAGTTGGGCCTTTAGGGTTTGATGGGTTCTTTCTATTATTCCTTGGCCCTGAGGTTTGTGGGGGAATTCTTGTTTGATGGGCAATTTCCCAGTGTGTGCAGAAGGTTTTGAATTGAAAGCTGCTGAAGGCAAGGCCATTATCAGCTTTTATCTGTTAAGGAATGCCCATGATGGCAAAGGTGGAAAGCATATGGTGAATTAACCTTTTTGAGTTTTCACCTGTTTGGGCTGTAGCCCATATAAAATGGAAGTATGTATCTACAGTGACAAAAACATATTTCTGTCTACCAAATTGGGGGATATGGGTGACATCAATTTGCCATAAGGCATTGGACTTAAGGCCTCGGGGATTGGTGCCCATCATTTGAAAAGCTGGGGTGGTCAAGAGGGATGCACAAGAGGAGCATGTTTTTATTATCCTTTGGAATTGAGCGAGAGGGATGTGGGGGAAGCGGGCATGAAACCCCTTTATATTTGTGTATGTAAGTGAATGAAAATGGTCTGCTTGTTCAGTGGAGGCCATGAATATCCCTGTTGAGGCAGTTTGGTCAGCGAGTGCATTTCCCTCAGATATAGGGCCTGGTAAGGGACTATGAGATCGGACATGCAGGATGTAGATGGGGGAGGCTCTTTCCTGCAGTAGGTTGGAGACCTGTATAAGTAGAGGGGAAAGTGGGTTGGCATCTAGTTTGAAGAAGGATCTTGACAACCAGGAAAGCAAATTGACAGCATATACACTATCTGAGAAGAGGTTAAGGGAGCCCTTGACTTCCTTTAGAGCTAGATAGATGGCATATAATTCTTTATGCTGGGGGGAGTGATGGGGTAGCTCTTTGAATCAGAGGATAGGGGGTTCATCCTTAGGTAAGTAGTATATTACTACCACAGTTCCCCTCTTTCCTCCATCAGTAAATTTTGAAGGGGCTCCTGCTATGGCCTCTTTTGAGAATAGTTTGGGGGGCAGCTATCGCAACACATGGAGGGCAGAGGCCTATTTTTCAACAGGATAATGGTTGTCAATTTGCCCTATGAATCCTATAAAGCTAATAGCAAAGCGATACTGATTTTTAATTAGCCACTGGATGTCGGAGAGGGAGAAGGGGGTGATAAGAATGTCAGGTTCTTTCCCTAGGGTTTGTAGAGCTCTATCCCTGCCATTTTTAATATGCAAGTGAGTGCATCCACCTTACTTAAAATTCGGGGTGCACCGCCCATCTGGGTGTGGAGCCATTCCAGTTCCCCCTGAGGTTGGTAAAGGGCTCCCACAAGTGTAGGGGAGGAGTTAAAGATAAGGAGCTGTATAGGTATTGTTGGGTCATACCAAGCACGAGCCATATCTTTTAGGGCTCCATTGACAGAATTTAGAGCTTGACCTGCTTCTGGGGACAGTGTTCTTGGGAAGGAGGTTGAAGACAGGTTGAAGGGCGCTTGTGGCAAAGGGGAGCCAGGGCCGAAGCCAATTGACATTGCCCAAAAAGCTCTGGAGAGAGGCAAGAGTTAATTTTTGAGGGAAGGAAAGGGTGAGTTTGAGGGGGCTTATTGGGATAAGGGAGATCTCTGTTCCTAAAAGTGCAATGGGTGGAACTAGTTGGATTTTATGACGTGCTATTTTGAATCCTAGGGCAGAGAGGGAAGGTATCAGCTGGTCCTTAAGTTGGGAAGGGGAGGTGGAAGAGTCTCCCCACACCAATATATCATCCCTATAATGATAAATATTGAGTCCCCTTTTTAAATGGGGTTTTAATGCAGTGCTACAGCCTCCTGAAAACTGGTTGAACTGTTAGCCATTCCCTGTGGGAGGACAGTCCATTCGTATCATGGGGCTAGGCCGGAATTGTTAATGGGGGGTACTGAGAATGCAAAACGTTCACAGTCTCTGGGGTGGAGAGGGATGGAAAAAAATCCAATCTTTTATGTCTACTGCTAATAAGGGTACATTGGCAGGGATAGCTGAGGTGTAGGGTAGCCCTCTTTGTGTGGAGCCCCAGACTCACAGGTTTTGTTAATTGCCTCAAATCTTGTAATAATCTCCATCCCCCTGAGCCCTTTTTTTAAATAGCAAATACAGGGGTGTTCCATGGACTTCAGGAGGGTCAGATGTGCTGTAGCAATAGCTGTTTTTCTACCAGCTGTGTGAGGGCTCTAAGCTTCTCCCTTGATAGAGGCCACTGTGAGACACAGATGGCTTTGTTGGATAGCCATTCAAGGGAGGGAGTATTAAATCTAACAGTGGCCCGTAGAATTGGGGGTGATTTGGAAGAGGGTATTTATGATCTCCTTGGGTATTACTTTCTTTATAGATAGTATCCTCTATTTTAATGTGGTCTCTTTCCGGTTGGGTAGTAAGAACCACCTCTAAGGCCTGTAAGATATCTCTCCCTAGAAGATTGGTAGCTACCTGAGCCACCAGGGGGCATATGAGTCCAGTAGCTCCATTCGGTTCTTTCCACCTGAAGGCCAGCTTGGTGATAAATGTGTAGGAGGTACTCCCTATGCCTTGGAGTTGGGTCCCAGGGATCAGTTGCCAGTCACACGGGATCTCTTGCTGTCTTAAAATTGTCCTGTCTGCTCCAGTATCAATAAGACATTTGAATGGTTTATTATCTATTTTAATGGCTAATTTTGGATGGGGGCCTCCTGAAATGCTGGACACCCACAAGGCTTCTATGGGAGTATTTGTCCCTCTTTCTCTCGGGGCTGAGGGTTGCCCTGTCTGAAGTTTAAAGGCTTTAGTGGCTTACCATCCTTATTATATGCAGCAGTACAGTGTTTCCTCCAGTGGAAACCTTTTCTGCAGTGGAGACAGATATACTTAGGGTGATTAGAGTCTGTTATGGGGGGAGAGTTCTGTGGGCATTCTTTCATTTCTCCAATGCCCTGCCTCTCCACAACTGAAGCAGATTCCTTTTGTTTTTACTGCTGCTACAAATGCCTGAGCCACAGATGTAATTTGGTGTGACGCCATCCCTATATCTCCAGTAGCCACAGTCCACCTATTGTGATGCTCCTCCTGGAGACCCTGGCAAGCCAGCCTGGATTCAGAAGTCATGCCTTCTCATACAGTGGTTTTAAGAAGAAAATCTCTGGCTGTGGGGTAGGGAATTTTTCTTTCTAGGCTCATTTTAGTTCTAAGAATAAAATCAGATAAAGGTTCTCCCGGCTTTTGATGGAGAGAGAGCAGGGAGGAGGCAGGATCTTGTGACTCTGAGGGTGGGGTAAGTCTTTCAAACACCTGAATTGTGCACAAGAGGACTTATTCATTATATCCTGCAGGCTGATTTCCCTGCTGTGCCCCAGTAGAAAATTCTTCCTGGCCAAAGAGTTCATTAAAACCCCATGGGGTGTTGCCTCTGTCCTGGTTTTGCCTGACTTGTTGATGGCATTCATCTCTAAATAAGACTTCCCACTCCAAAAACAATGGGCCAGGAAGGGAAGAGTGGCAAATATCCCTCCAATCTTGGGGTGTGTTTAATTTGGCAAGATGGCTCTGTAGGAGAGATTTTGTCTATAGTGCGTGGATGCCCTCTTTCTTCACTGCTTGCCTGAGTTCTTTTAAGTCTGATGCTTGGAGTGGGTACCAATTGACTGGTTTAGTTCGACTGGGGTTGATATTAACTGGGAATGCTTGAGCATTTTGGGTTTCTAGCTCTGTATCAGACTCCTGAGTAGCATGGGAGGTGGGGATAGTTTTTGCAAGAGAGTCTCAGAAATTACAAAGCTGTTGGGTGGTAGAGTGTTGGGTGTAAGAGACTACAAGTCTTTCACTTTTCTGGCTTGGAGAAAGGGGAGGAGAGATATCTCTCTCTGGTCAGATGTGGGGAGGTGCAGTAGGGGGAGAGGCAGGTTGAAGCTTCTTTGTTTTATTAATGAAGCCTTGCCCTTGAGTGGTAGATGGAGAGTCAGGAGGAGCAGATGGTTCCTTTAGTGTTTCCTCCAGGGCATAAGGGGCGAGGGGTTGGTAAATGGATTTTATTTCCCTAATCAGTTGGGTAAGGGCTGTGAGATCTGAAATAGGGTGGATCTTAGGTTCTTGATTTTTGGGTTCATCTGACTGAGGAGGCTCAGGAGCTGTGTTGCTATCAGCCTGTCCTACTTTAGGTGATGGACCTATGCATTGCTGAATTGCAGCTAAGATTGGCAGAAAATCACGGTAGGGTGTTTTTCCTTCTTGGGTATCTCTGGTTTTGATGAGATACTTGGCTCCATGATTCCAGGCAATAAATGTTATTGGCCATGCTTGGTGCTATCTTAAGGACTTCCTCCCAAAACCAGGTTTGTATTTTGGCTGCTTTTATGCCATGGTATTTTAGAAAGGCACATATTTCCCTAGTCTGGGGAGATTTTTTGTGTGACAGAAAAGAGGAGAAACGCTTTGTCCAATGGGAACATTCCCTTGGCCTATTGGCTTTGGGGGATTCCACAGACATTCAAAACGCTAAGCCTTCCCGCCAATTTAAGAATGGGCAGCCGCCCTGTGGCTTTTAAGTGGCTGATGTATTACCAGTTTTTCTTTTGCTTTTAGGAGAAGTTAGATAGAGAGACTTTGCCAGTGCTTGTTACGGGTTGTCGAGATTCAGACAGAGGCTAGAGGGACCTTCAGCCAACACCAGAGAGTAGTTCTGGCCAGAAGGCTTCAGTTGCCCCTTCAGCTGGCTTAAGTCCCCGAGATGCTGCTGACTGAAAGCACACTCAGTCCAACGATTGGCTGCAAGCATACACCTCTGTATTTGTCAGCTCTGCCTGAGCCTCTCCGGAGACAGCTTACCATGCTTCCATCAGCAAACATTTCCCAGCATCCACAAGAATGTCCAGGTTTGGTGGCTATATATGGGATGTATCTCCGAGTGGGACAGTCTCTGGATGACTTTTTCTTGTGTCTCTGTTCCACAGTATCTCTCAATATTTCCTCCTGTGACTATTTTGTTCATCCTTCTAAGAAATACTGAAGCATCCACATCTTGGTCTTCCTTCTTCTAAGGCTTCATATGTTCTGTTAAGTTTTCTTGGTATTTTCAAGTGTGGGTTTTTTTTTTGTTTTGTTGTTTTGTGGTTTTGATTTGCTTTCCTGGTTTTTTTGTTTGTTTGTTAGTTTGTTTTTTGTTTTGTTGTTGTTGTTGTTTGTTTGTTTGTTTGTTATGGGGGTTGAGATTTTTTATTTTTGTTTGGTTTGTTTCATTGTTTTGAGACATATATTTTCTATGTAGTAGTTACTACCCTGAAACTAGATATATAGACCAGGCTAGCTTAAAACTCAGAGAGATGCATTTGTCTCTTCCCACATCAGGGTCTCCATGGGAATTCAGCTGAGTCCAAAACATGAATCTAGATAAAGCCCATGATCTGTGATTAAGCAGCCAGCAGGTGGCAGCAGTGGAGCAGGGCACAAATAGCAGCTGGGCTCCTGAAGAACCCACCCAGTGCCTGTTATGTAAAAATGCTGGGGTCCAGCAAGCTCCTTTCTGGATGAGTGAACAATGAAGTCACTGTTAACAAAGAGACCTCAGGCAGTGAGGGAAAGGCAGGTAAAATCTGTAGGTGTGGACTCATGACCACAAGGGCATTTCCCAGACCTCACTGCCTGTATAGATGTAGTTCATCTGGTAGAGTGCTTACTTTCCTTAGATGCACAGAGCCAAAGGCTTTATGTCCAATAGAGTATAAAGGGACATGATGGTGCACACCTGTAAATCCAGCTCAAGGGAGGACCAGGCAGGAGGATCTCTGGTCCTTCATTGTCATTCTTGGGTACATACCAAGTTCAAGGACCAGCTTGGGCTACTTGAGATAAAATTTAAGCAGAGAGAGAGAGAGAGAGAGAGAGAGAGAGAGAGAGAGAGAGAGAGAAAGCTCATTCTGACAAGTGCCATATCCCTAGTCCGTGTCCTGACTGCCCTTCCAACGCTTCTCAAAGGTTCTGTGTTTGAGTGTCTCCAAGGGTACTATGGATACAGAAGTCTGACCCTATGTAGCTGGCAGTGAGGCCATGACAGTTTGTGTCTGGGTCATGTAAATAGACATTAGGTCCATGGGGACTGTGAGGAAGGCTGAGAAGGAGATATGAGTGAGGGCAGGCCATATAGCCAGCTGCAGGGAATCGTGGACAAGGCAATGAATGCCAGGAAAGCTGAGAAAATGGGAACTTGCCTATGTACATGTCATATGGGAGAATGATGCCACTTCTTCTGATACAATTACATCTTCCCGTCCTTCAGGGAGCTGATGATGGTGGGGAGGGGTAGAGGTAGAAAGACTCCTTTAAAACCTGGAGTACTGAGATTCCCTGCCTAGCCAGAGACACTCTTGCCTTCTGGTTCCCACCTACGTCTAAAGGAGAGCCCCAGAGCTTGACCTGATCTCACATAGTCCACAACCCAGTTGTTGCTCCACTCCTTAGGTGTACTGAAACATCCAGGCTCACAGGCTTACAGGAAGGAAGGGCTTCAGTCAGAGACAGGGATGTAAGATAATATCAGAGATAACCAGATGATGAGAGACAAGCACAAGAACCTAAGGAACAGAAACCAAATCTACTTGGCAACATCAGAAAACAGAAAAGAAATTCCTCTTGTCACACAATAATGAAAACACCAAATGCACAGAACAAAGAAAGAATATTGAAAGCAGTAAGGGAAAAAGATCAAGTATCATATAGAGGCAGACCTGTTAGAATTGCAGCAGACTTCTCAACAGAGACTATAAAAACCAGAAGATCCTAGGCCAATGTCATAAAGACCCTAAGAGAACAAAAATGTCAGCCCAGGCTATTATATCCAGCAAAACTCACAATTACCACAGATGGAGAAACCAAGGTATTCCCAGACAAAACCAAATTTAAACAATATCCATTCACCAATCCTGCTCTACAGACGATAATAGAAGGAAAAGTCGAACACAAGATGGGAAACTACACCCAAGAAAAAGCAAGAATTTGATCTTTTCACAACAAACCCAAACGAAGAGAAACACACAAACATAATTCCACCTCTAACAACAAAAATAACTCTAACCAAAATCATTGGTCCCTAACATGTCTCAACATCAATGGATTCAATTTCCCAATAAAAAGACATAGGCTAACAGACAGGATATGTAAACAGGGTCCAGCATGTTTCTGCATACAAAAACATACCTCAGTGCCAAAGAAAGACATTACCTCAAAGTAAAAGGATGGGAATAAATTTTGCAAGCAAATGGTCCCAACAAAGAAGCTGGAGTAGCCATTCTAATATTCAACAAAATAGATTTTCAACCAAAAGTTATCAAAAAAGATGGGGAAGGACACTACAGACTCATCAAGGAAAAATCCACCAAGGTGAATTCTTAATTTTGAATATCTGTGCCCCAAATGCAAAGGCACCCACATGTGTAAAAGAAATGTTACTAAAGCCCAAAGCACACATTGAACCTCACACAATAATAATAGGAGATTTCAACACCCCACTCTCATGAATGGACAGATCATGGAAACAGAAACTAAACAGAGACACACTGAAATTCAAATAAGCTATGAACCAAACAGACTTGACAGATATCTACTGTACATTTCACCCTAAAAGAAAAGAATATACCTTCTTCTCAGCACCTCATGGTAACTTCTTAAAACTCGAATATATACTCGGACACAAAACAAACCTCAACAGATACAATATTGAATTAATCCCATGAATTCTATAAGGCCACCATGGACTAAGGCTTGTCTTCATTAAGAACAAAAACAACAGACAGCCCTCATACACATGGAAGCTGAACAACTCTCTACTCAATGATAACATGGTCAGGAAAGAAATAAAGAAATTATAGACGTTTTTGAATTCAATGAAAATGAAGGAACAATATATCCATACTTATGGGACCCAATGAAAGCAGTGCTAAGAGGAAAATTCATGGCTCTGAGTGCCTCCATAAAGAAACTGAAGAGATTATATACTAGAAGCTTAACAGCTCATCTAAAATTTCTAGAACAAAAAGAAGCAAATACATCGAGGAGGAAATAATTAACTCAGGGCTAAAATCAACCAAGTAGAAACAAAAAGAACTACACAAAGAATCAACAAAACTAGGAACTGGTTCCTTGAGAAAATCAACAAGATAGATAAACATCAAACTAACCAGAAGGCACAGAAACAGTTTCCAAATTAACTAAATCAGGAATGAAAAGGGAGACATAAAAACAGAAACTGAAGATATTTTTAAAAAATCAGATCCTACTACAAAAGTCTATACTCAACAAAACTGAAAAACCTGGATGAAATGGATGATTTTCTAGACAGATACCGGGTACCAAAGTTAAAAGAGGATCATATCAACCATCTAAACATCCTCATAATCCACAATGAAATAGAAACAGTTAGTAGAAGTTTCCCAACAAAAAACCCCAGGGCCAGATGGTGTAGTACAGAATTAATCAGACATTCAAAGAAGATCTAATGCCAATACTGCTCAAACTATTCTGTAAACTAGAAACAGAAGAAACACTACCCAATTCTTTCTGTGAAGCCACAGTTCCACAGATACCTAAACTACAGAAGGACCCAACAAAGAAAGAGAACTACAGACCCATTTCCCTTATGAATATCAATGGAAAAATACTCAATAAAATTCTAACAAACTGAATCCAAGAACACATCAAAATGATCATCCACCATGATCAAGTAGGATTCATCCCAAGAACGCAGGGGTAGATCAATATACAGAAATACATCAATGTAATCCACTATATAAGCAAACTCAAAGGGAAAAACACATGATCATCTCATTAGATGCTGAAAAATCCTTTGACAAGGTACAGCACACATTCATGTTAAAAGTACTGGAGAGATCAGGAATTCAAGGTGTATACCTAAGTATAATAAAAGCAATATACAGCAAACCAATAGCCAACATCAAACTAAATGGAGAGAAGCTTAAAGAAATCCCATTAAAACCAAGGACAAGACAAAGCTGCCCACTCTCTCACTACTTAGTCAATATAGAACTCAAAGTTCTAGCCAAAGCAATTAGACCATAAAAAGAGATCAAATGGATACAAATTGGGAGGGAGGAAGTCAAGGTATCACTATTTGTAGATGATATGATAGTATACATAAGTGACATCAAAAATTATACCAGAGAGCACGTACAGCTGATAAACAACTTCAGCAATGTGTCTGGATATAAAATTAACTCAAACAAATCAGTAGCCTTCCTCTACACAAAGGATAAAAAGGCTGAAAAAGAAATTAGGGAAATGACACCCTTCACAGTAGTCACAAATAATATAAAATATCTTATTCTGACTCTACCCATGCAAGTGAAAGATTTGTATAAGAATTTGAAATCCCTGAAGAAATAAATCAAAGAAGACCTCAGAAGATGAAAAAAATCTCCCATGCTCATGAATAGGTAGGATTAATATAGTAAAAAATGACCATCTTACCTAAAGCGATCTACAGATTCAATGCAATCCCCATCAAAATTCCAACTGAATTCTTCATAGATTTAGAAAGAGCAACTTCTGAGCTTTGAGGCTAATATTCACTTATCAGTAAGTGCATATTATGTGTGCTCTTTTATGGTTGGGTTACCTCACTCAGAATGACATTTTCTAGTTCTATCAATTTGCCTAAGTATTTCAGGAATTCATTGTTTCTATTAGCTGAGTAGTACACCATTATGTAAATGTGCCATATTTTCTGTATCCATTCCTCTGTTGAAGGACATCTCAGTTCTTTTCAGCTTTTGGATGTTATCAATAAGGCTGCTATGAACATAGTGGAGCATGTGTCCTTGTTACATGTTGGAACATCTTTTGGGTATATACTCAGGAGTGGTATAGCTGGTTCCTCAGGTATTACCATCTCCAGCTTTCTGAGGAATGGCCATAGTGATTTCCCAAGTGGTTTTTCAGCTTGCCCCACCAACAATGGAGGAGTGTTCCTCTTTCTCCACATCCTCGCCAGCATATGCTGTTACCTCAATGACAAGTGGATCAAGATCCTTCACATAAAATCATATATGCTGGATCTAATAGAAGAGAAAGTGAGGAAGAGCCTTGAATACTTTGGCACAGGGGAAAACTTCCTGAACAGGACACCAATGGCTTATGCGCTAAAATGAACAATCAACAAATAGGACCACATAAAGTTAAAGAGTTTCTATAAGGCAAAGGACACTGTCCATAGGATAAAATGACAACCCACAGATTGAGAACAGATATTTACTGACTCTACATCTGGTAGAGTGCTAATATCCAATATATAGGCAGAACTCAAGAAGTTAGATTCCAGACAACCAAATAACCCTATTAAAATGGGGTACAGTGCTAAACAAAGAATTCTCAACTGAGGAATATCTAAACACCTAAAGCAATATTCAACATCTTTAGTCATTAGGGTAATGCAAATCAAAACAACCCTGAGATTCCACCTCACACCAGTCAGAATGTCTAAGATCAAAAACTCAGGTGACAGCAGATATTGGAGATGATGTATAGTAAGTGGAACACTTCTTCATTCCTGGTGGGACTTCAAACTGGTAAAACCACTTTCGAAATCAGTCTGGCAGTTTCTAAGAAAATTTAAAATAGTTCTTTGTGCATACCCAGCTACACCAATCCTGGGTATATACCCAAAAGATGCTCTAACATATAACAAGGACACATGCTCCACTATGTTCACTGCAGCCTTATTTACATGGAACCTAGAAGGAAGGATGATTCATTCCTGCATTTAAGGGGGGCAAAATGGAAGATTGTGTGAGGTGGAGGGAGAGCTGGACAGTATAGGGAGAAAGGAGAGGGAAGAAATCAGGGTGGCGGTATCAGGAACTGGAGGAGATGTGAGAGAGGTACAGAGGATCAGGAAATTGAAAAAAATACGCAGCAGGGGGATGAGGAACTGGGGATAGCCACTGGAGGGTTCCAGATACCAGGAAAATGTGAGGCCCCCAGAACCCTACTGGGATGACTTTAGCCAAAATGCGAAGAGTAGAGGGAAATAGGACCTGTTGACCACCTCCAATAGAGAGACACGGCCTCTGGTTAAGGGATTGTGCCACTCACCCATCACAAATTTTTAAATCCAGAAATGCTCCTGTCCAAAGGAAGAATAGGGACAAAAAATAGACGAGAGAATGAAGGAATGGCCAACCAGAGACTGCCCCACCTTGGGATCCATTATGTCTGCAGGTCCCACACCCAACACTGTTCCAGTGGTCAAGAGGCATTTGCTGACAGGAACCTAATGTGGAGGTTGCTGGGGAGTTCTGTCCAGCAACTGACCAATGCAAATGTGGATGTTTGGAGCCAACCATCAGACTGAGCTCAGGGAACCTGGTTTTGGAGCTGGCAGAAGGACTGGAGGAGCAATGGGGGATTGCATCCCAATTAGAAGTACAACATAGCCTGGCCTGACCACTCAGTTCTCCCAGAGTTTAGACCACCAACCAAGGAGTGTACCTGGAGGGATCCATGACTCCTGATATATATGTAGCAGAGGTTTGCTTTGCAATGGGAGGGGAGGTTTTTGATCCTGTGGAGATTTGATGCCCCAGCGTAGGGGGATATCAGTGGATGTGGGTGTTGGAAGGGTAAGTGGGAAGTGGGATATCATTTGAGATGTAAACGAATGGGATGATTAATAAAAAAAGAGAAAAAATTGGAAGGACTGAAAAGGGACTATGATAGGGGTTCATCATGGAACAGTCCAAGAGAATCTATAACATGTTATGTGGGAAAATCCACTGAACACTTGGTTCCAAGCTCAGCGGACAATTTCAGCAGTAAATTGTTGTGTGCTATACATTATCCACAGAAGATTTTTTTAAAAAATAATCTTATCAGTCGACAAATGGGACCTCATAAAATTGCAAAGCTTCTGTAAGACAAAGAACACTGTCAATAGGAGAAAATAGCAACCAACAGATTGAGAGAAGATCTTTACCAATCTTACATCCAAAAGAGGGCTAATATCTGATATATACAAAGAACTCAGGAAGTTAGATTCCAGAGAGCCAAATAACCCTATCAAAAAATGGGGAACAGAGCTAAACAGAATTCTCAACTGAGGGAACTCGAAGGGCTGAGAAACATCTAAAGTAGTGTTCAACATCTTTAGTCATCAGTGAAATGCAAATAAAAACAACCCTGAGATTCCACCTCACACCAGTCAAAATGGCTAAGATCAAAAGCTCAGGTGACAACAAATGTTGGCAAGGATAGAGAGAAAGAGGAACACTCCTCCATTGCAGGTGGGATTGCAAGCTGGTACAACCACTCTGGAAATCAGTTTGGTGGACCCTCAGAAAACTGGATATAGTATTACCTGAGGACTCACCTATACCTCTCCTGGGCATATACCTAGAAGATGCTCCAACACATAATAAGGACACATGCTGCACTATGTTCATAGGAGCCATATTTATAATAACCAGAAGCTGGAAACAACCCAGATGTCCCTCATCAGAGGAATGGATACAGAAAATGTGGTACATTTACACAATGGAATACTACTCAGCTATTAAAAACAATGACTTTGGTCGCCCTCCTGTCTTGATATGTAGAGTGACCTCAGCATGCTGATGAATCAATATATTTCTCTTGCATTTTGCATCAAAAAAAAACAAAAACAAAAACAATGACTTCTTGAAATTCACAGGCAAATAGATGGAACTTGAAAATATCATCCTGAGTGAGCTAACTCAGTCTCAAAAGAACAAACACAGTATGTACTCACTGGTAAGCAGATATTAGCCCAAAAGTTCAGAACACCCATGATTCAATTCACAACAACTGTTGGACTGAGTGTGGGGTCACAGTTGGAGGAGATGGAGAAGGGACTGAAGAGCTGAGGGAGTTTGCAGCCCCATGGGGAGAGAGCAACAATGTCAACTGGTCAGGGCTCCTGGTGCTCCCAGAGACTGGACCAGCAGTCACAGAATGCATATGGAGGGACCCATGGTGTTGTCCACATATGTTGGCCATCAGTGGGAGGAGACGCCCTTGTGTCTGAGAGTGATATCATGCCCCAGTGTAGGGGAATGCCAGGGAGAGAAGATGGGAGTGGATGAGTGGGTGGGGGAACACCCTCATAGAGGCAAGGGGAGGGGGACTGGGATTGGGAGTTTCCAAAGGGGAGACCTGGAAAGGGGAAAACATTTGAAATGTAAGTAAAGCATTAAAAATAAAAAAATCTTATCAATATCAAAGTTGGATAAGATACTATATTAATCAATGTATAGACAATGTCATACATCTGCTGAAAAATAAATGTTTGTTAATTAATTGTTCCACATGTCCTTCAAAATGTGAGGTGCCAGTGTGTGGAAATCTGTGAAGGAAAGCAGTGCTCATATGGGCACATGGTAAACAGCAATGTTTTCCCTTCACATTAAACTAAGGATGCTGATTGAAAGCCTTGCTGCTCTACTTCAGGATGATTTACATTTTCATTATGTAACCACAAGTCCTGAGTTAGGAGCGAATACCTGAAATATATGTATTCTAAAAAGGAAAGCTTCTAAGTAGAAATTATAGAAGATACTTGCAATTTCATATGACAGTAAGTGCTTAACCAATCTTGACCATTTATTTTTTCCATGTTATGAATCTATGTCTTATTTGCATTATATTTTTTATAAGTATTAAGGGTGTATGTGTGTGTGTGTGTGTGTATGTGTGTGTGTGTGTGTGTGTGTGTGTGATAACATGAATGTACATATATTCAGAGGCCAGAGGCATTATATCGCTGGACGTGGAATTTGAGGTGTCTCTTGGGTGTCTGATATTTGTGCTAAAATCTGAGCTCATCATGTCCACTGTGAGAAAATCATGCCTGTCTACCTAGACAACTTTCTTTCTATCTCAGTATCTAAGGCTTTAAATCCCTTTCTTTAAATGACATATGAAATTTTAATAATATGGCTGCCTAAAAAAAGACATTCAGAATGACAACATTAATTGGTAACACAAAGTGGAAAAGAAGTTCCTCCTGTCATATAATAATCAAACACCTGTACTGGCTGGTTTTGTGTCAACTTGACACAAGCTGGAGTTATCACAGAGAAAGTAGTTTCAGTTGAGAAAAGGCGTCCATGAGATCCAGCTGTAAGGCATTTTCTCAATCAGTGATCAAGGGGGGAGGGCCCCTTGTAAGTGGTACCATCTGTGGGCTGGTAGTCTTGGGCTCTATAAGAGAACAAGCTGACTCTTTGGCCCCAACTAACCAGAACATTAGATTTTTTCACATTAAAAGCAATCAGTCTTTGTTTCCCTCTAAAATCCCACAAGCCAAGCCTCTATTCTATGCATCCCTTGCCATCTTTTTTTTTCTTTCATCCTCCTCCAGAACAAATCAGTGTGTTTTCAACTCTCAGTGGCATTTGTAGGCCAAACTTCCAAAGTCCTTCTACAGCATCAAATCTGGATCCGAGTAACTTTCTCTGATCTCTCAGAGTAATTACCAACTACACTGGTTCCAACTTGCCTTAGGAGTTAATGGGAAAGGGTGACACTATGTAGATGTACATTCAGGTGTAAATGTAGATACAGCATATATGTATATGATGTATCTATGTATATTCATCAGGCAATGTAAATCTTCCACTGTGAAATCTGTGTAGATACGGGGAATCCTGGGGAATGCAGAATACCTGCACTGAACCTTGTAGAAAAGAGTTGACCCTCACTACCGTGAATACTGTATGGTACAGTTTTCCATACATGTAGAGAGACCCTTCCAGGATGGATCCTTTCTTCATATATCTAACTTTGAATCTTCAGGTCTATACTAATTTCATTTTATCAAATGGTGTTCGTGCCAATAGCTTATGGACACCTGCAGGATAGCCAATCTTCCCCATTTGTGTTGGTTCTGTTTTTTACTCTTTTGGCGGCTTTTTTTTTCAACTCTTGGACTTGGATGACATAAAAATAGTACAGATTACTGAGGCACATGAGATGTCCTCAGCCATGTTTTCTTTCAACATGTGTTTGTCACTTTTAAGAAGACCTCAGCTGTGAAGCCTAAAGGTAGAAAATGTTGAAATTTTCTCCAGGGGACTGGAGAAAACTGTCTTCCAAGGACTACATAGCTCAAAGGACTCCTATGTCTGTAACACTTATAAACCTACAGAATGGCTCACACATTCAACTGCTGAGAGTGAGCACCTGGCATCAGGATAGATTACGTTTGTGCTCAAAGAACACTTCACAATGCCTACTTTGATTTTTTTCTTTTTTACCCTCAAACTTCCTATGCTCCTGTGCAAATTGTTCAGCACTGGGTGTTTTGTCTCTCCCGTAGACAATGTCTACCAGGATGGAGATATGGTGATCAGTGCATTCTTACCCCTTTATACCTACCAAACCTCCCAACATACTAAAGGGGCAGAGAACACAGACATCGCAGCACGGTAAGTCTCTCCTGCCCGATCTTCCTGACCCCATTCTCCAGTGTTTACCCTTACTCCATCTCAGTTTTTATTCTCAACAGAACTTCTTCCATCACAATAAGTTTTTTTTCCATCTATTATCTTCAATTTTTATGGGTGTAGTCTGAGAATAAAATCAATCTCGAGCCAGTTCCAACACATCTGTTGCTCTGACAGGTGCTTCACAGGAGACCTAATCATGTAACATATCATTTGGCATAGGGACAGTTCAGTCCTTAAAGGTGACAAAACAATGTCCATTATATAAAGATTTTGCACTGAATGGTTCTCCTGTGCCCTTCTAATGTTGGTACAGTTGGGTGGGACTATACTCTGTGTGCCACATTTCTTGTGAGACTACCTACTCAATGTAGTTATTTCACACTCTTTGAAGATCATTATTTCCTTCCCCCTGTCTTTCCACACCTTGCTGTTGTATGATAGTTAGTCTAAGGACTATGAGAAGACAGCAGTGGCGTTTAAATTCCCTCTGTGATCATAATTATACCGGTACAGGAACATTCTTTTGATTCTTAGCAAGGTCACCACAGCAATCAAAGAACTTTTTACTAAAAGAATGAAATAGACTTGCACAGAATTTGAACAGGTGACTTCTGGTGCTGTGAGCAGAGAACATGCTATTAAGAGCAGTCATTGCTTCTCCTGTCAGACACAGCTGTGTCAGCTGTTGCCTGTGTCTGCTGTGCACACTAATGAAGAGAGATAGCAGGAAAGAAATGTAACTTACATGCTTAGGATCTCTGATCTTCCCCCACGCACCTAACTTTTTGCTGATATATTTGCATTCTCTTTTACTTTCTCATGTCTGTTTCCCTTTTACTATCTGGAATTCTGCCAGTGACATATGAATGCTATTGTCACTGTGCTACTCTGCTTCTCTAAGAGAATGATTAAGTCATTCATTTGAGCCTTAAGTGATCTGTGTTTAATATCTTTCCTCGCTGTGTGTGTGTGTGTGAAAGAGAGAGAGAGAAAGAGAGAGAGAGAGAGACAGAGACAGAGAGAGACACAGAGAGAGAGAGAGAGACAGAGAGAGAATGAGAGAATAGAGACAGAGAGAGAATGAGAGACAGAGAATGAGAGACAGGGAGAGCGTGAGATATAGAGAAAGAGAGAGTTAAAGAAACTGTCTGAGTATCTGTGTGTCAGTGAGGACACATGTATGCCACATCTCACATGAGGACACACTTATATGATTCCCTGATTTCCACCAGCGTTGAAACATTGTTTATTACTTTTTGCAGTGTTTGCTAGATAGATGACAAAGGAGGTTTGCCTATATCCCCATCCCACCTGCTGTAGAAATGCTAGGTTACAAAAACCAGTTTAAATGACCACAATTTTGTTGGTTACAGGGACTAAAATTCATGTCCTTACACCTTTGCTGCAACCGCTTACCCACTGAGCTATGTCTGAAGCCCTGTATTAATTTTTAATTCATATTCATGTCTAACGTTTCCCATTTACCCAATACTACATATATATTTAAATGTATTTTATATATTTCTAAGGATAAAAAAATCAGCCCATTAGTCCTGTATAATGTTACTGTATTTATATCTCCAATGCTAGCCATGAAGTATTACCTAATCAATCGGTATGCTGTCTCCTGGGGAAGAATATTTCTCTCACTCTCATCATTCTTTATTTGACTGTAGTTATTAGTCTTGGCTCGAGGTCTCATGAAGTTTCCCTTGTCACCATTAGCATGTCTATTTGTGTCATCATACTTTAGGTCATGTTTAGGCAGACATGAGGTTTATGGTCTGGTCAGAGGCTAGCACTATACAAACTGAGCCATTCTACAGTCCAAACTTATCTTTATTATATTGCTTACAAACACATTTTAGCTCCACAAATCATATATAATACTTCTTTATATTTAGTTTGGGAACCACTATACTTTCTACAATGCCCTGTGATCACATTCATCTCCAGGACACTTTCATCCTCCTTCCCAGCCCCTCCACTGCTTCTTCCAACACTGATCCTCTCTCATCACACTGCCACACCCTTCGTCATCCAGGCTCATTCCCCTTTCATCCTCTATCCTAGCCCCACCTTTTCCATCTTCTAGAATACTTCCCTGAATGACTGAATAAATTCTTTTAATTTTTATTAAAATTTTATTAGCCTGAATAAATTCTCTTAATCTTCATAAGCCAGCTCTTTTAAAATCCATTCAGTTCTGTTTGAAAA
>CM052721.1:14857519-14878397 GCA_028551405.1 Uromys caudimaculatus
AATTTGCAGGCAAATGGATGGAACTTGAAAATATCATCCTGAGCGAGGTAACTCAGTCACAAAAGAAGGAACATGGTATGTACTCACTGATAAGTGGATATTAGCCGAAATGTTTGGAATACCCAAGTTTCACTTTACAGTAACCGCTGGACTGAGAGTGAGGTCCCAGATGGAGGAGTTGGAGAAGAGACTGAAGGAGCTGAGGGAGTCTGCAGCCCCATGGAGGGAGCAACAGTGTCAACTGGCCTGACCCCCCCCCCCCGTCTTCCTGGAGGCTGGACCACCAACCAAAGAATACACATGGAGGGACCCATGGTTCGGACCACATATGTGGCAGAGGAGGGCCTTGTTGGCCATCAGGGGGAGGAGAGGCCCCAGTAAAGGGGAATGTCAAGGTGGGAATATGGGAGTGGGCGGGCGGGTGGGTGGGAGGTGGAATTCCCTCATAGAGATGGGGGAGGGGGAAGGGATAGGTGGTTTCCAAAGAGGAGACCTAGAAAGGGGGAAACATTGGAAATGTAAATAAAGTATCAAAAAATAAAAAATGAATAAAAAAAAAAAAAAGAATGTTCTGGCCATGTCACCTCCAGATTTCATCTGCCTTACACTGACTGTCTGAGGTCTCTGGGTAGAAGGTCACTTGATTACTAACCCACCCAAGTAGGGGCTGGACCTGACAAGACTGACATAAGTTAGCTGCTGGACCCCAGCATTTGTATACAACAGGCTCTGCTGGGTTCTAAAGGATGCCAGCTGCCCCTTGTGCTCAGCTGCACTGCTGCCACCTGCTGGCTCCTTAATCCCAAGTCACAGTCTCTGTTCTTGGACAGGAAGCCTGAAGTTTTGGTTGCACATGGGGTTTTGCATATCACAGGACCATGGGGAGCACTGCAGTGGTGGAACCTGGGTGATGCTCAGGCAGTAGCACATGTGTCCCCTACCCACTGCAAACACCCCAGAATAAATAAGTAAGTGTTATTTTAAAAATTATAACCCAAGTTGGGCGTGGACATACGTGCTTCAAGTCTAGCCTTTGGGAGGAGGAAGGCAGAGAGGCACATGGATCTCATTGGGTTTGAAGCTGGCCTGGTCTATATATTCAGTTTTTAGACAACAAAGGTTGCATGGTGAAAAGTGGTATCAAACAAACAAAATAAATTAAAAAAAAAAAAAAAAAAAAAAAAAGGAAACCCAGCCAAACCTACAAAAGCCTACGTATCAAATAAAATACCAACCAATCTAAACAGAAATACAAAGTTGATGGTGAACTTGTGTTCCTACTCATCACACCTGAGATTGTCCTCTGCACTTCCCATACAAGACCCCAAACTGTCTTGTGCACACATGTACCAGATCTCAGACACATATTGTGCTGTCTGGTTTTGTGTGTCAACTTGACACAAGATGGAGTTATCACAGAGAAAGGAGATTCAGGTGAGGAAATGCCTCCATGAGATCCAGCTGTAAGGCATTTTCTCAATTAGTGATCGGGGGGAGGGGGCTTGTGGGTGGTGCCATCTATGGGCTGGTTGTCTTGGATTCTATAAGAAAGCAAGCTGAGCAAACCAGGGGAAGCAGACCAGTAAGAAACATCCCTCCATGGCCTCTGCATCAGTTCCTGCCTCCTGACCTGCTTAGCTCCAGTCCTGACTTCCTTTGGTGATGAACAGTAGCATGGAAGTATAAGCTGAATAAACCCTTTCCTCCCCAACTTGCTTCTTGGTCATGATGTTTGTGCAGGAATAGAAACCCTGACTAAGACACATATCATGCAAGGATCCTTTCACAGATGATCTGCAACTACATATTTACCCAGTCTTCATCCTGATAAACATGCCCTCCCTAAGACCAGGCTCTGTGACGCTTCAGACTCCAGTTCCCAATAGTGTCTACAGCACTTAGACTCTCTGATTTTATAACCAACTGCCTAATCCCACGACAGAGGAGGGAGAAAATAGGCTCAACCCTTCCTGTTACTCTGAATGATCCAATGCCGGAGACATCCCTCAGATAACGCTTACTAGAGGCTCTGTGGGCCCTGACCCAGCAGATAACCTCCTGGAATAAAACTGTCCCTCTCTTCTCCATTCTTGTCACCACTTCCTAATGCACACACAAAGTCATTGATCTCTCTACCCTAGTGACAACACAGAGACCCCAATGGAACCTCAAAGTAACATACCCAGATTGGGTCCTGAGTACAGTGGAGGAGATGCTAGAGAGGGTGACAGAAGGATGCCAGCTGGTAGTGCAGACAGGATGCACAGGCTGGAGCTACAGCTTTGCAATAGCTACAGCTTTGCAGAGCACATCTGACCTCTGGATGACATCATCTTCATCTGCCTCACCTACTGCCCATCTCAGCATGAGCGCCTGCCTGCATCCCTGCCCAAATGAGCGACCCAGGAAGAGACTCTATACTGTGTCCTAAAGGTCCAGTAAGTGGGACTGGGGGAGCAGCTCAGTCCTCTCCAACATCTGCTGATAGCCAAAGATAGAAACATTTATACATGTGTCATCAAGTTTGTGGTCACAGAAACACAGAAACTTTCACCTCCCTCCTCAGAGTTATTATTTCGCTTAAAACAAAACAAAAACAAATAAATGAACAAAAAACCAAGAAGTGTTAATAGCCCCGGCATGGTGGTACATTTTGTAGGATGCAGTGGCAGGGACATCTCTGACTTTGAGGCCAGCCTTGGTGTACAAAGCAAGTTCTAGGACAGTCAGACCTTCATAGTAGAATAACCCCCTCCTTAAAAACAAAAACAAACAACAACATACAAACAAAAACCAGTATTGATAGTCATATTTTTATGTAAATCCGGAGAGAAAACAGGGGTCATATTCAAGTTGTCCATCTCCAAATAAAGGGAACTAACAGATAACTTTTGTCCACGGCATCGCTGTACTGTTAGGAGTTTTAGTTAGTTTTGTTGTTGATTTAAGATAAAGTCTCATTTAACCCAGGCTGGCCTAAACTCAAGAGGTACCAAGAATAGCCTCCAATTTAGTGGTTCTCAAGCTTCCTAATGTTGCAACCACATTTCTTCATATTGGGGTGAATCCAACGATCGAACTATTTTTTTGCTGTTCCATGACTGTGATTTTGCTAATGCTGTGATCATAGTATAAACATCGGATATTCAGGATAACTTAAATATCTGTGAAAGGTTCCTTCTAACTTCAAAGAGGTGGTGTCCTACAGGTTGAGAACCAGTGCTTCAGCTGATAATCCTTCCCTCACTCCCTGTCAATAGTTGGGACGACAGGCCTGTGACGATGCCCAATTTCCTCTGGCACTTTCTCTTACTGACCAGCGCAGTAGGGAACACACATTCTTAACACAGGTATCCAGGACAGAAGTTAATGTCTGCTCCCCACTTGGCATCATAAAGTTCCCTTTTGGTAGATCAGAGACACATTCTGCCTAAGTGTATACAACTGGGGTTTAAGCACCTATATGATGTTGAGAATGTTAGCTCTGTAAGTCTTTTCTGTGTGCCAGTCTGTGTTTCTTTCCCTTTTGAACAATTGAAAAGGACCTTGGAAGTCACATGATGACTTGAGCAACTGCATTAAGCCCCTTTCTCTGTGTGCAGATGCCTGTGTTGTGGGTCTACCTGACAAATGGACCCCTTTAGATGACTGGACAGACCACCAGCATGGAATCCTGCTGTGTGAACACATCGAGGATGCTCAGAGAAAACAACACCCCAAGTCCCAAGGTCACTGTACCCCTGAGAGCTGCTGAGTTTAGCCTCAGGGAGTTTGGATGCAGTCACAATCACAGCAGACACCTCACAGCTGCTCCAGGAACCTCACTTTAGCCACAAAGAGCCTTGGCGACCTCTCCACAACAAACATTATCTCCAACTTGACTGGGATTTGAGATAGTTTTCCCAATCCCTCAGTAAAGGTCCATGAATTATTAATACTCATTTGAGGCTTGGGATTGGTGGACTGAAGCTGCACCTGTGGCACACTGTGGCCGGCAGATCTCTATCAAGCATGGCCATGCACCTCTTCAGGCTACAAGCGAAACCTTGTTTCCCTCTTACTGGGTCACTCTGGACAGTTTCCTGTGTCCCCACAGGCTTTTTGTTAGAGGCTGACCCACAGACTATCAAATGTTAAGACAGAATGAGCATGAGACAGAAGTTTGGTCCTAAGAAAGATCAAGAGGCCAACATGGCAGGAAATGAGAAAATGATTGCATATAGTTGGGCTTGTGAGGAAAGGAAGACCAACATGGGACCCAAGCAAACCATGGTCTGTCACTTGATGTGAGCCATGGAGGGGTCAGGTTCTGGATGAGATGGCAGTGTACAGGGAGTAAGAAGAAGGGATCCCCGATTCTCAGGCTGCAGTTCTCAATGTGGACCATGGTCCTTGCATCTTTCCCTGTGACCTGTATCCAGGACACAATGTGCAACTCCCTAAGAGGTTTCATGAGGGACAAGGGGCAGGGACTCAAGAGAGACATGAGATGGATTGCTGGGAGTAAGTCATTTATTAAAAGTGTTAATAGCTCCAGGAGCAGACAGAGAAAAGCACAGTCAGGCTCTTAGGACCAGAGATACACAGAATGAGCTGAGTTCCGAGGAGAGGGTATCAGAGCCCACATAGCAGATGCAGGGGTTATCTTCTTATATCTATCCAAGAATGGTGATGTTTCACGGCACAATCCTGCAGCCAAGAGTTCTAATTCCCAGAGAGGAGACATGGAAGGGGGTGGTATGCAGGATGTGTGGTCACCAATAACTACTTTCATGTAAACTCACCTCTCTGGTGAGAGATCCTGGCACCGGGAGGTCTGTTAGCTGGGAACTAAGGAATGATGTCTCACCAGGAGCCTGTGGGTGAGCCTAAGAGGCAGGGGACAATTGTCCAGAGTCAGTTTTCTCTGTGTACCATTTGAGTACCCAGGAATCACACCCAGGTCATTTGGCTTGGCAGAAGGCCCCATTACCCACTGACCTATCTCACTGGCACACACTATTTTTTGTTCAGTAATATGTAATTTGAAGTACTTCACATAAAGTCAATTTAGAAATGTCATGACTGTGATTTATCACCTTGAGCAGGCAAGCTCTACCACATGAAGCACATTCTTAGCTTCAGTGAGGGCTGTGAGCACGCCCTCTTGGTCATGAGTTCCTCACCTCCAGATTTCATCTGCCTTTCCCTTACTCTCTGGGGCTTCTGGGTAAACTGTGACTTGACTGGTAACTCTCCCAAGAAGGGGCTGGACCTCACACGACTGTCATATGTCAGCTGCTGAATCCCAGCATTTTTACACAAAAGCTCTGGTGAGTTCTACAGGAGCCCAGCTGCACTCTTAGGCCCTGCTGCACTGCTGCCACCTGCTGGATTCTTAACCCCAAGTCACTGGCTCTGTTCTAGCTTTAAGTCCTGGACTATATTGAATCCCCATGGGGACCCTGCTGGGGGGGGGGGGGGGGTGATTCTGCCCGGGATGCTGTCATCAGTCTCCTGGAGTATCTTCCTGCTTCCCCAATACCAGTGACTGTGCCCTGCAGCCATCCTGCTTTCCCAGGGGAAGGGCACTTTCTGTAAAAGAGCAACCTGGGATTTTGCTGTGCACACTAGGAGCTTCTGCACACCATGGAATCATGCAGGTCATCAGAGTGCAATGTTAGAACAAAGGTGTGGCTTAGATAGTAGTACATGTGTGCCCTGTCTCCCACAATTTAACTAAATACGTGTAGTTTAAAAAAATACTAAAGCTTGAGGTGGGCATGTTCATCCTTGCCTTTAATTCTAGCTTTTTGGGAGGCAGAGACAGAGAAGAAACAAATGGATCTCTTTCAGTTTAAAGCTAGCCTGGTCTATAGATCCAATTTCAGGGCAACAAGGACTACATAGTAAAAATCTGTCTCAAAAAAAAAAAAAACCAACAAAAAACCCTAAATAGTCTAAAACAACAGACAATTTAAAAAAAAACAAGCAAATCAAATCAAAATAACACAAAAACCACATGTCAAAATATCAAGAAACCAAGCAAAGAAACCCAAGGTTGATAGTCAAGTTGGATGGTGTCCCTAGTCATAATGCCTGAGGTTGTCCTCTGGACTCCACATACCTGAGCACACACTTACTTGCAGAGCGAGAGAGAGAGAGAGAGAGAGGAAGACCATTCAAGCCACCTTTAACAGCTGATCAGCCACCATGACTTTACCCAGTCTTCATCCTGAGCAAACATGGCCTCCCTCAGACCAGGCTCTGTGACTTTTCAGGCTCTTCCTGACAGTGTTCACAGCATTCAGACTCTCTAAATTTTTGCCCAATTGGTTTATTCTATGATAGTGGTGAGAGAGAACAGGTTCAAGGCTTCCTAATTCCCTCTGAACCCTCTCATTCCAGAAACATCCCTCAGGTAAGACCTACTGCAGGCTGTGTGGGCCCTGACCCAGCAGACAACCTCATGGATGAAAAGCATCCCTCTCTTCTCCATTTCAGTCACACTACCTACCCACACACTCCTTGATTTCTCTTCCCTAGTGACAACACACAGACCCCAATGGAACCCTAGAATACCCTACTGAGATTGTGGCCTGGGGAGAGTGGAGGAGATGCTGGAGAGGGTGGTGGAAGGATGGCGGCTGGTGGTGCAGACAGGATGCTCAGGCTGCTGCTGAGCTTTACAATGGCACAGTTGCCATGCTGCCATCTGACCTCGTGTTTCTCTCTAGGATGACATCATCATCTTCATCTCCCTCATCTACTGCCCAGTCTCAGTATGAGCACCTTTGTGGAGCCCTGATCAGGGAAACCCCCAGGAGGAGACTCTATACTGCATCCTAAAGTCCCAGAAAGTGGAATTGGGACCAGCTCAATCTCCTCTGGTATGAGGTCTGCTAACTTCTGCTGATAGCCAAGCACAGAGACACTTATATATGTATCATCAAGTTTGTGATCACAGAAACAGAGAAACTCCCACTTCCCTCCTCAGTGTTATGTATGTAACTTAAAATGAAAACCAAAAACCAAAAAAACCAAAAGCAAAACTTTGTTAATAAGCCGGGTATTGTGGTCAGTACCTCATTTCATTTTGTAGGATGCAGCAGCAGGGGCATCTCTGAATTTGAGGCTAGCATTGATCTACAAATCAAGTTCCATGACAGTCAGATCTACATAGTAGAGAGACCCATTCCTCAAAAACAAAAACAGAAAAAAACAATGAACAAAAAACCCTGAAGTATGGATAGTCACATTTTTTAATGTAAATCTGAAGAGGGAACTGGTATCATCTTCAAGTTTCTATCTCCAACAGAAATGGAACGAACAGAAGACATTTCTCCTTGACTTCTGCACTGTTCTCAGTTTTGGTTAGCTTTGCTGTTGATTTAAAGACAAAGTCTCACATAACCCAGGCTGGCCTAAACTCAAGAGGTACCAAGAATAGCCTCCAATTCAGGGTTTCTTGTGCTTCCTAAAGCTGTGACAACCTTTCCTCGTATTGGGGTGACTCCAAACATAAAAGTATTTCATTGCTGTTTCATGGCCTAGATTTTTCTAATGTAATGATAGTAATATAAACATCTGTTGCAGATTATCTGACATGCCACTCCTTTGAATGGGTCATGCTACATTCAAAGAGGCGGTGACCCACAGGTTGAGAACCAGTGCTCCAACTGAAATTCTTCCCATCACTACCTGTCAATAGTTGAGATGACAACGATGTTGTGTTGCCCAATTTCCTGTAGTACTTTTTCTACTCTTTAGCTCAAATCAGGGAACACACATTCCAAACACTGGTAGCCACAGCAGAAGCTAATGTCTGCTCCCTGGTTGGACCACAATATTCCCTTTTGGCAGATCAGAGGCACAGTCTACCTACACGTATACAGCTGGGGCTTAGGTACCTGTGTGCTGTCGATAATGTTGGTTCTATGTAAGTCTTTTCTGTGAATTTTCTGTGACATGAACAATGGAAATGGACATGGGAAGTCACATGACCATTTGAACAACTGCATTAAAGTCCCTCCTCTGTGTGCAGGTGCCTTTGGCAAGGACCTGACAAATGGACTCCTTTAGATGACAGGACAGACCACCTTTGTGACATCCTGTGTGGAACACTTCAGGGATGCTCAGAGAAAGCCTCACTCCAGCTTCCAAGGTCACTTTGCCCATGAGAGCTTCTGAGTTCAGCCTCAGGAGGCTTGAATGCAGTCACCACCGCAGCAGACACCTCACAGCTTCTCTGGGACACTTCACTTTAGCCACAAGAAACCTTGGTGATTTCTCCATGATCCCAATGATCTCCAACCAGTCTCATGGGATTGGGGATGTTTTTCCAATGAATAGGAAAAGCCAACTAATGATACTCACTTGAGACTTGTGATTGGTGGACTGGAGCTGCATCTGTGCCTCTCTGCAGCTATGGTGCACTGTGGTTGGTGGATCTCTGTCAAGCATGGCCATGAACTTCTGGCTACAAGAGAAGCCTGGTTTCCCTCTTATTGTGTCATTCTGTATGGTTTCCTGTGTCCCCACAGGGTTTTTGTTAGAAGGTGACCCTCTGACAATCAAATGTTAAGACAGACTGGACTTGTGACAAAAGTCCTGTCCTAGGAGAGATCCCAGAGTCCATATCAACATGACAGGAAATGAGAAAGTGTGTGCATATAGTTGGGTTGCGAGGAAAGGAAGCCCAACATGGGACCCAGAAAAGTCATAGTCTGTCACTGGATGTGAAGCATGGAGGGATCTGGGCTCTGAGTGAGATGACAGTGCCCAGGGAGTAAGGGAGAGAGGAACCCTGATTCTCAGGCAGTGGTTCCCAATCTGCACCATGGTTCTTGCCCCTCTCCCGCTAACTTGTATCCTGGATACAGTCTGCAACTCTCTTATGGGAGAAAAGGGTCAAGAGAAACTCTGAGATGGATTGCTGGGAGTAAGATATTTATTTACTGGCCTGGTTCATCTTCTGCCCCTGAGGTATGCAGGCAAGTTGAGCATCTGACTGGAATGAAAGGGATGAAGTTTATCCACGTTGGTGGATCCACAGGATCTCTTCTAGACTGAGTCTTGTGGAAAACCAGGCTTCTCTGAGAGATTTTCACTGAAAGTTTTTATTGAGGGTAACAAGGGATATGTAAAAATTTCTCAGTGGTTATTGATTACAGAGGGGACGTATATTATTGCCTGGGGATGAGGTTCTGAGAAAGCTTCATTTGCATGAAGAGGAATTTCAGGTGCTTGCTGGACATGTCCTCATAGGGAGAGAGGAAGGTAAAACTGCAATTCGGCCATCTTGCTTGTGACCATCTCAAGGGTGGTGAAGCTGGGGGTCATACAGGGTTCTTGCACCTGAACAAGCAGAAACAGAGAGAGGAGGGAACTGTCCCAACTCAGCTGGTCTCAGGATGAGATTTTCAGGGGTTTGGACACATCTAGATCTCAGCCTAGCTCTGAACTGGCTCCCTCAGTTGTTCGACTTTCTGAGCCCTCATTTATTAAAAAATTATCATTAACTCCATGAGCCAACAGGAAACAGCACGGTCAGGCTCTCAGGATCAGAGAGAGACAGGATGACCTGGCTTCCAAAGACAGAACATCAGAGCCCACATGGCAGAAGTGGGGGTTATTTTCCTCTCCCTGCCCAAGAACAGGGATGTTTCACAGAATAATCCTGCAGTCATGCACATAATGATTCCCAGGAAGAAGAATTTGAAGGGGTGGGATGCTGATGTGTGTCACCAATCACTACTCTGATGTAAACTCTCCTCCCTGGTGAGAGAACCAGGCACCTAGAGGTCTGTTAGCTGAAGACAAGCAGACAACGTCTCACCAGGAACCTGTAGTGACCCTGAGAGGGAGAGGACAATTGTCCAGAGTCAGTTTTCTCCGAGTATCATGTAGTCCCCAGGAATCACATCCAGGTCATTGGGCAAGGTAGCAGGGTCCATTTTCCACTGAGCTATCTCACTGGTACACACTATTGTTTGTCCATTAACATGTAATTTGAAATCCTTCCCTTCAAATAAATTTAGAAAATGTTATGATCATGATTGATCACCTTGAGCAATCCCTCTTGTTTTTAAAGACATGATCTTTCATTGACCTGGAACTCCCTAGTTGTTCTACAATTAGCTGGACAACCAACCCATGACTCTTCCTGTCTCTCGTTTGTCCAGAGCAGGATTACAAATCCCTGCCACATCCCTGGGCTATAATGTGTGGACTCGGGATAAAACTCAGGTCTTCCTACACATGTGCCATGCTTCTGACTGAAACACTCCTCTGGCTCCCTTCCATGCCTCTCATACTAAACTTCCCAGCAGCCCCTCAGCTGCCCCTTGGGATGACAAGCGCTCACCTGACTAAGGTTTAGGCTTTACTCTGCTTGCCTGTAGGAGAAGAAACAGTGTGAGTGTGTCAGCCAAGCTGGTTCTCCATCCTGCCACTCAGCTGTTCTCTGTGTTCAGACAACATGAGGGGCCCAGGGCAGCAAACAGCTCTGCTGCACCCAGGCAGGGACAGGACTGAGAATCACGAGGACCAGAAGGTAGTCGTCAGCTGACCTTCTGTACGACACAGCAGTCAGAGGAATGACTACTAGTGTACTGACCCATGTCCTGTCTCCCTTTCCTTCCTTCCTCCTGCTCTGACCTCTTGATCCTTTCCTGCCTTCTCTTCTCTGCACTCACCATGTCTCCCTTTTGCCTCCCTGGGAACCCCTATCTAGCTCTCCCTGTCAGTGCAGGCTGCTGCACACTGCAGATTCCACCTCAGGGTTTGAATCCCAGTCAGACTTCTGCTGTCTCTCAGGCTGCCACTCTTCCTCCTCTCAGTTTTTCTACTTACCTTAATGGAGGGCTGAGCCGATGTGAAACAGCGGGATGCATATTTAAATGTTTATGTGTGTTGGTTTCCATCTGTGGCTGGAGACCTCTGCCTGGGCCACCAGGGCTCCATAGCCAAATAGTGCCAGAAGAAAGCTAGCCTCCCAGGAGCATGGACAAGCCTGATGCTCAGAGGAACCCACCTGGAATCCTAAGGACACAAGAACTGAGGAGTGGTCTTCTGGCCAGGGATCTGATCCTGTGACACAGGGTTCCATACTCAAATAGTGCCAGGAGAGAGCTGGTATCCCAGGAGTGCCAACACACCTTCGAGCACAGGCAAAATCACCACCTCTGTTCAAATTCACTGGATCAAGAGGGACCCTTGCAGAGGCATCAAGACACAGGAACCAAGGGACAGCTGGGGACAAGATCCTTCTGGTATCTGTCTGCACCTCAGAGCTGACCCTGTACCACAGCTCTCCAAACCGAAATTCCTCTCAGAGAGAGCTGGTCTTCAAGGAGTATTGACACAGAGGCTTGCAGGAGGGACAAGACATAGTCAGAGAGAGTAAGACCAGCTGACACCAGAGATAACCAGATGGTGAAAGGCAAGTGCAAGAACATAAGGAACAGAAACCAAGGCTACTTGACATCATCAGAACCCAGCTCTCCCACCACAGCAAGCCCTAGATACCCCAACACACCAGAAAAGCAAGACTCAGATCTAAAATTATTTCTCATGATGACGATAGAAGACTTCAACAAGGAAATAAATAACTCCCTTAAAGAAATACAGGAGAACACAGGTAAACAACTAGACGCCCTTAAAGAGGAAACACAAAAATCTATTGAAGAATTATAGGAAAACACAATCAAACAGGCGAAGGAAATGAACAAAACCATCCAGGAACTAAAAATAGAAATAGAAACAATAAAGAAATCACAAAGAGAGACAACCCTGGAGTTAGAAAACCTAGGAAGAAGATCAAGAGTCATAGATGCAAGAATCACCAACAGAATACAAAAGATAGAAGAGAGAATCTCAGGGGCAGAAGATACCATAGAAAACATTGACACAACAGTCAAAGAAAACACAAAATGCAAAAAGCTCCTAACCCAAAACATCCAGAAAATCCAGGACACAATGAGAAGACCAAACCTAAGGATAATAGGTATAGAAGAGAGTGAAGATTCCCAACTTAAAGGACCAGTAAATATCTTCAACAAAATTATAGAAGAAAACTTCCCTAACCTAAAGAAAGAGATGAACATAAACATACAAGAAGCCTGCCGAACTTCAAATAGATTGGACCAGAAGAGAAATTCCTCCCATCACATTATAGTCAAAACACCAAATACACAAAACAAGGAAAGAATATTAAAAGCAGTAAGGGGAAAAGGTCAAGTAACATATAAAGGCAGACCTATCAGAATTACACCAGACTTCTCACCAGAGACTATGAAAGCTAGAAGAACCTGGGCAGATCACATACAGACCCTAAGAAAACACAAATGCCAGCCCAGGCTGCTATACCCAGCAAAACTCTCAATTAATATAGATGGGGAAACCAAAATATTCTATGACAAAACCAAATTTACACAATATGTTTCCACAAACCCAGCCCTACAAAGGATAATACATGGAAAATGCCAACACAAGGAGGGAAACTATACCCTAGAAAAAGCAAGAGAGTAATCTTTCAACAAACTCAAAAGAAGATAGCTACACAAACATAAAAATGACATCTAAAATAACAGGAAGCAACAATCACTATTCCTTAATAACTCTTAACATCAATGGACTCAATTCCCCAATAAAAAGACATAGACTGACAGACTGGATCCATAAAGAGGACCCAGCATTTTGCTGCATTCAGGAAACACACCTCCTTGTTAAAGACAAACACTACCTCAGAGTCAAGGGCTGGAGAAGTTTTCCAGGCAAACAGTCCCAAGAAACAGGCTGGAGTAGCCATTCTAATATCCAATAAAAGCAACTTTGACCCAAAAGTCATCAAAAAAGATAAGGAAGAACACTTCATACTCATCAAAGGAAAAATCTACCAAGAAGAACTCTCAATTCTAAACATCTATGTTCCAAATGCAAGGGCACCCACATTCATAAAAGAAACTTTACTAAAGCTCAAAACACACATTGCACCTCACAAAATAATAGTGGGAGACTTCAACACCCCACTATCATCAATGGACAGATCTTGGAAACACAAACTAAACAGAGACACAGTGAAACTAACAGATGTTATGAACCAAATGGATTTAACAGATATCTATAGAACATTTCATCCTAAATCAAAAGGATATACCTTCTTCTCACACCTCAGAGTACCTTCTCCAAAATTGATCATATAAACAGTGACAAAACAAAACTCAACAGATATAAGAAGATTGAAATAATCCCATGCCTCCTATCAGATCACTACGGATTAAGAATGGCAACAAAAACAATAGAAAGCCCACATACACACGGAAGCTGAACAACGCTCTACTTAATGATAACTTGGTCAAGGAAGAAAGAAATTAAAGACTTCCTAGAATTTAATTAAAATGAAAGCACAACATACCAAAACTTATGGGACACAATGAAAGCAGTGTTCAGAGGAAAACGCATAGCTTTGAGGGCCTCCAAAAAGAAACTAGAGAGAGCATACACTAGCAGCTTAACAGCACACCTGAAATCTCTAGAACAAGAAGAACCTAATACACCCAAAAGGAGTAGAAGGCAGGAAATAATCAAATTAAGGGCTGAAATCAACCAAGTAGAAACAAAAAGAACTATACAAAGAATCAACAAAACCAGGAGCTGGTTCTTTGAGAAAATCAACAAGATAGATAAACGCTTAGCCAGACAAACTAGAGGGCAAACTGACAGTATCCAAATTAACAAAATTGGAAATGAAAAGGGAGACATAACAACAGATTCTGAGGAAATTCAAAAAATCATACATTCTACTACAAAAGCCTATATTCAACAAAATTGGAAAATCTGGACAAAATGGATAATTTTCTACACAGATACCAAATACCAAAGTTAAGTTGGGATCCAATAAACAATCTAAAAAATCACATAATGCCTAATGAAATAGAAGCAGACATTAAAAGTCTTCCAACTAAAAAAAAGCCCAGAACCAGATGGATTTAGTGCAGAATTCTATCGGACATTCAAAGAAGACCTAATACCAATACTCTTCAATCTTTTCCACAAAATAGAAACAGAAGGAGCATTACCCAATTCATTCTATGAGGCTACAGATACACTGATAACAAAAACCTCACAAAGACCCAACAAAGAAAGAAAACTTCAGACAAATTTTCCTTATGAATATTGATGCAAAAATACTCAATAAAATTCTCACAAACAGAATCCAAGAACGCATCAAAACGATCATTCATCATGATCAAGTAGGCTTCATCCCAGGAATGCAGGGATGATTCAATACCCAGAAATCCATCAATGTAATCCACTACATAAACAAACTCAATGAAAAAAACACATGGTCATTTCCTTAGATGCTGAAAAAGCATTTGACAAAATTCAACATCTCTTCATGACAAAAGTCTTGGAAAGATCAGGAATTCAAGGCCCATACCTAAACATAGTAAAAGCAATATACAGCAAACCAGTAGCCAACATCAAACTAAGTGGAGAGAAACTTGAAGCAATCTCACTAAAATCAGGGACTGTACAAGGCTGCCCTCTCTCTTCCTAAATATTCAATATGGTACTTGAAGTTCTAGCTAGAGTAATTAGACAACAAAAGGAAGTCAAAGGGATACAAATTGGAAAGGAATAAATCAAAATATCACCATTTGCAGATGATATGATCATATACTTAAGTGACATGAAAAACTCCACCAGAGAACTGCTACAGCTGATAAACAACTTCAGCAAAGTGGCCAGATATAAAATTAACTCAAACAAATCTGTAGCCTTCCTATACTCGAAGGATAAACAGGCTGAGAAAGAAATTACAGAAATGACACCCTGCACAATAGTCACAAACAATATAAAGTATCTTGGTGTGACTCTAACCAAGCAAGTGAAAGATCTGTATGACAAGAACATCAAGTCTCTGAAGAAAGAAACTGAAGAAGACATCAGAAGATGGAAAGATCTCCCATGCTCATGGATTGGCAGGATAAATATAGTAAAAATGGCAATCCTGCCAAAAGCATTCTACAGATTCAATGCAATCCCCATCAAAATTCCAACTCGATTCATAGACTTAGAAAGAACAATTCTCAAATTCATTTGGAACAACAAAAAACCCAGGATAGCAAAAGCTATTCTCAACAACAAAGAACATCTGGAGGAATCAGCATCCCTGACCTCAAGCTGCACTACAGAGCAGTAGTGATAACAACTGCATGGTATTGGTACAGTGACAGGCAGGTAGATCAATGGAACAGAATTGAGGACCCAGAAATGAACCCACACACATATGGTCACTTGATCTTCGACAAAAGAGCTAAAACCATCCAGTGGAACAAAGACAGCATTTTCCACAAATGGTGCTGGTTCAACTGGAGGTCTACAAGTAGAAGAGTGCAAATTGATCCATTCCTATCTCCCTGTACAAAGCTAAAGTCCAAATGGATCAAGGACTCCACATAAAACCAGAGACACTGATTCTAACAGAAGAGAAAGTGAGGAAAAGTCTCAAACACATGGGCACAGGGAAAAAGTTCCTGAAGAGAACACCAATGGCTTATGCTCTAAGATCAAGAATCGACAAATGAGACTTCATGAAATTGCAAAGCTTCAGTAAGGCGAAGGACACTGTCAATAAGACAAAAACGGCAACCAACAGATTGGGAAAAGATCTTTACCAGTCCTATGTCAGGTAGAGGGCTAATATCCAATATATGCAAAGAACTCAAGAAGTTAGACTTCAGAGAACCAAATAACCCTACCAAAAATGGGGAACAGAGCTAAACAGAGAATTCTCAACTGTGGAAACTCAAAGGCTAAGAAACACCTAAAGAAATGTTCAACATCCTTAGTCATCAGGGAAATGCAAATCAAAACAACTCTGAGATTCCACCTCACACCAGTCAGAATGGCAAAGATCAAACACTCAGGTGACAGCAGATGCTGGCGAGGATGTGAAGAAAGAGGAACACTTCTCCATTGCTGGCGGGATTGTAAGCTGGTACAACCACTCTGGAAATCAGTTTGGTGAACCCTAAGAAAATTGGACATAATACTACCTGAGGACCCAACTATACCACTCCTGGGCATATACCCAGAAGATGCTCCAACATGTAATAAAGACACAAGCTCCGCTATGTTCTTAGCAGCCATATTTATAATAGCCAGAATCTGGAAACAACCCAGATGTCCCTCAACAGAAGAATGGATACAGAAAATGTGGTACATTTACACAATGGAATACTGCTCAGCTATTAAAAACAATGACTTGATGAAATTCTCAGGCAAATGGAAGGAACTTGAAAATATCATCTGGAGTGAGGTAACTCAGTCACAAAAGAACAAAATGGTATGTACTCACTGATAAGCGGATATTAGCCCAAAAGTTCGGAATACCCAAGATTCACTTCACAGCAACTGTTGGACTGAGTGTGGGGTCCCGGATGGAGTAGTTGGAGAAGGGACTGAAGGAGCTGAGGGAGTTTGCAGCCCCATGCAGGGAGCAACAGCATCAACTGGCCGCCTCCCCCCCCCCGCATGATCCCGGAGACTGGACCACCAACCAAAGAATACACATGGAGGGACCCATGGTTTGGGCCACATATGTGGCAGAGGAGGGTCTTGTTGGCCATCAGGGGGAGGAGAGGCCCTTGGGCCTGAGGGTGTTAGATGCCCCAGTATAGGCGAATGCCAAGGAGGGAAGATGGGAGTGGGTGGGTGGGTGGGGGAATACCCTCATAGAGGCAGGGGGAGGCGGAAGGGGATAGGTGGTTTCCAAAGGGGAGACCTGGAAAGGGGGAAACATATGAAATGTAAATAAAGTATCAAAAATAAATATTAAAAAAGAGATAATTTTTAAAAAATGTTTACGTGTAAACTTCCACCATCTATGCACTTCTGTCCTTATCCTGTAGTCTTCTAGTTCCCATGGCTTTAAATCTGCTCTAACCTCAGTCCACACTTGTATGTACAAGGTCTTTGGATCCCAGTAGCCTACAGCTTGCTATGTAACTGCTGATGGCCTGAACTTTTGACGCTCCTCTCTGCCCTTCCAAAGGGCTGAGATTATGGTGTCCCCCACTGTGTCCCCTTTTTGTTTCTTAAATTCCTCATGAATGTTAGAAGAAAATCATTTAATTTTACAAAAATGCCATTGGAATTCAAAAACAAGTTGCATTGCATTTTTAGGGTTTGTGTGTTGTGAGGAGGGAACGTATAGAATTTTTCATTCTGCAAATATATTTACGCTTTTAGTATTTCCCTAATGCATCAAAAATTTTATTTGATCAGTCCATTCCCACACGTGTACACTGCATATGTGCACACACAGTGGACGCTAGAGGACAACCTGGGCGTTGTCCTTGGGGAGGCGTCCTCTCTAGATCGTGAGACAGGTCAGTCATTGGTCTCACCCACTAGGTAAGTCTGGCAGCACAGTGAGCCCAGGGATCCTAGTGTCTCTGCCTGTCCAAGCATCTGACAACTCTAATGTGGCTCCTGGGATGATGCTCCTGTCCCTGTTTGCGGGGCAATCACTTGAACTGAGACACCTCAGTGGCTTTTTCATAATTTTGCTCAGGAGTGTTAGGTTTGTAGTGTCCAAATCATTTGCCTCTTGTGGTTCTAGGTTCTCCCTCCACATCCCTTTCTGTTTGTGAGTCTATCACACACCATGCTCTTAATTTCCAGGTTAGCCACACATGCCCAACTCAAAGAGGTGTCTCTTTTTATCGATATTGCTTCCTGTGAGATGTTGTCCCTAAATGCTGATCTACCCTCAGACCTTCTTTAGCAGCCACAGCTCTTTCCAAATGAGCAGCCAGTCCCTGAGGCTCCTGTGAGCCTCCTTGAATTCCTTAGGAGCAGGCTCTGTGTTCTTCTGCATTTGCTCCTCTAATTTCCAGCTGGTCTGGAAGGACAGCAGGCTCCAGGGATGCTGCCCTTGTGGAGTTCAGGCACAGTCGCCTCTGTTCTCTTTACTGTTCCCTGCACAAGCCTGCCCTTCTCCGTCTCCCACAGCTGAGAACACTCCCTGTGGGGAAGCTCGGTTCGGGTCTGTCTTGGACCACTTACCTTTGCTTTCTCCCCAGTAAGATCATCCATCCATAGACCAGGATTATGACCACAACTTAGGCCAAGACCATCGTAACCATGGCTCCCAGGTTCATCAGTGAAGGATTCCTCTGGCCCCCTGTGTCCTCCAGGCCAGCTGTGGTGACTGCAGAGGTGATGATGGAGGGACTCCTCATGGTGGTGCTGGTTGCTATGGAGACATGAGAAGCGAGCAGACTCTCCCTGGATGAGGGAGGGATGGGTGAGTGTCACATCTTGTATCCTCTGTGGGATGTGGGATGGGGAACAGCTGTTAGAAGTTCACACAG
Organism: Uromys caudimaculatus; assembly: GCA_028551405.1. Lineage (NCBI taxonomy): Eukaryota > Metazoa > Chordata > Mammalia > Rodentia > Muridae > Uromys > Uromys caudimaculatus. Next base: position 14,875,885 of record CM052721.1, read on the forward strand.
AGAGGGGAAGAGACGCTTAAGGCTGAGACTCTAGGAGAGTAAGCTCAAATGTACAGTCCCCAACTGATCTGGCCGTGTGTCCACAGATTTTCATTTGCTCACAGATAACAAAGTCAGAGAAATACAGTAATATTTTTTCTTCTTAAATGTATGTAACATACACATATGATTAGTTCAAAGATAGTTGACTGCTTGAGCCTTAGAACCTGACTTTAATCCCTAATATCTATATTAAGAACCTGGTAAAATGGGCATGACCTTTAATCCTAGCCCAAGAGACAGAGGCAAGCAGATCTCTGTGAGCTGACAGGCAGCCTGGTCCATGTGTCTAGTTCCACACCAAAGAGAACTAAGTGAGCTGTAATCCTAGTACTGAGGAGGTGGAGACAGGATTGTCTCTGCTGCTCACTGGCCAGCCAACCTAGTCTCCACAGGAAACTTGAAGCCAGTGAAAGAGCCTGTTCCAAAAAATAAGGTGGATGAGACCATAGACTCTTCTGTAACCTCAACTACATAAATAAATGTGTGCATACAATATACACAGAGACATACACACACACACACAGTGAGAGACTTACATACAGATACACACAGAGAGACATACACAGATATGTATACACAGACACATAAAGACACACGCACATACATTCTCACACGCAGACACACTGACACAGAGACATACACCCAGACATAGAGAGTGAAACAGAGGGAGAGAGAGAGAGAGAGAGAGAGAGAGAGAGAGAGAGAGAGAGAAAGATCCATACACACAAACACACATACATACTTTTATGCATGTGGGCTCCCATATCATGAGGAACTGTATTAAATCTTCACAGCATTAGGAAGGTAGAGAACCACTGAGCTAGACACACACATACAACTTTAGCTGTATGTGTACAGCTCAGTCCAGGGCAGAATACATTCCTTTGCTTTACAAACATCATTAAGGATAATTTCCCCCACATTTACTTATTTGCGAATTCTAGACCAGTGGTTCTCAACCTGTGCCTCATTATCCCAACATGGATTGCATATCAGGTATCATGCATATCAGATATTTACATTGTGATTCATAACAGTAGGAAAATTAGAGTTATGAAGTAGCAATGATATAGTTTTATGCATGTGGGTCTCCATAAGATGAGGAACTGTATAAAAGATTTGCAGCATTAGGAAGTTGGAGAACCACTGAGCTAGACACATACATGAGACGGCTCCTTTCTCTTTCTGAGTTCAAGTCCTGATGGGTCTATGTACTCAGTATTAAGACAGTTAGGGCTACATGCTGAGACCCTGAAACGTAAGAGAGAGAGAGAGAGAGAGAGAGAGAGAGAGAGAGAGAGAGAGAGAGAGAGAGAGAGAACAAGAAAGAAAGATGGATGTAGGTAAGTTAAAAGGAAAAAAGGGAGCCACAGAGCAAGGTCATCAGAAACACTGCAGCAACACAGAGTCCCCGCTGCTATAGGGCCATGTGCAGGAACACACAGTAACCACACATGGCCTCAGGGCTCCTAATTCAGGGGACTGCGGTTCCTTCTTCATCCAAGAGGATGGGAGGATCAGAAGTCAGAGGAGCTACATCATGAAAATGGAGACATTTTCTTATTCATTTAATAATTACTGAAGAGCCTGGGGAGAGAAGACAGGTGTGTCCTGGGGAGCTATGAGGGGAAATAAGGGACTGTGGTGACATGTAGCAGTTACAGCTAGACTTGAGGACATCAGAACATGCAATGGTCCCTACTGAGGATGTGTTGGGGAAGATCAGCACAAATAGGAAGGGAAATTGGGGAGAATATAATCAAGAGAATTGTATATTTATATAATACATAAAAGATACTGTCAAAGAATAAATATTAAATTATAAAAATCTTTATTATTATTATTTAGTTCCAATAAACGCTTCTAGGTTTACATTCAAATTTTTCATCCCATTTGAGATTTTCAAAACTTTTCTTTTGTTTATTTATATATTTATTATGTTTATGAGAAAGAGAGAGAGAACACCATGTGGAAGTGAGAAGACAACTTGCAGGTGTTGGGTCTTTGCTTTCTTTTCTTTTTTTTATTTTTGATACTTTATTTACATTTTCAATGTTTCCCCTTTTCTGGGTCTCCTCTTTGGAAACACCCTATCCCCTCCCCATCCCTGCCTCTATGAGGGAATTCCACCTCCCACCCACCCACCCACCCATTCCCATATTCCCGCCTTGACATTCCCCTTTACTGGAGCCTCTAACATCCTCAGGCCCAAGGGCCTCTCCTCTCTCCCTGATGGCCATCGAGGTCATCCTCTGCCATATATGTGGTCCAAACCATGGGTCCATAGATGTGTATTCTTTGGTTGGTGGTCCAAACTCCAGGAAGACTGGGGGCGGGGGGTGTCAGGCCCATTGACGCTCTTGCTCCCTCCATGGGGCTGCAAATTCCCTCAGCTCCTTCAGACCTTCCTTCAACTCCTCCATCTGGGACCTCACTCTCAGTCCAGCGGTTACTGTTAAGTGAAACTTGGG
>CM052721.1:14878897-14899195 GCA_028551405.1 Uromys caudimaculatus
CTAATTTCCTCCGTTGAGAATTCTCTGTTTAGCTCTGTTCCCCATTTTTTGTTGGGGTTATTTGGTTTTTTGGAGTCTAACTTCTTGAGTTCTTTGTATATATTGGATATTAGCCCTCTATTGGACATAGGATTGGTTAAGATCTTTTCCCAATCTGTTGGTTGCCGTTTTGTCCTATTGCCAATGTCCTTTGCCTTACCGAAGCTTTGCAATTTCATGAGGTCCCATTTGTCTATTCTTGATCTTAGAGCATAAGCCCCTGGTGTTCTGTTCAGGAACTTTTCCCCCATACCCAGGTGTTGGAGAGTTTTCCCCACTTTCTCTTCTATTAGATTCTGTGTATCTTGTTTTATGTGGAGGTCCTTGATCCACATGGACTTGAGCTTTGTACAAGGAGATAGGAATGGATCAATTTGCATTCTTCTACATGTAGACCACCAGTTGAACCAGCACCATCTGTTGAAAATGCTGTCTTTTTTCCACTGAGTGGTTTTAGCTCCTTTGTTGAAATTCAAGTGACCATATGTGTGTGGGTTCATTTCTGGGTCCTCAATTCTATTCCATTGATCTACCTGCCTGTCACTGTACCAATACCATGCAGTTTTTATCACTACTGCTCTGTAGTACAGCTTGAGATCAGGGATGCTGATTCCCCCAGAAGTTCTTTTGTTGTTAAGGATAGCTTTTGCTACCCTGGGTTTTTTGTTGTTCCAAATGAATTTGAGAATTGCTCTTTCTAAGTCTATGAAGAATTGAGTTGGAGTTTTAATGGGGATTGCATTGAATTTGTAGATTGCTTTTGGCAGGATGGCCATTTTTACTATATTAATCCTTCCAATCCATGAGCATGGCACATCTTTCCACCTTCTGAGGTCTTCTTTGATTTCTTTCTTCAGAGACTTGAAGTTCTTGTCATACAGATCTTTCACCTGCTTGGTTAGAGTCACACCAAGACACTTTATATTGTTTGTGACAATTGTGAAGGGTGTAATTTCCCCAATTTCTTTCTCAGCCTGTTTAACCTTTGAGTATAGGAAGGCTATTGATTTGTTTGAGTTAATTTTATATCCGGCCACTTTGCTGAAGTTGTTCATCAGCTGCAGGAGTTCAGTGGTGGAGTTTTTCGGGTCACTTAAGTATAGGATCATATCATCTGCAAATAGTGATAATTTGATTTCTTCCTTACCAACTTGTATCCCTTTGACCTCCTTTTGTTGTCTAATTGCTCTAGCTAGAACTTCAATTACTATATTGAATAGGTAGGGAGAGAGAGGGCAGCCTTGTTTAGTCCCTGATTTAAGTGGGATTGCTTCAAGTTTCTCTCCATTTAGTTTGATGTTGGCTACTGGTTTGCTGTATATTGCTTTTACTATGTTTAGGTATGGGCCTTGAATTCCTGATCTTTCGAAGACTGTAATTATGAAGGAATGTTGAATTTTGTCAAATTCTTTTTCAGCATCTAAAGAAATGACCATGTGGTTTTTATCTTTGAGTTTGTTTATGTATTGAATTACATTGATGGATTTCCGGGTATTAAACCATCCTTGCATCCCTGGGATGAAGCCTACTTGATCATGATGAATGATTGTTTTTATCTGTTCTTGGATTCTGTTTGTGAGAATTTTTGCATCGATATTCATAAGGGAAATTGGTCTGAAGTTTTCTTTTTTTCTTGGGTCTTTGTGAGGTTTTTGTTATCAGTGTATCTGTAGCCTCATAGAATGAATTGGGTAATTTTCCTTCTGTTTCTATTTTGTGGAAAAGACTGAGAGCTATTGGTATTAGGTCTTCTTTGAAGGTTGGATAGAATTCTGCACTAAGCCCATCTGGTTCTGGGCTTTTTTTTTTAGTTGGGAGACTTTTAATGACTGTCTCTATTTCTTTAGACATTATGGGACTGTTTAGATGGTTTATCTGATCCAGACTTAACTTTGGTATTTGGTATCTGTCTAGAAAACTATCCATTTCATCCAGATTTTCCAATTTTGTTGAGTATAGGCTTTTGTGTTAGAATGTGATGATTTTTTGAATTTCCTCAGAATCTGTTGTTATTTCTCCCATTTTATTTCCAATTTTGTTAATTTGGGTACTGTTTCTTTGCCCTCTAGTTAGTCTGGCTAAGGGTTTATCTATCTTGTTGATTTCTCAAAGAACCAGCTGGTTTTGTTGATTCTTTTTAGAGCTCTTTTCGTTTTTACTTGGTTGATTTCATCCCTTAATTTGATTATTTCCTGTCTTCTACTCCTCTTGGGTGTATTAGCTTCTTTTTGTTCTAGAGCTTTCAGGTGTGCTGTTATGCTTCTAATATATGCTCTCTCTAGTTTCTTTTTCGAGGCATTCAGAGCCATGACTTTTCCTCTTAACACTGCTTTCATGTGTTCCATAAGTTTTGGTATGTTGTACTTTCATTTTCATTATATTCTAGGAAGTCTTTAATTTCTTTCTTTATTTTTCCTTGACCAAGTTGTCACTGAGTAGAGCATTGTTCAGCTTCCATGTGTATGTGGGCTTTCTGTTGTTATTGTTGCCATGGAAGACCAGCCTTAAACCGTAGTGATCTGATAGGAGGCATGGGATTATTTCAATCTTCTTGTATCTGTGGAGGTTTGTTTTGTGACCGATAATGTGGTCAGTTTTGGAGAAGGTATCATAAGGTGCTGAGAAGAAGGTATATTCTTTTGATTTAGGGTGAAATGTTCTATAGATATCTGTTAAATCCATTTGGTTCATAACCTGTGTTAGTTTCACTGTGTCTCTGTTTATTTTGTGATTCCAAGATCTGTCCATTGATGATAGTGGAGTGTTGAAGTCTCCTACTACTATTGTGTGAGGAACGATGTGTGCTTTGAGCTTTAGTCAGGTTTCTTTTATGAATGTGGGTGCTCTTGCATTCGGAGCCTAGATGTTTAGAATTGAGAGTTCTTCTTGGTAGATTTTTCCTTTGATGAGTATGTAGTGTCGTTCCTTATCTTTTTTGATGACTTTTGGGTGAAAGTCAATTTTATCCGATATTAGAATGGCTACTCCAGCCTGTTTCTTGGGACCGTTTGCCTGGAAACTTGTTTTCCAGCCCTTTACTCTGAGGTAGTGTTTGTCTTTATCCCGGAGGTGTGTTTCCTGAATGCAGCAAAATGCTGGGTCCTCTTTATGGATCCAGGTTGTCAGTCTATGTCTTTTTATTGGGGAATTGAGTCCATTGATGTTAAGAGATATTAAGGAATAGTGATTGTTGGTTCCTGTTATTTTCGATGTAACTTTTAGGTTTGTATGGCTATCTCCTTTTCAGTTTGCTGAAATATTACTTTCTTGTGTTTTCTAGAATGTGGTTTCCCTTGTTGAGTTGACGTTTACCTTTTATTATCCTTTGTAGGGCAGGGTTTGTGGATACATATTGTATAAATTTGGTTTTGTCATAGAATATTTTGGTTTCACCATCTATGTTAATTGAGAGTTTTGCTGGGTATAGTAGCCTGGGCTGGCAGTTGTGTTCTCTTAGGGTCTGTATGAGTTCTGCCCAGGATCTTCTAGCTTTCATAGTCTCTGGTGAGAAGTCTGGTGTAATTCTGATAGGCCTGCCTTTATATGTTACTTGACCTTTTCCCCTTACTGCTCTTAATTTTTTTTCCTTGTTTTGTGTATTTGGTGTTTTCACTATAATGTGATGGCACGAATTACTTTTCTGGTCCAATCTATTTAGGGTTCTGTAAGCTTCTTGTTATTTATGTTCATCTCTTTCTTTAAGTTAGGGAAGTTTTCTTCTATGATTTTGTTGAAGATATTTACTGGTCCTTTAAGTTGGGAATCTTCACTCTCTTCCATACCTATTATCCTCAGGTTCTGTCTTCTCATTGTGTCCTAGATTTCATGGATGTTTTGGGTTAGGAGCTTTTTTGCATTTTGTATGTTCTTTTACAGTTGTGTCGATGTTGTCAATGGTATCTTCTGCTCCTGAGATTCTCTCTTCTATCTCTTGTATTCTGTTGGTGATGCTTGCATCTATGACTCCTGATCTCTTTCCTAGGTTTTCTAACTCCAGGGTTGCCTCTTTTGGTGATTTCTTTATTGTTTCTATATCTATTTTTAGCTCCTGGATGCTTTTGTTCATTTCCTTTGTCTGTTTGACTGTGTTTTCCTGTAATTCTTTAATGGATTTTTGTGTTTCCTCTTTAAGGGCTTCTAGTTCTTTACCTGTGTTCTCATGTGTTTCTTTAAGGGTGTTAATTTCTTTCTTAAATTCTTCTATCATCATTATGAGAAATGATTTTAAATCTGAGTCTTGCTTTTCTGGCGTATTGGGGAATCCAGGGCTTGCTGTGGTGGGAGAGCTGGGTTCTGATGATGCCAAGTAGCCTTGGTTTCTGTTCCTTAGGTTCTCTCCCTTGCCTTTTGCCATCTTGTTAACTCTGATGTTAGTTGATCCTACTCTGTCTGGCTATGGTTTTTCCCACCTGCAGGCCTCTGTATCAATACTCCTTGAAGACCAGCGCTCTCTGAGAGCGGTTTTTTCCATGCTCCTGGGAGAGTAACTTTCTCCGGGCACTGCTTGGCTATGGATCCCTGGTGGCCCAGGCAGAGGTCTCCTGCCTCCGATGGGATCCAGGGGGTTTCTATGCCTGCCTACCTCATTCCCTGTGCCTGGCAGTTTCGGGGCGGTTCCTGGTGAGTTGTGGAGCTTGTCTTGGCCCCACTCCCAGCTTTTCCAAGCTCCTGGGAGGGTAACTTTCTCCCGGTGCTAATAGGCAATGGAGCCCTGTGGCCCAAGCTGAGGTCCCCAGCCTCCCATCAAGATTCCATTTTCAAGCAAACCAATAGACTTCTTGCTTTTCATTCTGCATTCACTCCTCCGTCCTAAAGTTTGGGGCGACTGAATATCAGATGCTTCAAATCTCAGTGAAGAGCAGTAATAACAGTTGTTAGTGTGAGCTTCAACTCCATGGTTTTCTTCCCCCCAGAAATAAAGTATCATAGGGAAGTACTGTCCTCTGTCTGGTTGAGGCAAACACACAGGCCCAAGGCTGTGCAGTGAAGGGGAAAGCATCTCCCTTTTTATTTTCAGTTGCAGTAAAATAATTAAAACATCTTTTGTCGTGGAGTTACAAGCTAACCTTTCTTTAAAAGACCTAGGTTTTTGGAAAAGTATTGCTGTCCTGGATATAAACCCTGTCTCTTCCATGTTTATCTTTTCTACCAGCTCTGGTTTCATGTTGAAAAGATTGTGTCTGTGTCTGTGTGTGTGCTCACATAGTTTGAAAAGGGGAAACTTCTTTATCCTTAGAGAAAAACAACAAACAAAAAACTCTCAATAGATTCGTGCCCCCCCTTCCTGTACTGTTTTGCTTGCTGTCCACTAATCTCTTCCTGTGGCTGCCTTAGCATCTAGTGTGTTCCAGAGTTGACACACAGGAAGGGGTCCCTCAGCAGCAGTACTTTGAGATGGAGTTGTGCTCAGCGAGTCCTCACCCAGAAAAGGATCATAAATTTACAACCTAATCTTCACTCCCAAGCTGCCTTGGGCTTAGTTTCTGCTCCTACGACTGTTTTGTCTTGTTTTAGCTGCACCATATGTGATTCCTTGTGCCATTTTCTTTAACCGCCTTTTTTTTTTTCCGGGACAGGGTTTCTCTGTGTAGCCCTGGCTGTCCTGGAACTCACTCTGTAGACCAGGCTGGCCTCAAACTCAGAAATCTGCCTGCCTCTGCCTCCCGAATGCTGGGATTAAAGGTGTATGCCACCACTGCCCGGCCATTTTCTTTTTTCTATTATTTTTCTTAATGACCCTGAGCTATGTCTTCCTCCTCAGTTCTGACGCTACTCAGCCTACCTCGCTTTCTTCACTTTGCCGATGTAGGCCTCAAAGAAGAAATGGAAGAAGAGCACAAGGTAGCTCAGGTACATGAGCGAGGACCAGAAGATGTTCTGAAAGTAGGAGTAGCACTGGTCATTGTCATGCTGCATCCAGTTGAAGACCAGGTAGTTAGTGACACAGCCCATCAGGATCTGCGTGATCTGGGACAAGGTGATGAACTTGGCAAACTTCTGGGAGACTCGGAAAGCTGCGGCCCTCAAGGCATAGTAAGAGTCCATGACAGCATGTACGCCATAGTTCATAGTCATGAACCAACCACCCCCAGCTACCATGTCTTTGTAGGAGTGCCAGGAGTAGAGGAGCACAGTGATGTGGTGGTCCCAGGGCAAGAAGGTCAGCTTCTGTTTCCTCAGAGTGATGAATATTGTATCACCTAGTTCGGGTGCTTTGCTGAGCACAAATGCATAAGCCCAGAATTTGCTGACAGGTCCATTGTAAAAACTCTGGTCCCAAACTGACTGCTTCAGGCCTTTGGTCATCAAAATGTATAGCACGTAAGCACCAGTTCGGAGAGCACCGAATATACTGAAGACAGCAAGAGTCACCGACCAGAACACTAGGGGTTTCTGCAGTTCAAACTTGGCTGGCTTGTTCATCAGATGCCGACCCCCAAATATAAAGGCAGAACACAGTGCAGAAAACAGGAAAGATTTCTTCCGGTTTTCCTGCATCCATTGGATGGCTTCATTCTCATTGGCCTGCTTTTCGAATTCATATTCTTGTAAAGTCAACACTGACATGTTCATTGGGGCCGATCTTCGGAGTCGCTACGTGTTCTCTATACTTTAATCAAGTTTTTAAAGGAGGTTTTCTTCCTGCACCCCACCCCTTTCCCTCTCTACCACCATAACACTCATTCAGAAGAGGACAGCAAGGGTCAGAGAAGCCCTGGCACATATCACATGACAGTCACACTGAGTTCTTGGGGTCTTCCTTTCCACACAGAAACTTTGGTCAGCCTGCTCAGTGCAGACTCTGAGGAGGCTCTTTCCACAAAGCTCTTGAGTGACTCCCTCTAGTTATGATCACACTAGAAAGTTCTTTGGACTAAGTGGGCAGAGACTGTTCAGAGCAGCCATGTGTCCCTCATGACACAAGGCCTGGGACATGGCTGATAGTGGACACACCTGACTTGTGACTTGGATAGAGACATGAGAGGTTGGGGCAAAGGCTGTGGTGGCCTCAGTCATGATTCTAAGGAGGGTCATCCACCCTTCTCCAAGACACGCTGCCACCAGGTTCCTGAAAGGCAGGAAGACATGATTGTACAAGAGGAAGTGACATCATTCTCCCTGAGTGACATGTGCAGAGGTAACTTCCCATTTCCTTAGCTTTCCTGGCCTTGATTGCCGTGTCCACGCTTCCCTGCAGCTGGCTATGCAGCCTGCCCTCTCTCATATCTGCTTCTCTGCCTTCCTCAGAGTCCCCATGAACCTCAGATCCCTTGAACTGAGCCAGGCACAATCTCTCATGCCCTCACTGCCAGCTGCACATGGACAGATTTCAGTATCCAGAGTCCCCTTGGAGACATTGAGGATTAAAACCATTGAGATGAGCTGGCCCCCAATGGAAGATCAAACAGGACATGGACAGAGCTATGGAACTGTGTGTGTGTGTGTGTGTGTGTGTGTGTGTGTGTGTGTGTGTGTGTGTGTTTAAATTTTATTTCAAGCAGCAGAAGCTTGTCCTTGAACTTGTTATGTAGCCAATGATAACCATGAGTGACTACGGATCCTCACGCCTGGTCCTCCCTTGAGCTGGATTCACAGGTGTGCCCCATCATGTCCCTTTATCCTCCATTGGACATAAAGCCTTTGGTTCTGTGCATGTCAGGACAGTAAGCACTCCACCAGATGAACCCAATCTACAGCAGCAGTGAGGTCTAGGAGACGCCCTCCTGGTCATGAGTCCTCTCCTCCAGATTTCATCTGCCTTTCCCTTACTCTCTGGGGTCTCTGGGTAAATGGTGACTCAGTTGCTAACTCACCCAGGAAGGGGCTGGAACTGAAAAGACTGCCACATGTCAGCTGCTGGAAGCAGCAGTTTTACACAACAGGCTCTGGTGTGTTCTCCAGGAGCCCAGCTGTCCCTGTGCCCTGTTCCACTGCTGCCAGCTGATGGCTCCTTAATCCTCGGTCATGGGTCCTTTTCTAGTTTGTAGTCCTGGACTCTGCTCAGTCCCCATGGGGACCCTGCTGTGGGAAGAGTCAAACACATCTCTCTGAGTTTGAAGCTAGCCTTGTCTATATATCCAGTTTCCGGTCAGCAAGCACTATATAGTAAAAATTTGTCTCAGAAGCCCGAACCCAAACAAAGATACAAAAAACAAGAAAACCAGCCGGACAGTGGTCGCACATGCCTTTCATCCCAGCACTTGGGAGGCGAAGGCAGGGTGGATTTTTGAGTTTGAAGCCAGCCTGGTTTACAGAGTGAGTTCCAGGACAGCCAGGAGTATACAGAGAAACCCTGTCTCAAAAAACCAAAACAAACCAAAGAGAACAAAACAAAAGCAAAAACAAAACAAAACAACAACAGCAAAAAAACCTAAGAAAACCAAACAAACCAAAACCAAACCCAAAGAAAACCAAACCAAAAAAACCAAAAGACTCCCACATATCAAAATACCAAGAAACCAAGCAAAGAAACCCAAGGTTGATAGTCAAGTAGGATCATGGCTGTATCATAATGCCCGAGGGAGTCCTCTGGACTGGGTATATCTGAGCACACTGACTTATATGCATGCACCTGAGAGTGCACATGGGCACACGCACAAACACACTCACACAAACACACACAAACACACTCACACTCTCTGTCTGTCTGTCTGTCTCTCACACACACACAGAGACACAGAGAGAGGAGCATACAAGGCACCTTTAACACTTGATCAGCTTCCAGGACTTTACCCGGTCTTCACCCTGAGTAAACATGGCCTCCCTCAGACCATGCTCAGTGACTCTACAGACTCTGGTTCCTGAGAGTGTCCACAGCATTCAAATTCCCTTGATTTCATGCCCAAATTGGTTATCCTATGGCGGTGGTGAGAGAGAACAGGCTCAAGGCTTCCTATTTCTCTCTGAACCCTCCCTTTCCAGAAACATCCCTCAGGTAAGACCTACTGCAGGCTCTGTGGGCCCTGACCCAGCAGACAACCTCATGGATGAAAAGTATCCCTCTTTTCTCCATTTCAGTCACACTACCTACCTGTACGTTCCTTGATTTCTCTTCCCTAGTGACAACACACAGACCCCAATGGAACCCTAGAATACCCTCCCAGACTGTGGCCTGGGGAGAGTGGAGGAGATGCTGGAGAGGGTGGTGGAAGGATGGCGGCTGGTGGTGCAGTCAGGATGCTCAGGCTGCTGCTGAGCTTTCCAATGGCACAGCTGCCCTGCTGCCATCTGACCTCGTGTTTCTCCCCAGAATGACATCATCATCTTCATCTCCCTCATCTGCTTCCTACCTCAGCAAGACCACGCCCAATCCACCTGCCCAGGGGACCCCCTGGAAAAGACTCTGTACTGTGTTCTAAAGGTCCAGTGAGTGGTACTGGGGACCAGCTCAGTCTCCTCTGGTATCAAGTCTGTCAACTTCTGCTGACGGCCAAGGACAGAGATGTTTACATACGTGTTATCAAGTTTGTGGTCACAGAAAGAAATAAACTTCAGCCTCCCTCCTCAGCATTAGGTATGTCACTTAAAACAAAAGAAATTAAAACACAAAGCCCCCAAACTGTTAATTGGCCAGGCCTGATGGTCAGGACCTCATCCTATTTTGTAAGATACAGCAGCTGGGCTATTGCTGAATTTGAGGCCAGCCTTGGCCTACAGAGCAAGTTTCAGAACTGGCTTATCTAGAGAGTAGACAGACCAATTCTCAAAACCAGAAACACACAACAAACAGTGAAAAGCCAAACAGCAAAAATCTAAAGTATTGATATTCACATTTTTAAAATGTAAATCTGAAGAGGAAACTGGTGTCATCTTCCAGTTCTTCATCCCTAATAGAAAGGGAACCAACTGATGACCTTTCTCTGTGACCTCTCTGTACTGTTTGGAGTTTTGGTTAGCTTTGCTGTTGGTTTCAAAACAAAGTCCCATGTAACCCAGGCTGGCCTCAAACTCAGGATGTAATAAGAATAGGTTCCGGTTCAGAGGTCCTCAAGCTTCGTAATGCTGGGACAACACTTCAAGTTTGGGTGACTCCAACCATAGCATTATGTCATTGCTATTTCATGACTGTGATTTTGCTATTGTTATGATTGTAATATAAAGATCTGATATGCAGGATATCTGACATGCTACTCCTGTGAAAATGTTGTTCTAACGTCAAAGAGGTGGTGACTCCAGGTTGAGAACCAGTGCTCCAACTGATACACTTCCCATCACTCCCTGTCAATAGTTGGGACGCCAGACATGTTATCATGCCTGATTTCCTCTGACATTTCTTCTTACTGACCAACTCAGTCCAGGGAACACACATCCCAGACACTGGTAGCCTGGGCAGAAGCCCATGTCTGTTCCCAACTTAGATCATAAAGGTCCTTTTCGGCAGATCAGAGACACAGTCTGCCTGAGTGTATATAACCAAGGCTTAGCAGCTCTGCGATGTTGAGAATGTTGGCTCTGTGTGAGTCGTGGTCAGCATTAAGGCCCCTGCTCTGTGTGTAGCTGCCTGTGTCATGGCCCTGACAAATGGACTCCTTTAGAGGAGTGGACAGACCACCATCTTGGCATCCTGCTGTGTGAACACTTCAGGGATGCTCAGAGAAAGCCTCACTCCAGCTTCCAAGGACACTGTGCCCATGAGAGCTTCTGAGTTCAGCTTCAGGAGGCTCGGATGCAGTCACAACCATGGCAGACACCTCACAGTTGCCCTGGGACACTTCGCCTTAGCCACAGGAGCCTTGGTGACTTCTCCATGATACCACTTATTTCTGGCTAGTCTCATGGGATTGGAAGAAGTTTTCCCAATGCCTCAGCAAAGGCCCATGAATGACGCTCATTTGAGGCTTGGGATTGGTGGACTGGAGCTGCATCTGTGCCTCTCTGCAGCTATAGCTCCCTGTGGTTGGTAGATCTCTATCAAGCAGGACAGTGCACCTCTTCTGGCTACAAGAGAAGCCTGGTTTCACTCCTAGTGGGTCAGTCTGCATGGTTTCCTGTGTTCCCCCAGGATTTTTGTTAGAAGCCGACCCCAAGGACTATCAAATGTTATGAAAGACCGGACTTGTGACAAAAGTTCTGTTCTAAGAGAGAATCCAGAGGCCAGAATATCATCATGGCAAGAAATGAGAAAGTGAGTGCATACAGTTGACCTGTGAGCAAAGGAAGACCAACCTGGGACCCAAGCAAGCCATACTCGGTCACTGGATGTGAAGTGTGGAGAGGTTGGGGCTGTAGGTGAGATGGCAGTGTCCAGGGAGTAATTCTCAGGCAGTGGTTCTCATGTGGACCATGGTCCTTCACCTCTCCCAGTGACTTGTATCCTGGACACAATCTCCAACACTCTTAGAGGTCACGTCTCACATGGGTCAAGAGGCTCAAGAGAAACTCTGAGATAGATTGTTTGGAGTAAGACTTTTATTTGCTGGCAAGGTTCTTCTTCTGCCCTTGGGGTAGGCAGGCAAGTTGAGCACCAGGCGGGAATGAAAGGAATGAAGGTCATCCAGGCTGGTGGGTTCCCAGGATCTCTTCTAGATTGAGTCCTGTGGAGAATCTGAGAGATTTACAGGGAAACGGCTGTGTTTTATTGGGAGTAACAAGGCTTATATGAACCTTCCTCAGCTGTCATTGGGTATAGGGGTGACTATGCATTATTGACTGGTGCTGAGCTTCTGGGAAAGCTTCATTTGCATGAAACAGATATGATTGCTGGACATGTCCTTTTGGGGAGAGAGGGAGTTAGACCTGTCATTCGGCCATCTTTTTCTGTGACTACCTCAGGGGTGGCAGAGGTGGGGGTCATACCAGCTACTTACTCCTGAGCATGCAGACCCAGAGCAAGGAGCGAACTGTCCTAACTCAGCTGGTCTCAGGATGAGATTTTTCAGGGGTTTGTACATATCTAGACCTCAGCCTAGCTCTGAACTGCCTCCCTGAGTTGCTGGACTTTCTGATCCCTTATTTACTAAAAAGTATCCTTAACCCCTTGAGCAAACAGGGACCAGCACAGTCAGGCTCTCAGGACCAGAGACAGACAGGATGACCTGGGTTCTGAGGACAGGACATCAGAGGCCATATGGCAGAAGAGGGAGGTATCTTCCCTCTTCCTATCTCTGCCAGAGAACAGGGATGTTTTACAGAACAACCCTGCTGCCATGCTGATTGAGATTCTCAGGAAGAAGAATTTGAAGGGGTGGGATGCTGATGTGTGGTCACCAATCAGCACTCTGAGGTAAACTCTCCTCCCTGGTGAGAGAACCAGGCACCTGGAGGTCTGTTAGCTGGGAACAAACAGACAGTGTCTCACCAGGAGTCTGGGGGTGACCCTGAGACAGAGAGGACAATTGTCCAGGGTCAGTTTTTTCTATGTATCATTTGGGTCCTCAGGAACACACCCAGGTGATTGGGCTAGGGAGCAGGCTCTATTTCCCACTGCGCTATTTCACTGGTACGCACTATTGGTTGTCCATTAATATGTAATTTGAAAAACTTCACTTCAAATACATTTAGAAAATGTTTTGACCATGATTAATCACCTTGAGACATTTTCCTCTGTTTAAAGACATGATCTTTCATTGTTCTGGAACTCACCAATTAGGCTAGACTAGCTGGAGAGTGAACCCATAACACTGCCTGTGTCTTGTTTATCCAGGGCTGGGATTACAAATTCCTGGCACATCCCTGGCTCACAATGTGGAGGCTCGGGATCAAACTCAGGTCCTCCTCCCCGTGTGCCAGCTTCTGACTGGATCATCTCTCTGGTTCCCTTGCCTGCCTCTCATAATCAACTTCCCAGCAGCCTCTCAGCTGCCCCTTGTGAGGACAGGCACTCACCTGGCTGGGGTTTAGGCTTTACTCTGCTGGCCTGTAGGAGAAGAAACAGTGTCAGTGTGTCAGCCATGCTGGATCTCCATCCTGCCTCTCAGCTGTTCTCTGTGTTCAGACAACATGAGGGGCCCAGGGAACCTAGCAGCTCTGCTGCAGCCAGGCAGGGACAGGTCTGAGAATCACCAGGACCTGAGGGCAGGAGTCAGCTGACCTTCTGTACAACACAGCAGTCAGAGGAATGAGTCCTGGTGTACTGAGCCATGTCCTGTCTCCCTTTCCTTCCTTCCCCCTGCTCTGAACCCTTGACACATCTCTGCCTTCTCTGCTCTGCACTCACCATGTCTCCCTTTTGCCTCCCTGGGAAGCCCCTCTCTAACTCTCCCTCTCAGTGCAGGCTGAGGCACCCTGCAGACTCAGCCTCAGGGTTTGAATCCCAGTCTGACTTCTGCTGTCTCTCAGGCCCCACTCTTCCTCCTCTCAGTTTTTCTACTTTCCATAATGGAGGGCGGAGCCTATCTGAGACAGTCGATGCACATTTCAATGTTTATGTGCCATCTTCCATCACACTCCACCCTCTATGCATCTCTGTCCTCATCCCAGCGTCTTCCAGTTCCCACGGCTTTAAATCTGCTCTCACCTCAGTCCACACTTGGCTCTTATGTTGTGTGTACAAGGTCTTTGGGGCCCAGTGGCCTACAGCTTGCTGTAACTGCTGATGGCTTTGAACTCCTGAAGCTCTTCTCTGCCCTTCCTATGTGCTGGGATTACGGTGTCCCCCACTGTGTTCCCATTATTCTTTCTTAAAATAGTCATGAATGTTCGGAGGCAAATCATTTAATTTCCCAAAAATGCAATTGGAATTCGAACCTGAGCTGCATTGTATTTTAGTGTTTGTGTGTTATCAGGAGGGAATGTATAGAATTTTCCATTCTGCAAATATATTTACATTTTAAATTTTTAGTATTTCCCTAATGTTTTCATAATGTATTTGATCAGTACATTCCCACACGTGTATACTGCATATGTGCACACATGTGGATGCTAGAGGACAACCTGGGCATTGTCCTTGGGGAGGTGTCCTCTCTAGATCGTGAGACAGGTCAGTGGCTGGTCTCACCCACTAGGTGAGGCTGGCAGCACAGTGAGCCCAGGGATCCTAGTGTCTCTGCCTGTGCAAGCATCTGACAGCTCTAATGTGGCTCCTGGGATGATGATTCTGTCCCTGTTTGTGGGACAAACACTTCAGCTGAGCCACCTCAGTGGGCGTTTGGTGATCTTGGTCAGGTGTGTTAGGGTTCTAGTGTCCAAATCTGATGCCTCTTGTCGTTTTTAAGTTGTCTGTACACATTTCTTCATGTTTGTAGGTCTATAACACACCGTGC
Organism: Uromys caudimaculatus; assembly: GCA_028551405.1. Classification (NCBI taxonomy): domain Eukaryota; kingdom Metazoa; phylum Chordata; class Mammalia; order Rodentia; family Muridae; genus Uromys; species Uromys caudimaculatus. The sequence goes on from CM052721.1 coordinate 14,893,138, forward strand.
TCTTTTAAAAACTTTTTATTATTATTATTATTTTTATTTTTTTGTTGGATATTTTCTTCATTTACATTTCAAATGTTATCCCCTTTCCTGGTTTCCCGGCAGGGAACCCCCTATCCCATCTCTGCTTCCCCTGTTTCCATGAGACTGTTTCCCCTCCCACCCACCCACCTCTGCCTCCCCAGCCTGGACCATCAAACCTTCACAGGACAATGCTCTTAATTTTCATTTTGATCCCACATTCTATATCAGACATGTGTCTCTTTTTACAGATATCACTTCCTGTGAGATGTTGTCCCTGAATGCTGCTCTACCTCGGACCTTCTATAGCTCCCCAGCTCTTTCCAAATGAGCAGTCAGACCCTGGGGCTCCTGGGAGCCTCCTTGAATTCCTTAGGAGCAGGCTCTGTGTTCATGCACAGTTGTTCCTCTAATTTCCAGCTTGTCTGACAGGACAGCAGGCTCCAGGGATGCAGCCCTTGTGGAGTTCAGCCACAGTTCCCTCTGTCTGTTCTCTTTATTGTTCCCTGCACAAGCCTGCCCTTCTCCGTCTCCCACAGCTGAGGACACTCCCTGTGGGAAGCTCGGGTGAGGCCTGTCCTGGACCACTTACCTTTGCCTCCACCTCAGGAAGATCATCCATCCGGAGATGGAGATTACGACCACAACTTTGGCCAGGACCATCGAGACCATGGCTCCCAGGATCAGCAGGGAAGGATTCCTCTGGCTCCCTGTGTCCTCCAGGCCCTCTGTGGTGACTGCAGAGGTGATAATGGGGGGGCTCCTCATGGTGGTGCTGGGTGCTGTGGAGAGATGAGAAGTGAGCAGACCCTCTGTGGATGAGGGAGGGATGGGTGCGTATCACATCTTGTTTCTTTTTGTGTGATGTGTGATGAGGAACAGCTCTTAGAAGTTCACACAGGAAACAGAGCAGATGCTTAAGGCTTAGACTCTAGGATTGTAAGCTCAAGTGTACAGTCCCCAACTGTCCTGGCTGTGTGTGCATAGATTTTCATTTGGTCACCAGTAACTAAGGCAGGAAAAACAATGATTTTTTTTCACTTAAATGTATGTGCCATTTATTTGATTAGTTTCTAGAAGGCTTACTGCTTGGTCCCTAGAACCCGAGTTTGCACCCTAGTATCCATATGAAGAGCCTGGTGAAGTGGACATGACCTTTAATCCTAGCCCAAGAGGCAGAGGCAGGCAGCTCTCTTTGAGCTGACAGGCAGCCTGTTCTATGAGTCTAGTCCCACACCAAACATCTGAGTGAGCTGTAATCCTAGTACTGAAGAGGTGGAGACAGGCTTGTCCCTGCTGCTCACTGGCCAGACAACCTAACCTCCATGAAGCCAGTGAGAGTGTCTGTCCCTAAAACTAAGTTGGATGAGACCTTAGGATCTCCTCTAATCTCCACATGTAGATGAACAAATGCGCGTGCATGTGCGCACACACACACACACACACACACACGCACACACACACACACACACACACACACACACACTCGCACACACACACACACACACACACCCAGACACCCTGACCCTGGCACATGACTTAACAGACCCACAAGTTCACACATACTATATACATAAATGTGTACAACAGAAAATATATCATTTTAGCCTTACAAAATAGCTCAGGGCAGGGTAGAGAGCATTGTTTTCCTCTATAACCATCACGCTGGATAATTTTCAAACCATTAATACATTTAGAAAGTCTAGACCAGCAGTTCTCAACAGTGGTTCCTACCTCACAGGGGTCTCATAACAGCTATCTAGCATATCAGATATTTACACTACAACTCATAAAAATGGCTAATGAGAGTTTTTTGGTTGCGTGGCACAGCACGAGGAACCGTGTTAAAGGATGCCAGCACTAGGAAGGTGACATAGCCACGTTCTCTCTGTCCCCTGTGGCCTGGGAAGTGTTGTTTGTCTGTACATGAGGTCAACCTGTCAGCTTTAGACTGCACAGATAACCGAGCTATGGGCATCCTCTCCCAGCTTGACCTTGATGTCGTCAAGAGCCACTTCTGGAGGTGGTGGCCCAGGCCTCTAATGTCAGCACTTATGAGGCAGATTCCAAACAAATTTCTGTGAGTTCCAGGCCAGCCTGGTATACATAGTGAGTGTTAGGACAGCCACGGTAAATCCTGGGACCCTGTGTTAAATTTTTATATGAACAAGCAACAACAACAACAATAAGAGCCGCTGAGTAAGGTCCTGATAAACAGTGCAGCTCATAGCATCCCCAGCTGCTGTAGGGCCATGTGTAGGACAGTGACTAGGCTGGGCCTCAGTCTTCATGGGTCGGGGTGCAGTTACATCTGCTTCCAAAGAGCTGTAACGGTGAGAAGACAGAGCATCTCAATCCTGAAAACTGGGACCTTAGTACTGAAGAGCCTGGGGTCTTGTATGGGAGGAGGAAGGGCAAGGAAGGAGACAGGGGAGTTGGGGAACGGAGAGGAGACAAGGCAGTGGATAGCAAGAGAGGACAGATGTGTCCTGGAAGCCGGGAGGGGAAGAGATATAGGGCTGGCGAGACAGGTGGCAGTTATGCTTAGAGCAGAGGACACCAAGAAGATCCAGTGGTACCCGGGGCTTAGGTTGGAGCTGTGTGGAGATGCTGCATAAAGGGACCAACTGGAGCCCTGTCACAGGACCAAGAGAGCCATCTACATCCTGGAGACCTTCATCCACCTTGAGGTCATGCAGAAGGGTGTACCTGGGCAGGACAGCGGTTAGAGCTGGATAAAAGCTATGAGATAGGGGGTAGGGCACCGCATGTAGCCTAGGGATTGGGATTTGGTTCTGTCTGAGCAGAAAATGACAGAAAAGAGCAGAGGAGGCAACAAAGACTTGTCACAACTACAAGGAAAGATGCTGTTGGCAGAGGTGTGGGCAGAGCCAAGGGAAAGGAATGTGAAAGGAAGCTCAGAGTTGTGAGTCCAGAGGTGACATCTAGTGGACAAGGAGGCCATAGGCATCAAAGCCTGAGACATGGTGGCTCACCCTGGGTCACGGTGAGTTGGGTTCCAGGAATAGACTGCCATCTCTTCATGCCTTCTGTTGTGCTCAGCCAGACATTACAGAAGTATGTGGCCTGGTCAGTCTCCTTCAAGTTCAGGATTGTGAGGACTCCGGATGTCTGACCCTGTGTCCAGTTCAGGATGAGCCGGTTCTTGAAATGCTCATGTATGAAAAGCGGGGTGGATGTGTAGATGAATTCCCCATGGAAGTGCTTCCATCTCCAGCTTATCCTCATCTGTGGATCCTTGGCCAACTCCCAGGGGAAGTAGAAGGAGAAGGGGATCTCGATGGAGCTGCCCTGGACTCCAGAGAGGAGAGCTGGTTGGTTCATCCTAAAGTCATTTTCTCTGTTGGATCTGAGTGAGTTCCCTAGGAAAGATGGGGAGAATCTGAAGGCACTGCAGGGATGGAAAGGACAACCAGAGCATCCTGAGCCTTCATCCACAGGCAGGGCCGGGACACAGGGCAGGACTGTCCCTATGGCTAGTGAGACAGTAAAGCAATGGAAGGGTTAGGTTGGGCTCCCTCTGAGGAATGAGCTCTCTTGGGGCAGAGAGATATGACTGGATCCTCAGACAGACACTTGTCCACTTGACAGCCATTCTTTTGAGCTCCACTGGCCCCTCCTGTGGTTAAGTCCCTGCTAGGGAGGTTCCCTACCACTCACCAGCATGCAGACAAGCTGCTGATAGAAGAAGAAGAAGTAGAATCCAAGCCATGGCCTGAGTCCCTCCAGGAAGCGAGATCAGCAGAGCCATGAGAAGGGGAGGATCCCCTATCCAGGGACACTGGGGTGGTCAGGATCCAGAGAGAATCAGGGTAAAGTGGCACACATCCTCAGAGCTTCTCGTGTGGAGGACTAAGTTGTGGCAGGACCTCTCCATCTCCACCTCCTTGTTGTCAGCAACTTCCTTTATTGATCTGGCTTCTTCTTTTCCCGTGTTGCAGAAGATCCGCCCTTGTGGTCACTGACAAGATAACTGGGTCCTGTGCCCAGCCCCCATTGTTGGCTGGGAGACATGGCCTAGCCCTCGGCATGGCTGGTTCTCCTCTTCCACCTCGACCGTCTGCCTTGTCCATCCTTTTCCACTTCCTAAGTGGCTTGTATTCTCTCTGTCCCCTTTCTTTGGGTTTCCTCTATTCCTTCCCCCCTCAATCTCTTTGTCATTATGTCTCCACCATGCTGGCTGTTGAGTCTCTCTCTAATAATCTCACGTAATGACGTTGTCAGTCTCTAAAGCATTTCACACACAATGAAGAAAGTGGTGATGAGGAAACACATTCAGTCACCTGCCCTAGCAGAGTCACCTCCTTACCGTCCTCCTCCTTTCCCCTCCCTGCCCCCATCTACTCTTTGTCATTTTCTTGTCTTTTAGGCACCCTTCACAGTGCCCAGGCAGAGCCAAGGCCTTGTGGACTCTTTCTGCCTTGGCCTGCTCCCTGTGGCACAGTCTCCATCTTCCCTGGGCAAGAGGACAGTAGCTCTAAATGTAATCAAGTTGTTTTTTTTTTCTTTTCTTTGTTCACTCTTGATCCCATCCCCACAGAATGGAACCATTTTTATTCTTTTCCAATTCCACACGTAAAACAAGCCACACAAAAACACCCATGCCACATCTCACAGAGAGGCTGAGCAGCTGCTTTAGGAATAACAGCACAATTAAAGCTAAAATAATATAAAAATAATTTTAAAAATCCCCTTTACTGTACACTCTCAAGTAACATAAGATAGGTAATAGTTTCTGCTAGACAAAAATTGTGTTGCTATTGATTTGGGCTTTACATCTCTGTGTACCTCACACTTCTGTGCGTATGTGGCTATGAGTGTATAATGTATGCAGTGTAGTAGCCTCTAATTGTCTCTGCTAGTTTGCCTAATCATTAAACTACTTAACCAATTAGACTACTGTTATATCACATTGAACAACTTTATGTAATTGCTTCTTTGAAATACTAGGAACATTGACACATTTATTTGGCTTGTAGAGGACTGAAATATTACAGATAACTTTATCTAGTTTGTTTCTTTGTTTCTTTTTTTCTTTGTTTCTTTGTTTGTTTGTTTGTTTCTTCCTTCCTTTCTTTCTTTGTTTCTTTCTTTGTTTCTTCCTTTGTTTCTTCCTTCCTTCTTTCCTTCCTTCCTTCCTTCCTTCCTTCCTTCCTTCCTTCCTTCCTTCCTTCCTTTCTTTCTTTCTTTCTTTCTTTCTTTCTTTCTTTCTTTCTTTCTTTCTTTCTTTCTTTCTTTCTTAAAGAATATGGCCCGTAACACATTGACTTTCTGAGTTCCCAAGTGAAAGTCACTTTAAAAATTTATGAAGCTTACTTGAAGCATAGAGGTTCTCTCTCTTCTGATTTGGTCAAATATATGTCAGGTGTTTGACAGCACTTAGAACTTAGGGTTTAATCTAGGCAGGTCCTTTGTGGTCAGCTATTTCAACTTACTATGAAGTGTTTGATGAAGCTTCTCACTAAGCCAGCAGAGGGCACTTCTCAGGCCTCTGCACTGCTTAAGGGTGCAAAGGCAGAGGCTGCAAAGACACAGTGTTTACCCCAACTCAGGCAGAGCCCTGCAGATCTGTTTTTGAAATTCACAAAAATATAGAAAACACGGGCTGTGTCCCGGGCCTCATTTAGAAAGCTAGGATTCTGTGTGAGGTCAAACAGGGAGGGAGGCGAACACGCTGCCTGTGCAGTGGATGAAATCTTCAGTTCCGGTCTCTTCCCATAGTCCTTCCTCCCTTTCCAGCTCCGGGGACGATGGGCTGAGTTCTGTTACAGATAGAGCAAGATTCCATTTTCAAGCCATCCTGCATTCACTCCTCCATCCTAAAGTTTGGAGCAACTGGATAACAGATGCTTCAATTCTCAGTGAAGAGCAGAAATAACAGTTGTCAGTGTGAGCTTCGACTACATGGTTTTCTTCCTCCCAGAAATAAAGTATCATAGGGAAGTACTGTCCTCTGTCTGGTTGAGGCAAACACACAGGCCCAAGGCTGTGCAGTGAAGGGGAAAGCATCTCCCTTTTT
>CM052721.1:14899695-14922850 GCA_028551405.1 Uromys caudimaculatus
TGGATAACAGATGCTTCAATTCTCAGTGAAGAGCAGAAATAACAGTTGTCAGTGTGAGCTTCGACTACATGGTTTTCTTCCTCCCAGAAATAAAGTATCATAGGGAAGTACTGTCCTCTGTCTGGTTGAGGCAAACACACAGGCCCAAGGCTGTGCAGTGAAGGGGAAAGCATCTCCCTTTTTTATTTTCAGTTGCAGTAAAAATAATTAAAACATCTTTTGTCCTGGAGTTACAAGCTAACCTTTCTTTAAAAGGCCTAGGTTTTTGCAAAAGCATTGCTGTTCTAGATATAAACCCTGTCTCTTCCATGTTTATCTTTTCTACCAGCTCTGGTTTCATGTTGAAAAGATTGTGTCTGTGTCTGTGTGTGTGCTCACATAGTTTGAAAAGGGGAAACTCCTTTATCCTTAGAGAAAAACAAAACATAACAAAAAACTCTGAATAGATTCGTGCCCCCCCTTCCTGTACTGTTTTGCTTGCTGTCCACTAATCTCTGCCCATGGCTGCCTTAGCATCTAGTGTGTTCCAGAGTTGACAGGTCAGAGGGAAGGTGTCCCTCAGCAGCAGTACTTTGAGATGGAGTTGCACTCAGCGAGTCCTCACCCAGAAAATGATCATAAATTTACAACCTAATCTCCACTCCCAAGCTGCCTTGTGCTTAGTGTCTGCTCATACATCTGTTTTGTCTTGTTTTAGCTGCACCGTATCTGATTCCTTGTGCCATTTTCTTTAACCCTTTTTTTTGTTTTTGGTTTTTTGAGACAGGGTTTCTCTGTGTAGCCCTGGCTGTCCTGGACTCACTCTGTAGACCAGGCTGGCCTCGAATTCAGAAATCCTTCTACCTCTGCCTCCCGAGTGCTGGGATTAAATGCGTGTGCCACCGCTGCCCAGCCATTTTCTTTTGTCTATTATTTTTCGTGATGACCCTGAGCTATGTCTTCCTCCTCAGTTCTGACACTACTCAGCCTTCCTCGCTTTCTTCACTTTGCCGATGTAGGCCTCAAAGAAGAAATGGCAGAAGAGCACAAGGTAGCTGAGGTACATGAGGGAGGACCAGAAGATGTTCTGAAAGTGGGAGTAGCACTGGTCATTGTCCTGCTGCATCCAGTTGAAGACCAGGTAGTTAGTGACACAGCCCATCAGCATCTGTGTGATCTGGGACAAGGTGATGAATATGGCAAACTTCCGGGAGACGCGGAAAGCCGCAGCCCGCAAGGCATAGTAAGAGTCCATGACGGCATGTACGCCATAGTTCATAGTCATGAGCCAACCACCCCCAGCTCCCATGTCTTTGTAGGAGTACCAGGAGTAGAGCAGCACAGGGATGTGGTGGTCCCAGGGCAAGAAGATCAGCTTCTGTTTCCTCAGAATGATGAATATCGTATCCCTGATTTCGGGTGCTTTGCTGAACACAAATGCATAAGCCCAGAATTTGCTGACAGGTCCATTGTAAAAACTCTGGTCCCAAACTGACTGCTTCAGGCCTTTGGTCATCAAAATGCATAGCACGTAAGCACCAGTTCGGAGAGCACCGAATATACTGAAGACGGCAAGAGTCAGCGACCAGAACACTAGGGGCTTCCACAGTTCAAACTTGGCTCGCTGGTTCATCAGATGCTGACCCCCCAAATAAAGGCAGCACATGGTGCAGAAAACAGGAAAGATTTCTTCCGGTTTTCCTGCATCCATCTGATGGCTTCATTCTCATTGAACTGCTTTTCGAATCCATATTCTTGTAAAGTCAACACTCTCACGTTCTTTGGGGCTGATCTTCGGAGTTGCTACGTGTTCTCTATACTGTAATCAAGTTTTTAAAGGAGGCTTTCTACCTGTCTCCCACCCCTTTCCATCCCTACCACCATAACAGTCACTCAGAAGAGGAAAGCAAGGGTCAGAGAAGCCCTCGCACATGTCACAGGACAGTCACACTGAGTTTTTGGAGTCTTCCTTGCCACACAGTGACATTGGTCAGCCTGCTCAGTGCAGACTCTGAGGAGGCTCTTCCCACAAAGCTCTTGACTGACTCCTTCTAGTCATGGTCCCACCAGAAATTTCTTTGGACTAAGTGGGCAGAGACTGTTCAGAGCAGCCATGTGTCACTCATGACACAAGGCCTGGGATGTGGTGGACAGGGCTGGCTTGTGACTTGTGTAGAGACATGAGAGGTTGGGGCCGAGGCTGTGGTGGCTGCAGTGATGGTTCTAAGGAGGGTCATCCACCCTTCTCCATGACATGATGCCACCAGCTCCCTGAAAGGCAGGAAGACATGATTGTACAAGAGGAAGTGACATCATTCTCCCTGAGTGACATGTGCATTTCCTTAGCTTTCCTGGCCTTGATTGCCTTGCCCACGCTTCCCTGCAGCTGGCTATGCAGCCTGCCCTCTCTCATATCTGCTTCTCTGCCTTCCTCACAGACCTCATGGACCTCACATCCCTTGACCTGAGCCAGGCACAATCTCTCATGGCCTCACTGCCAGCGCACATGGACAGATTTCAGTATCCAGAGTCCCCTTGGAGACACTGAGGCAAAAAACCATTGAGATGAGCTGGCCCCTGATGGAAGATCAAACGGGACATGGACAGGGCTATGGAACTCTGTGTGTGTGTGTGTGTGTGTGTGTGTGTGTGTGTTTAAATTTTAATTCAAGCAGCAGAAGCTGGTCCTTGAACTTGTTATGTATCCAATGATAACCATGAGTGACTACAGATCCTCCAGCCTGGTCCTACCTTGAGCTGGGATTACAGGTGTGCCCCATCATGTCCCTTTATCTGCCATTGGACATAAAGCCTGTGGCTCTGTGCATGTCAGGACAGTAAGCACTCCACAGATGAACCCCATCTACAGCAGCAGTGAGGTCTGGGAGACGCCCTCCTGGTCATGAGTCCTCTCCTCCAGATTTCATCTGCCTTTCCCTTACTCTCTGGGGTCTCTGGGTAAATGGTGACTCAATTGCTAACTCACCCAGGGAGGGGCTGGAACTGACAAGACTGCCATATGTCAGCTGCTGGAAGCAGCAGTTTTACACAACAGGCTCTGGTGTGTTCTCCAGGAGCCCAGCTGTTCCTATGCCCTGTTCCACTGCTGCCAGCTGATGGCTCCTTAATCCTAGGTCGTGGGCCCTTTTCTAGTTTGTAGTCCTGGCTTCTGTTAAATCCCCATGGGGACCCTGCTGTGGGAAGAGACAAATGCATCTCTCTGAGTTTGAAGCTAGCCTGGTCTATATATCCATTTTCAGGGCAGCAAGCACTATACAGTAAAAATTTGTCTCAGAAATCCCAACCAAAACAAACATATAAAAAACAAGAAAACCAAAACCAAAACCAAAACCAAAACCAAAACCAAAACCAAAACCAAAACCAAAACCAAAACCAAAACCAAAACCAAAACCAAAACCAAAACCAAAACCAAAACCAACACCAACACCAAAACCAAAACCAAAACCAAAACCAAAACCAAAGAAAACCAAACCAAAAGTACGAAAGACCCCCACATATCCAGTCCTCTGGACTGGGTATATCTGAGCACACTGACTTATATGCATGCACCTGACAGTGTACACACAAACACACTCACACAAACACACTCACACTTTCTGTCTGTGTGTCTGTGTGTCTGTCTCTCTCTCTCTCACACACACATACAGAGAGACAAAGAGAGAGGAACATACAAGGCACCTTTAACTCTTGATCACCTTCCAGGACTTTACCCGGTCTTCACCCTGAGTAAACATGGCCTCCCTCAGACCAGGCTCAGTGACTCTACAGACTCCCGTTCCTGAGAGTGTCCACAGCATTCAGATTCTCTTGATTTCAGGCCCAACTTGGTTATCCTATGGCAGTGGTGAGAGAGAACAGGCTCAAGCCTTCCTATTTCTCTCTGAACCCTCCCACTCCAGAAACATCCCTCAGGTAAGACCTACTGCAGGCTCTGTGGGCCCTGATCCAGCAGACAACCTCATGGATGAAGAGTATCCCTCTCTTCTCCATTTCAGTCACACTGCCTACCTGTACTTTCCTTGATTTCTCTTCCCTAGTGACAACACACAGACCCCAATGGAACCCTAGAATACCCACTCAGACTGTGGCCTGGGGAGAGTGGAGGAGATGCTGGAGAGGGTGGTGGAAGGATGGCGGCTGGTGGTGCAGACAGGATGCTCAGGCTGCTGCTGAGCTTTCCAATGGCACAGCTGCCCTGCTGCCATCTGACCTCATGTTTCTCCCCAGGATGACATCATCATCTTCATCTCCCTCATCTGCTTCCTACCTCAGCAAGAGCATGCCCAATCCACCTGCCCAGGGGACCCCCTGGAAAAGACTCTATACTGTGTTCTAAAGGCCCAGTGAGTGGTACTGGGGACCAGCTCAGTCTCCTCTGGTATCAAGCCTGGCAACTTCTGCTTATAGCCAAGGACAGAGATGTTTACATACGTGTTATCAAGGTTGTCATCACAGAAGGAAATAAAGTTCAGCCTCCCTCCTCAGTATTAGGTATGTCGCTTAAAACAAAAGAAATTAAAACACAAAGCCCCCAAACTATTAATGGGCCAGGCATGATGGTCAAGACCTCATCCTATTTTGTAAGATACAGCAGCTGGGCTATTGCTGAATTTGAGGCCAGCCTTGGTCTACAGAGCAAGTTTCAGAACTGCCATATCTAGAGAGTAGACAGACCCCTTTCTCAAAACCAGAAACACAACAAACAGTGAAAAGCCAAACAGCAGAAACCTAAAGTATTGATATTCACATTTTTAAAATGTAAATCTGAAGAGGAAACTGGTGTCATCTTCCAGTTCTCCATCCCTAATAGAAAGGGAACCAACTGATGACCTTTCTCCGTGACCTCTCTGCACTGTTTGGAGTTTTGGTTAGCTTTACTGTTGGTTTCAAAACAAAATCTCATGTAACCCAGGCTGGCCTCAAACTCAGGAGGTAATAAGAATAGCTTCCGGTTCAGGAGTCCTCAAGCTTCGTAATGCTGGGACAACACTTCAAGTTTGGGTGACTCCAACCATAACATTATGTCATTGCTATTTCATGACTGTGATTTTGCTATTGTTATGATTGTAATATAAAGATGTGATATGCAGGATATCTGACATGCAACTCCTGTGAAAATGTTCTTCTAACTTCAAAGAGGTGGTGACTCCAGGTTGAGAACCAGTGCTCCAACTGATACACTTCCCATCACTCCCTGTCAATAGTTGGGACGCCAGACATGTTATCATGTCTGATTTCCTCTGACACTTCTTCTTACTGACCAGCTCAGTCCAGGGAACACACATCTCAGACACTGGTAGCCTGGGCAGAAGCCAATGTCTGTTCCCAACTTAGATCATAAAGGTCCTTTTCGGCAGATCAGAAACACTGTCTGCCTGAGTGTATATAACCAAGGCTTACGCAACTATGCAACGTTGAGAATGTTGGCTCTGTGTGAGTCGTGGTCAGCATTAAGGCCCCTTCTCTGTGTGAAGCTGCCTGTGTCATGGACCTGGCAAATGGACTCCTTTAGAGGAGTGGACAGACCACCATCTTGGCATCCTGCTGTGTGAACACTCAGGGATGCTCAGAGAAAGCCTCACTCCAGCTTCCAAGGTCACTGTGCCCATGAGAGCTTCTGAGTTCAGTCTCAGAAGGCTTGGATGCAGTCCCAACCATAGCAGACACCTCACAGCTACTCTGGGACACTTCACCTTAGCCACAGGAGCCTTGGCGACTTCTCCATGATACCACTTATTTCCGGTCTCATGGGATTGGAGGAAGTTTTCCCAGTGCCTCAGCAAAGGCCCATGAATGACACCCATTTGAGGCTTGGGATTGGTGGACTGGAGCTGCATCTGTGCCTCTCTGCAGCTATGGCTCACTGTGGTTGGTAGATCTCTATCAAGCACGACAGTGCATCTCTTCTGGCTACAAGAGAAGCCTGGTTTCACTCCTAATGGGTCAGTCTGCATGGTTTCCTGTGTTCCCCCAGGATTTTTGTTAGAAGCTGACCCCTGTGAATATCAAATGTTATAAAAGACTGGACTTGTGACAAAAGTTCTGTTCTAGGAGAGAATCCAGAGGCCAGAATATCATCGTGGCAGGAAATGAGAACGTGAGTGCATACAGTTGACCTGTGAGCAAAGGAAGAGCAACCTGGGACCCAAGCAAGCCATGGTCTGTCACTGGATGTGAAGTGTGGAGAGGTTGGGGCTGTAGGTGAGATGGCAGTGTCCAGGGAGTAAGGGAGAGGGGAGCCCTAATTCTCATGCAGTGGTTCTCATGTGTACCATGGTCCTTCACCTCTCCCAGTGACTTGTATCCTGGACACAATCTCCAACACTCTTAGAGGTTTCATCTCACATGGGGCAAGAGGGTCAAGAAACTCTGAGATAGATTGTTTGGAGTAAGACTTTTACTTGCTGGCAAGGTTCTTCTTCTGCCCTTAGGGTAGGCAGGCGAGTTGAGGACCAGGTGGGAATGAAAGGAATGAAGCTTATCCAGGTTGGTGGGTTCCCACAGTCTCTTCTAGATTGAGTCCTGTGGAGAATCTGAGAGATTTACAGGGAAACAGCTGTGTTTTATTGGGAGTAACAAGGCTTATATGAGCCTTCCTCAGCTGTCATTGGTTATAGGGGTGACTCTGCATTATTGACTGATACTAAGCTTCTGGGAAAGCTTCATTTGCATGAAGCGGATATGATTGCTGGACATGTCCTTTTGGGGAGAGAGGAAGTTAGACCTGTAATTTGGCCATCTTGTCATGTGATTACCTCAAGCATGGCAGAGGTGGGGGTCATACCAGCTACTTCCACCTGAGCATGCAGACCCAGAGCAAGGAGGGAACTGTCCTAACTCAGCTGGCCTCAGGATGAGATTATCAGGGTTTTGGACATATGTAGACCTCAGCCTAGGTCTGAACTGGCTCCCTGAGTTGCTGGACTTTCTGATCCCTTATTTACTAAAAAGTATCCTTAACCCCTTGAGCAAACAGGGACCAGCACATTCAGGCTTTCAGGACCAGAGTCAGACAGGATGACCTGGGTTCTGAGGACAGGACATCAGGGCCCACATGGCAGAATTGGGGGTTATCTTCCTATCCCTGCCAGAGAACAGGGATGTTTGACAGAACAGTCCTGCAGCCATGCAGACTGAGATTCCCAGGAAGAAGAATTTGAAGGGGTGGGATGCTGATGTGTGTCACCAATCAGTACTCTGAGGCAAACTCTCCTCCTGGGTGAGAGCACCAGGCACCTGGAGGTCTGTTAGCTGGGAACAAACAGACAATGATTCACCAGGAGGCTGGGGGTGACCCTGAGACAGAGAGGACAATTGTCCAGAGTCAGTTTTTTCTGTGTACCATTTGGGTCCTCAGGAAACACACCCAGGTGATTCGGTTAGGGTGCAGGCTCTATTTCCCACTGCGCTGTCTCACTGGTACCCACTATTGCTTGTCCTTTAATATGTGATTTGAAACACTTCACTTCAAATACATTTAGAAAATGTTTTGACCATGATTAATCACCTTGAGAAATTTTCCTATGTTTAAAGACATAATCTTTCATTGGTCTGGTACTCACCAATTAGGCTAGACTAGCTGGAGATTCAACCCATTTCACTGCCTGTGTCTTGTTTATCCAGGGCTGGGACCACAAATTCCTGGCACATCCCTGTGTCACAATGTGGAGCGTTGGGATCAAACTCAGGTTCTCCTACCCGTGTGCCAGCTTCTGACTGGATCATCTCTCTGATTCCCTTGCCTGCCTCTCATAATCAACTTCCCAGCAGCCCCTCAGCTGCCCCTTGTGAGGACAGGCACTCACCTGGCTGGGGTTTAGGCTTTACTCTGCTGGCCTGTAGGAGAAGAAACAGTGTCAGTGTGTCAGCCATGCTGGATTTCCATCCTGCCTCTCAGCTGTTCTCTGTGTTCAGACAACATGAGCTGCACAGGGAACCAAACAGCTCTGCTGCAGCCAGGCAGGGACAGGTCTGAGAATCACCAGGACCTGAGGGCAGGAGTCAGCTGACCTTCTGTACAACACAGCAGTCAGAGGAATGAGTCCTGGTGTACTGACCCATGTCCTGTCTCTCTTTCCTTCCTTCCTCCTGCTCTGACTCCTTGACACATCTCTGCCTTCTCTGCTCTGTAATTGCCATGTCTCCCTTTTGACTCCCTGGGAACCGCCTCTCTAACTCTCCCTCTCAGTGCAGGATGAGGCACCCTGCAGCCTCAGCCTCAGGGTTTGAATCCCAGTCTGACTGCTGCTGTCTCTCAGGCCCCACTCTTCCTCCTCTCAGTTTTTCTACTTTCCATCATGGAGGGCGGAGCCTGTCTGAGACAGTCGATGCACATTTCAATGTTTCTGTGCCATCTTCCATCACACTCCACCCTCTATGCATCTCTGTCCTCATCCCAGCATCTTCCTGTTCCCACGGCTTTAAATCTGCTCTGACCTCAGTCCACACTTGGCTCTTGTGTTGTGTGCACAAGGTCTTTGGGGCCCAGTGGCCTACAGCTTGCTGTAACTGCTGATGGCTTTGAACTCCTGAAATTCTTCTCTGCCCTTCCTATGTGCTGGGATTACGGTGCCCCCCACTGTGTTCCCATTATTCTTTCTTAAAATACTCATGATGTTAGGAGGGAAATCTTTTAATTTTCCAAAAATGCAATTGGAATTCGAAACTGAGTTCCATTGTATTTTTAGTGTTTCTGTGTTGTGAGGAGGGAATGTATAGAATTTCCATTCTGCAAATATATTTACATTTTAAATTTTTAGTATTTCCCTAGTGTTTCCAATAATGTGTTTGATCAGTGCATTCCCACACGTGTGTACTGCATGTGTGCACACACAGTGGATGCTAGAGGACAACCTGGGCGTTGTCCTTGGGGAGGTGTCCTCTCTAGATCGTGAGACAGGTCAGTGACTGGTCTCACCCACTAGGTGAGGCTGGCAGCACAGTGAGCCCAGGGATCCTAGTGTCTCTGCCTGTCCAAGCATCTGACAGCTCTAATGTGGCTCCTGGAATGACACTCCTGTCCCTGTTTGTGGGACAAACACTTCAGCTGAGCCACCTCATTGGGTGTTTGGTGATCTTGCTCAGGCATGTTAGGGTTCTAGTGTCCAAATCTTATGCCTCTTGTAGTTTTCAGGTTGTCTGTACACAATTCTTCATGTTTATAGGTCTATAACACACCCTGCTATTTTTAAAACTTTTTATTATTATTATTTTAAATTTTGTTGGATATTTTCTTCATTTACATTTCAAATGTTATCCCTTTTCCTGGTTTCCCCACAGGGAACCCCCTATCCCATCTTTGCTTCCCCTGTTTCTATGAGACTGTTTCCCCTCCCACCCACCCACTCCTGCCTCCCTGCCCTGGACCATCAAACCTTCACAGGACCATGCTCTTCATTTTCATTTTGATCCCACATTTTATATCAGACTGTGTCTCTTTTTACAGATGTCACTTCCTGTGAGACATTGTCCCTGAATGCTGCTCTACCTGGGACCTTCTTTAGCTGCCATAGCTCCTTCCAAATGAGCATCCAGCCCCTGAGGCTCCTGGGAGCCTCCTTGAATTCCTTAGGAGCAGACTCTGTGTTTATCTGCATTTGCTCCTCTAATTTCCAGCTGGTCTGGAAGAACAGCAGGTTCCAGGGATGCAGCCCTTGTGGAGTTCAGGCACGTTTCCCTCCTTGTGTTCTCTTTACTGTTCCCTGCGCAAGGCTGCCCTTCTCAGTCTCCCACAGCTGAGTACACTCCTTGTGGGAAGCTCGGGTGAAGCCTGTCCTGGACCACTTACCTTTGCTTCCACCTCAGGAAGATCATCCATCCGGAGATAGAGATTACGACCAGAACTTTGGCCAGGACCATTGAGATCATTGCTCCCAGGATCAGCAGTGAAGGATTCCTCTGGCTCCCTGTGTCCTTCAGGCCCTCTGTGGTGACTGCAGAGGTGATAATGGAGGGGCTCCTCATGGTGGTGTTGGGTGCTGTGGAGAGATCAGAAGTGAGCAGACCCTCTGTGGATGAGGGAGGGCTGGGTGCGTATCACATCTTGTTTCTTTTTGTGGGATTTGTGATGAGGAACAGCTCTTAGAAGTTCACACAGGAAACAGAGCAGATGCTTAAGGCTTAGACTCTAGGAGTGTAAGCTCAACTGTACAGTCCTCAACTGTCCTGGCTGTGTGTCCACAGATTTTCATTTGGTCACAAGTAACTAAGGCAGGAAAACCAGTGATATTTTTTCACTTAAATGTATGTACCATTTATTTGATTAGTTTATAGAAGACTTACTGCTTGGTCCCTAGAACCCGAGTTTGTACCCTAGCGTCCATATGAAGATCCTGGTGAAGAGGACATGACCTTTAATCCTAACCCAAGAGGCAGAGGTAGGCAGCTCTCTTTGAGCTGACAGGCAGCCTGGTCTATGTGTCTAGTTCCACACCAAACAGCTGAGTGAGCTGTAATCCTAGTACTGAAGAGGTGGAGACAGGCTTGTCCCTGCTGCTCACTGGCCAGACAACCTAGCCTCCATGAAGCCAGTGAGAGAGTCTGTCCCGAAAACTAAGTTTGATGAGACCTTAGGATCTCCTCTAGTCTCTACATGTAGATGATGAAATTCGCAGGCACACGCGCGCGCGCGCACACACACACACACACACACACACAAACGCACACGCACACGCACACTCACACACACACACACACTCCGACACTGACTCATGACTTAACAGACCCACATGTTCACACATACTATATACATAAATGTGTACAACAGAAAATATATCATTTAGCCTTACAAAATAGCTCAGGGCAGGGTAGAGACCATCTTTTCCTCTATAAACATCATTCTGGATAATTTTCAAAAATTAATCTATTTAGAACATCTAGAGCAGCAGTTCCCAACCTGTGGTTCCTACCTCACAGGGGTCTCATAACAGCTATCTAGCATATCAGATATTTACACTACAACTCATAAAAATGGCAAATGTCAGTTTTTTGGTTGCGTGGCACAGCACGAGGAACCGTGTTAAAGGATGCCAGCACTAGGAAGGTGACATAGCCATGTCCTCTCTGTCCCCCGAGGCCTGGAAAGTGTTGTTTGTCTGTACATGAGGTCAACATGTCAGCTTTAGACTGCACAGATAACCGAGCTACGGGCATCCTCTCCCAGCTTGACCTTGATGTCGTCAAGAGCCACCTCTGGAGGTGGTGGCAGAGGCCTCTAATGTCAGCACTTATGAGGCAGATTTCAAACAAATTTCTGTGAGTTCCAGACCAGCCTGGTCTACATAGTGAGTGTTAGGACAGCCATGGTAAATCCTGGGACCCTGTGTTCAATTTTTAAACGAACAAACAACAACAACAACAACAACAACAACAACAACAACAACAACAATAAGAGCCGCTGAGTAAGGTCCTGATAAACAGTGCAGCTCATAGCATCCCCAGCTGCTGTAGGGCCATGTGTAGGACAGTGACTAGGCTGGGCCTCAGTCTTCATGGGTCGGGGTGCAGTTACATCTGCTTATAAAGAGCTATACCGATGAGAAGACAGAGCACCCCAATCCTGAAAACCGGGACCTTAGTACTGAAGAGCCTGGGGTCTTGTATGGGAGGAGGAAGGGCAAGGAAGCAGACAGGGGAGATGGGACCGGAGAGGAGACAAGGCAGTGGATAGCAAGAGAGGACAGATGTGTCCTGGAAGCTGGGAGGGGAAGACATATAGGGCTGGTGAGACAGGTGGCAGTTATGCTTAGAGCAGAGGACACCAAGAAGATCCAGTGGTACCCTGGGCTTAGGTTGGAGCTTTGTGGATGGAGATGCTGCATAAAAGGACCAACTGGAGCCCTGCCACAGGACCAAGAGAGCCATCTACATTCTGGAGACCTTCATCCACCTTGAGGGCATGGGGAAGGGTGTACCTGGGCAGGGCAGCAGTTAGAGCTGGATAAAAGGTATGAGATAGGGGTAGGGCACCCCATGAAGCCTAGGGATTGGGATTTGCTTCTGTCTGAGCAGAAAATGACAGAAAAGAGCAGAGGAGGCAGCAAAGACTTGTCACAACTACAAGGAAAGATGCTGTTGGCAGAGGTGTGGGCAGAGTCAAGGGAAAGGAATGTGAAAGGAAGCTCAGAGTTGTGAGTCCAGAGGTGACATCTAGTGGACAAGGAGGCCATAGGCATCAAAGCCTGAGACATGGTGGCTCACCATGGGTCACGGTGAGTTGCGTTCCAGGAATAGACTGCCATCTCTTCATGCCTTCTGTTGTGCTCAGCCAGACATTACAGAAGTATGTGGCCTGGTCAGTCTCCTTCAAGTTCAGGATTGTGAGGACTCCGGATGTCTGACCCTGTGTCCAGTTCAGGATGAGCCGGTTCTTGAAGTGCTCATGTATGAAAGGCGGGGTGGATGTGTAGA
This sequence comes from Uromys caudimaculatus, assembly GCA_028551405.1. Classification (NCBI taxonomy): domain Eukaryota; kingdom Metazoa; phylum Chordata; class Mammalia; order Rodentia; family Muridae; genus Uromys; species Uromys caudimaculatus. The sequence goes on from CM052721.1 coordinate 14,912,104, forward strand.
TGAATTCCCCGTGGAAGTGCTTCCATCTCCAGCTTATCCTCATCTGGGGATCCTGGGCCAACTCCCAGGGGAAATAGAAGGAGAAGGGGATCTCAATGGAGCTGCCCTGGACTCCAGAGAGGAGAGCTGGTTGGTTCATCCCAAAGTCAATTTCTCTGTTGGATCTGACTGAGTTCCCTAGGAAAGATGGGGAGAATCTGAAGCCACTGTAGGGATGGAAAGGACAACCAGAGCATCCTGAGCCTTCATCCACAGGCAGGGCTGGGACACATGGCAGGACTGTCCCTATGGTCAGTGAGACAGGAAAGCAAGGAACAAGTTTGTTTGGGCTCCTTCTGAAGGATGCGCTCTGTTGGGGCAGAATGACCTGGCTGGATCCTCTAGCAGACACCTGTTCACTTGACAGCCATTCTTCTGAGCTCCACTGGCCCCCCCTGTGGTTAAGTCCCTGCTAGGGAGGTTCCCCACCACTCACCAGCATGCAGACATGCTGCTGAAAGAAGAAGAAGAAGCAGAATCGAAGCCCTGGCCAGAGTCCCTCCAGGAAGGGAGATCAGCAGAGCCATGAGAAGGGGAGGATCCCCTGTCCAGGGACACTGGGGTGCTCAGGATCCAGAGAGAATCAGGGTAAAGTGGCACACATCCTCAGAGCTTCTCATGTGGAGGACTAAGTCGTATCAGGACCTTTCCATCTCCACCTCCTTGTGGCCAGCAACTTCCTTTATTGATCTGGCTTCTTCTTTTCCTGTGTTGCAGAAGATCCGCCCTTGTGGTCACTGACAACATAACTGGGTCCTTGTGCCCAGCCCCATTGTTGGCTGGGAGACATGGCCTAGACCTTGGCATGGCTGGTTCTCCTCTTCCACCTTGACCGTCTGCCTTCTCTATCCTTTTCCACTTCCTAAGTAGCTTATATTCTCTCTGTCCCCTTTCTTTGTGTTTCCTCTACTCCTTCCCCCCTCAATCTCTTTGTCATTATGTCTCCACCATGCTGACTGTTGAGTCTATCTCTAATAATCTCACATAATGATGTTGTCAGTCTCTAAACCATTTCACACACAATGAAGAAAGTGGTGATGAGGAAACACATTCAGTCTCCTGCCCTAGCAGAGTCACCCCCTTACCCTGCTCCTCCTTCCCGTCCCTGCCCCCATCTGCTCTTTGACATTTTCTTGTCTTTTGGCACCCTTCACAGTGCCCATGCAGAGCCAAGGCCTTGTGGACTCTCTCTGCCTTGGCCTGCTCCCTGTGGCACAGTCTCCATCTTCCCTCGGCAAGAAGACAGTGACTCTAAATGTAATCAAGTTCTTAAAGGAGGTTTTCTCCCTTCATCCCATCCCTTTCCCTCTCTACCACCATAGCACTCACTCAGAAGAGGACAGCAAGGGTCAGAGAAGCCCCTGGCACATGTCCACATGACAGTCACCTTGAGTTCTTCGAGTCTTCCTTTCCACACAGACTTCAGTCGCCCTGCTCAGTGCTGCCTCTGAGGAGGCTCCTCCTACAAGCTCTAGACTGACTCCTTCTAGTTATGTTCACACCAGAACTTCTTTTGGACTAAGTGGGCAGAGACTGTTCAGAGCAGCCATTTGTCCCTCATGACACAAGGCTGGGACATGGCTGACAGTGGACACAGCTGGCCTGTTACTTGGGTGGAGACATGAGAAGTTGGGGCAGTGGCTGTGGTGGCCTCAGGGCTGGTTCTAAGGAGGGTCATCCACCCTTCTCCATGACATGATACCATCAGCTCCCTGAAAGGAAGGAAGACATGATTGTATCAGAGGAAGTGGCATTATTCTCCCTGAGTGACATGTGCAGAGGCAACTTCCCATTTCCTTAGCTTTCCTGGCATTGAGTGCCTTGCCCACGCTTCCCTGCAGCTGGCTATGCAGCCTGCCCTCTCTCATATCTGCTTCTCTGCCTTCCTCACAGACCTCATGGACCTCAGATCCCTTGACCTGAGCCAGGCACAATCTCTCATGGCCTCGCTGCCAGCGCACATGGACAGATTTCAGTATCCAGAGTCCCCTTGGAGACACTGAGGCAAAAATCCATTGAGATGAGCTGGCCCCCGATGGAAGATCAAACAGGACATGGACAGGGCTATGGAACTGTGTGTGTGTGTGTGTGTGTGTGTGTGTGTGTGTGTGTGTGTGTGTCTGTGTCTGTGTGTGTGTGTGTGTGTGTGTGTGTGTGTGTGTGTATGTTTAAATTTTATTTCAAGCAGCAGAAGCTGGTCCTTGAACTTGTTATGTAGCCAATGATAACCATGAATGACTACGGATTCTCCTGCCTGATCCTCCCATGAGCTGGGCTTACAGGTGCACCATCATGTCCCTTTATCCTCCATTGGACATAAAGCCTTTGGCTCTGTGCATTCCAGGACAGTAAGCACTCCACCAGATGAACCCCATCTACAGCAGCAGTGAGGTCTGTGAGATGTCCTCCTGGTCATGAGTCTTAACCTCCAGATTTCATCTACATTTCCTTTACTCTCTGGGTAAAGGTCACCTGCTTGTTAACTTACACAAGAAGAGGCTGGACCTGAGAAGACTGCTATATGTCATGTGCTTGACCCCAGAATTTTTAAATAACAGGCACTGGTGGGTTTTCCAGGAGCCCACCTGCCCCTTGTGCCCTGCTCCACTGCTGCCACCTGCTGGCTCCTTATCATAGATCACGGGCTCTGTTCTAGTTTCATGTTTTGGACTCAGCTGAATTCCCATGGAGATCCTGATGTGGGAAGAGACAAATGCATTCATCTTTCTGAGTTTGAAGCTAGCCTGGTCTATATAACCAGTTTCAGGGCAACAAGCAATATATAGTAAATATTTGTCTCAAAAAACTAAACCAAACAAACAAAAACCAAAAACCCACAAATATAAAACAAAATCAAAAACAAAAAATCAAACAAAACCCAAAGAAAACCCAACCAAAACGACAAAAAACCCTACTTATCAAAATACCAAGAAGCCAAGCAAAGAAACCCAAGGTTGATAGTCAAGTTGGATGGTGTCTTTAATTATAATGCCTGAGGTTGCCCCTTAGACTTCGTAATCTGAGCACACACTTACTTCTATATGCATGCATCTGCATGCTCACACACACACACCCATGAGCACATGTGCATGTACACGCGCACACGTGTGCACACGTGCGCACACACACACACACATACAAACATACACACACACACAGAGAGAGAGAGAGAGAGAGAGAGAGAGAGAGAGAGAGAGAGAGAACATACAAGGCACCTTTAACAATTGATCACCTTCCACGACTTTACCTGGTCTTCACTCTGAGTAAACATGGCCTCCCTCAGACCGGGCTCAGTGACTCTACAGACTCCTGTTCCTGAGAGTGTCCACAGCATTCAGATTCTCTTGATTTCAGGCCCAACTTGGTTATCCTATGGCAGTGGTGAGAGAGAACAGGCCCAAGGCTTCCTATTTCTCTCTGAACCCTCCCACTCCAGAAACATCCCTCAGGTAAGACCTACTGCAGGCTCTGTGGGCCCTGACCCAGCAGACAACCTCATGGATGAAAAGTATCCCTCTCTTCTCCATTTCAGTCACACTACCTACCTGTAGGTTCCTTGATTTCTCTTCCCTAGTGACAACACACAGACCCCAATGGAACCCTAGAATACCCACCCAGACTGTGGCCTGGGGAGAGTGGAGGAGGTGCTAGAGAGGGTGGTGGAAGGATGGCGGCTGGTGGTGCAGTCAGGATCCTCAGGCTGCTGCTGAGCTTTCCAATGGCACAGCTGCCCTGCTGCCATCTGACCTCGTGTTTCTCTCTAGGATGACATCATCATCTTCATCTCCCTCATCTGCTTCCTCCCGCAGTATGAGCAGGCGCTGCACCCCTGCCAAGGTGAGCCCCCAGGAAGAGACTCTATACTGTGTTTTAAAGGCTGAATGAGTGGTAGTGGGGGGGCCAGCTCAGTCTCCTCTGGTATCAAGTCTGTCAACTTCTGCTGATAGCCAAGGACAGAAACACATATGTGTCATGAAGATTGTGGTCATAGAAGCAGAGAAACTGTCTCCTCTCTCCTCAATATTAGGTATGTAGCTTAAAACAAAAGAAACCAAAACCAAAATAATCCAAAAACTATTAATAAGGCAGGCATGATGGTCAGGACTTCATCTTATTTTGTAAGATGTAGCAGCAAGGTGCCGCTTAATTTGAGGGCAGCCTTGGTCTACAGAGCAAGTTTCAGAACTCCCAGATCTATATAGTAGAGAGGTCCCATTCTCAAAAACAGAAAGAAACAACAAGAAGTGAACAACCAAATAACAAAAAACTTAAGTATTGATATTCCCAATTTTTAATGTGAAACTGAGGAGGAAACTGGTATCATCTTCAAGTTTTCCATCTCCAACTAAAAGGGAACTGAAACGTCATCTTTCTCTGTGACCTCTCTGTACTGTTTGGAGTTTTGGTTAGCTTTGTTGTTGGTTTCAAAACAACGTCTCATGTAACCCAGGCTGGCCTCAAACCTAAGAGTTACTAAGAATAGCTTCCAATTCAGTGGTCCTCAAGCATAATAATGCTGAGACAACATTTCCTCATGTTGGGGTGACTCACACCATAAACTTATTTCAATGCTATTTCATGAGTGTAACTTTGCTATTGTTATGATCTTAATATAAACATCTGATATGTGACTCTCAGGAAAATGTTCTGACTTCTAAGAGGCAGCAACCAAAAGTTTGACAATCAATGCTCCAATTGGCAATCTTCCTATCACTCCACGTCAATAGAAGGAATGACAACCATGTTATCATGCCCAATTTCCTCTGGTACTTTGTCTTACTGACCAGCTCAGTCCAGGGAACACACATTCCAAACCCTAGTATTGAGGGCAGAAGCAAATGTCTGCTCCCCAGTTGGACCTAAATTTCCCTTTTGGGTGATCAGAGATCCAGCCTGCCTAAGCGTATTCAACCAGGGGTAGGCACCCATGTGATGTTGAGAATGTTGACTCTGTAAGTCATTGCTGTGTTCCTGTCTTCAGTTTTTCCCTTTTGAACAATGGAAAGGACTTTGGACGTCACATGACCATGTGAGCAACTGCATTAAGGCCTCTTCCCTGTGTGCAGCAGCCTGTGTTGTGGACCGGACAAATGGACCCCTCTAGGTAACTGGACAGAGAGTTGTAGCATCCTGTTGTGTGAACACTTTAGGGACGCTAAGAGGAAGTATCACCCCAGCTCCCAAGGATACTTTGCCTTTGGGAGCTGCTGAGTTCAGCCTCAGGAGCCTTGGATGCAGTCACAACCACAGCAGACACTTCACAGCTGCCCTGGGACACTTCACCTTAGCCACAGGAGCCTTGGTGACCTCTCCATGACCCCAATTATCTCCAGCTGGTCTCATGGGATTGGATATCATTTTCCCAATGCCTCAGCAAAGGCCCATGAATGACACTCATTTAAGGCTTGTGATTGGTGGACTGGAGCTGCATCTGTGCCTCACTGTGGCTATGGCTCACTGTGGTTGGTAGATCTCTATCAAGCAAGGCCATCCACCTCTTCTGGCTACAAGAGTAGCCTGGTTTCACTCTTACAGGTTCAGTCTGCATGGTTTCCTGTGTTCCCCCAGGGTTTTTGTTAGAAGCTGACGTGACCTACTGACTATCAAATGTTAAGACAGACTGGACTTGGGACAAAAGTCCTGTCCTAGGAGAGAACTCAGAGGCCGGAATATCAACCTGGCAGAACATGAGAAAGTGACTGCATATAGTTTGACATGTGAGGAAAGGAAGCCCAACATGGGATCCAAGCAAGTCATGGTCTGTCACTTAATGTAGAGCATGGAGTAGTTGGGCCTCTGAATAAGATGTCAGTGTCCAGGGAGTAAAGGAGAGAGGAACCCTGATTCTCAGACAGTGGTTCTCAGTGTTGACCATGGTCTTTGTCTCTCTTCCAATGACTTGTATCCTGGACACAGTCTACAACTGTTAGCAGTCTCATACGGAGGAAAGATGATCAACAGAAACTCTGAGATAGATAGCTTGGAGTAAGACTTTTATTTGCTGGCCTGGTTCTTCTGCCCTTGGAGTAGGCAGGCAAATTGAGCACCAGGCTGGAATGAAAGGAATGAAGCTTATTCAGGTTGGTGGGTTCCCAAGATCTATTCTAGATTGAGTTCTGGGGAGAAACAGGCTTCTCTGGGAGGTTTTCAGGGAAACAGCTGTCTTATTGGTGGTAACAAAAGCTGTATGAACCTTCCTGAGTGGTTATTGGTTATAGGCTGACTGTACATTACTGGCTGGTGCTGAGGTTCTGAGAATCTTCATTAGCATGAAGAGGAATTCTAGGTGCTTGCTGGACATGTCGTTATAGAGAGGGAGGAACTTAGACCTGTAATTCGGTCATCTTGTTATGACTACCTCAAGGGTGGCAGAGGTGTGGGTGGTACAGGCTTCTTGCACCCGAACATGCAGACCCAGAGCAAGGAGACAACAGTCACAACTTCTGCCAGTCTCAGGATGAGATTTTCAGGGTTTGGACTTATCTTGAGCTCAGTATTGCTCTGAATTGGCTCTCTGAGTTGCTTGACTTTCTGATCCCACATTTATTCAAAAATGTTATCAACTTCATGAACCAACAGAGAACAGCATAGTCAGGCTCTCAGGATCAGAGACAGACAGAATGACCTGGGTTCTAAGAAGAGGATATCAGAACCAACATGGCTTCTTAGGATGTGTCACACACAATCCTGCATTCATGAGCTCTGATTCCCATCCAGGAGGTAGGGACGGCTGTGGTATGCTGGGTGTGTGCCCTCAATCACTACTTTGATGTAAACGCACCTCCCTGGTGAGAGATCCTGGCGCCAGGAGGTCTGTTAGCCAGGGACTAAGAGATGATGTCTCACCAGGAGCTTGTGGGTGACCCTGAGAGTCAGAGGACAATTGTCCAGAGTGATTTTTCCCAGTGTCCCATTTGGGTCCCCAGGGATGACACACAGGTCACTGTGCTAGGCATCAGGCTCCATTTCCACGGAGCTATCTCACTGGCATGCACTGTATTGTTTTTCATTAATATCTCATTTTAAATTACTTCATTTAACATAAATGTATAAAATATTATGACCATGATTGACCATCTTGAGAAATCCACATGGTTTTTTAAATTATGGACTCTCATGGGCTTGGAACTCACCAATTAGACTAGCTACAGTCAGCCCCGTGACTCTGCCTGTCTCTTGCTCATGCAGGGCTGGGATTACAAACTCCTACCACATCCCTGGCTTATAATGTGGTTGCTCCAGATCAAACTCAGGTCCTCCTACCCATGTACATCTCTGGCGGAATCATCTCGCTTGCTCTTGCTACCTTGCATGCCTGTCATAATAAACTTCCCCAAAGGGTCCCCAACCTGCAGTTTGGGATGACAGGTGCCCACTTGGCAGGGGTTTAGACTTTAGTTATATATCCAAGGATGATCTGGAACTCCTACAGCACCTCCTGTCTGGGCCCCCCATCAGCTGGGATTGCAGGTGTGCACCATTCTGCTCCTTTGTCGCACAGTGGACAAAGAATTCATTTTCTGTCTATGAGAGGCAAGTAAGCACTCTACCAGATGAACGTCTTTGGCTGAGTGAGGTCTGTAAGATAGTCCTGGCCATGTCACCTCCAGATTTCATCTGCCTTACACTGACTATCTGAGGTCTCTGGGTAGAAGGTCACTTGATTACTAACCCACCCAAGTAGGGACTGGACCTGACAAGACTGACATAAGTCAGCTGCTGGACCCCAGCATTTGTATACAACAGGCTCTGCTGGGTTCTAAAGGATGCCAGCTGCCCCTTGTGCTCAGCTGCACTGCTGCCACCTGCTGGCTCCTTAATCCCAAGTCATGGTCTCTGTTCTCTGCCTTAGGATTTTGTGTGCACATGGGGTTTTTGCATATCACAGGATCACGGGGAGTGTGAGACTGCAGTGTTGGAACCTGGGTGAAGCTCAGGCAGTAGCACATGTGTCCCCTACCCACTGCAAACACCCCAGAATAAATAAGTGTTATTTTAAAAATTATAACCCAAGTTGGGCATGGACATACATGCTTCAAGTCAGGAGGAAGTCAGAGAGGCACATGGATCTCATTGGGTTTGAAGCTGGCCTGGTCTATATATCCAGTTTTTGGACAACAAAGGCTGCATAGTGAAAACTTGTACCAAACAAACAACCTCAAAACCAAAGGAATCCCAGACAAACCTACAAAAACCTATGTATCAAACCAAATACCAACCAATCAAAAACAGAAACACAAAGTTGATAGTGAACTTGGATGGTGTCCCTAGTCTTCATACCTGAGACTGTGCTCTGGACTTCTCATACATGAGCACAAACTGACTTGCTCACACATGTACTGGCTCTCAGCACAAACCATGCAAGGATCCTTTCACAGCTGATTTGCCACTACCTATTTACCCAGTCTTCATCCTGACTAAATATGCCCTCCCCAAGACCAGGCTCTGTGATTCTTCAGACTCCAGTTCCTGACAGTGTCTACAGCACTTAGACTCTCTGATTTTATACCCAAATGCCTTATACCATGACAGAGGAGGGAGAAAACAGGTTCAACCCTTCCTGTTTTTCTGTGAATGATCCAATGCCAGAGACATCTCTCAGATAACACTTAGGGAGGCTCTGCGGGTCCTGACCCAGCAGATAACCTCCTGGAAGAAAACTGTCCCTCTCTTCTCCATTCTTGTCACCACTTCCTTATGCACACACAAGGTCATTGATCTCTCTACCCTAGTGACAACACAGAGACCCCAATGGAACCTCAAAGTAACATACCCAGATTGGGTCCTGAGTACAGTGGAGGAGATGCTAGCGAGGGTGACAGAAGGACGCCAGCTGGTAGTGCAGACAGGATGCACAGGCTGGAGCTACAGCTTTGCAATAGCACAGTTACCCTGTGGACATCTGATCTCTTGTTTCTCCCCTAGGATGACATCATCTTCTTCATCTGCCTCACCTACTGCCCATCTCAGCATGAGCACCTGCCTGCATCCCTGCCCAAATGAGTGACCCAGGAAGAGACTCTATACTGTGTCCTAAAGGCCCAGTGATTGGGACTGGGGAAGTAGCTCAGTCTTCTCCAACATTTGCTGATAGCCAAAGACAGAAACATTTATACATGTGTCATCAAGTTTGTGGTCACAGAAACACAGAAACTTTCACCTCCCTTCTTAGAGTTATTATTTAGCTTAAAAAAGAAAAGAAAAACAAATAAATGAACAAAAAAAACAAAAACAAAAAGTGTTAATAGCCTTGGCATGGTGGTGCATTTTGTAGGATGTAGGGGCAAGGGCATCTCTGACTTTGAGGCCAGCCTTGGTATACAAAGCAAGTTACAGGACAGGAAGACGTGTATAAAAGAAAAAACCCTCCTCAAAAAAACAAACAAACAACAACATACAAAAAATTAAAGTATTGATAGTCATAATTTTTTTTATGTAAATCTGGAGAGAAAACTGGCTTCATAGTCAAGTTGCCCATCTCCACAAAAAAAAAAAAAAAAAAAAAAAAAGGGAGCTAAAAGATCATCTTTTTCGGGAGACAGGAACTTCCGGTCTCCATCAGCTGCTGGGGACCTCAGCTTGGGCCACAGGGTTCCATAGGCAATTAGCGCCGGGAGAAAGCTACCCTCCCAGGAGCTTGGAAAAGCCGGGAGTGGGCCAAGACAAGCTCGACAGCTCACCAGGAACCGCCCTGAACCTGCGAGACACAGGGACTGAGGTAGGCGAGTATAGGAACCCCCTAGATCCCATCGGCGGTGGCAGGAGACCTCCGCCTGGGCCATCAGGGTTCCATAGCCAAGCAGTGCCAGGGAGAAAGTTACTCTTCCAGGAGTGTGGAAAAAACACCTCTCAGAGAGAGCTGGTCTTCAAGGAGTATTGATGCAGAGGCCTGCAGGTGGGAAAAGCCATAGCTAGACAGAGTAAAATCAGCTAACATCAGAGTTAACAAGATGGCAAAAGGCAAGGGCAGGAACCTAAGGAACAGAAACCAAGGCCACTTGGCATCATCAGAACCCAGTTCTCCCACCACAGCAAGCCCTGGATTCCCCAATACGCCAGAAAAGCAAGACTCAGATTTAAAATCATTTCTCATGATGATGATAGAAGACTTTAAGAAAGAAATTAATACCCTTAAAAAAACACAAGAGAGCAGAGGTAAAGAACTAGAAGCCCTTAAAGAGGAAACACAGAAATTCGTTAAAGAATTACAGGAAAACACAATCAAACAGACAAAGGAAATGAACAAAATCATCCAGGAGCTAATAATAGAAATAGAAACAATAAAGAAATCACAAAAAGAGACAACCCTGGGGTTAGAAAACCTAGGAAAGAGATCAGGAGTCATAGATGCAAGCATAACCAACAAAATACAAGAGATAGAAGAGAGAATCTCAGGAGCAGAAGATACCATTGACAACATTGACACAACAGTAAAACCATACAAAATGCAAAAAGCTCCTAACCCAAAACATCCATGAAATCTAGGACACAATGAGAAGACAGAACCTAAGGATTATAGATATAGAAGAGAGTGAAGATTCCCAACTTAAAGGACCAGCAAATATCTTCGTCAAAATTATAGAGGAAAACTTCCCCAACCTAAAGAAAGAGATGAACATAAATATACAAGAAGCTTACAGAACTCCAAACAGACTGGACCACAAAAGAAATTCTTCCCGTAACATTATAGTGAAAACACCAAATACAC
>CM052721.1:14923350-14997822 GCA_028551405.1 Uromys caudimaculatus
GCCAAAGGAGAGGTGGGTAGTTAGACGAACTCTCAAAGAAAGACAAATAATATAGTCAAAGAATAAGTAATGACAGTCGGAAGCAGCGAGATGGCCCAGGAGGTCAAGGCACTGGCAATGACCACACACACACACACACACACACACACACACACACACACACACACACACACACACACACGGTAAGTAAATAAATATAATAAAATAAGAACAGTGACAGCCGATGATGGTCCATACCTGCAGTCACTGCACTTGGGAGGTAGAGGCAAGAGGATTTTGAGTTCAAGGCCAGCCTGGACGATATGAGAATTTATCTCAACTCTACCTCCCTCCCATAAAATATCCAGGAAAGTGCTGGGAGCTATGTAAAGGACTCCTGGCCTTCCAGGAAAAGGAAACCATCTTAAGAACCCTGTGGTGTGTGGCGCTGGTGGAGGAGGAAGATGACCGAAGGGGACCTTGTAATTCAGGTCCCAAAGACTCAGAGACCAAGGCAAAATGAAATGGCCACCTCAGCTTCCCGCTGTGATGACATCAATGCGTGCGTAAGGTCTCAGGTGGAGGTTCGAGAGGGCCACTGAGACAGATTACTGGAGAGGAAGGACTTTATTTTAAAAGTTATCAATTCCTTGGACAGACAGAAAGATAACAGCGTGCCAAGGGTCTCTAGGGAGAATTCAGACCCCAGTATGACAGGGGCTTTAAAGAAAGCAGCGGTTTCTTGTTACTTTCTGAGGATGGGACAAGTCTGTATCAGGAGGGAGACAGAAATGTGCCAGGAAAGAGCAGGACGTGTGGCCACTGATACCCTCTTTCATGTAAAATTACTTCCCAGGTGAGAAACCCTGGGCCTAGGTGGAAGTCTGTCACCTGGAGAGTCACAGTGTCTCAGTAGTGTATCTGTGAGAGGGAACAGGTTGCCACAGCGGCTGAAGCAGCAGCTGGAGTCTAACATTACATTCTCTTTTTTTTTTGTTTGTTTTGTTTTGTTTTGTTTTTCGAGACAGGGTTTCTCTGTGTAGCCCTGGCTGTCCTGGAACTCACTCTGTAGACCAGGCTGGCCTCGAACTCAGAAATCCACCTGCCTCTGCCTCCCAAGTGCTGGGATTAAAGGTGTACACTGCCACTGCCCGGCCTAACATTACATTCTTACAGTGTGACAAACAGGTTGGAGGTGGGTCGGGCTGCGAGGGCTTAACACAGTAGGGCTGCACAGAGAGGAATGGGCAGAGCCGGGAAAAGCTCCAGGCAAAAGCATTCAGACTTTGTGACTAGCCCAGTGTGGTAGGGCGTGTCCATAACCACAATGTGTGGATGATGCAGGCAGGAGGATCAGTAGTTCAAGGTCATCCTTGGGTTCAGAAGACCTCAAAGCAACACAGAATCAGTGATTAGACTGCAAAGTGGCTCTTAGGGACAATTCAGGCCCCAACATGAATATGTGGGCCAGAGAACAGGAACAAGTCTCAAATTTGTTGAAAAACAGTGATGAAATCACCAAGCCATATAGGGACTGCAACCACCCAGCCATATAGGGACGGAAAGAGGAAGCCTGTTTAAGAGTGTGTAGAGGTGGTCACATTTCCACTGCTGTGGTAAAGCATCAAAACCAAAAGTAACTTGGGGAGAGAAGAATTTGTTTGGCGTGCGGTTCCAGAAGGAAGGTTAATTAATAATGGTGGGTCAGCTGAAGCAGGACACTGGGCAGTCACATTTTCAAGTAGATGCAGAAAACAGAGAGAAGGCTGGAAGCGAGGCGGGGCGGTAAGCTCTCAGAAGCCACAGGCACTGACACACACCTCTTCCAGAAGACTTGCACCTAAATGCTCCATAAACTCCCCAACTAGGCCACGGGTTCAAATAGATGAGTCTAGGGAGAAGAATTCTCATTCAAACCTCCACAGGGGCAAGCTCACCAGAGCTGGGATATATTTGAAATGCTGTGTGGGTCTGACCGAGCTGTCCTAAAACAAAAACAAACAACAACACTTGTATTTTAAGTCAAAAGAAAGAACATGGATGGAAGGCTCAGTGGTTAGTGCTGCTCTTGCAGAGGCCCCAGTTCAGTTCCCAGCACCCACATGGGGCAGCTCACAACCCCCTGTAAGCCTAACTTCAGGGGTTCAGTGCTCTCTTCTGGCCTCCTTGGGCATGGGAACCCACATGATACGCACAATCATACGTACATACACACAAACAAAAATAAATCTTTAAACCCAAAAACGCAAAGTAAAACATAACATCTCTCTTATTCATAACACGGGAAATTAGTTAAGCTGTCTATGCTAAGGGGCTGGAGAGATGGCTCAGTGGTTCAGAGCAATGGCTGCTCTTGCAGAGGACCTGGGTTCTGTTTCCAGCAACCCCCTCCCCCCACACCGCAGCTCACAACCACCTGTAACTGACTGAAGCTTTAGGGGTAACTGAAACCCTCTCCTGCATTCTGCTAGCATTTGCTCTCATGTGCATACGCCCCCACACAGATGCACATAATTTAAAATTCCCTTAAGGAGTGGATCTCCAAGCCTAAGCACCTGAGTTAACTTCCCTGGGAGCCACTCCTACACGTTGTCCTCTGACCTCCACACAAACTGTGGCATACCTCCGGCCATATAATAAATAATAATAAGTGGCAATTTCAAACACCCCTAAAATCTGTAGTAATTAAAAGAGCACAGTATGCACCAAGACAAATAGACCGGTAGAATAAAGTATAACCCAGAAAGAGGCAGTTCCTACCGGTGCTAAAAGGAAGGTGGGTAGGTGCAGAGTGTAAATCGGGTTGGGATGAGAGAAGGTCAGGTGAAGGACGAGGATGCAGAGGAGACAGGATGGGGCATGGACCAGGCAGAGATTTGGGAGGAGGGGTTGCTAGTAAGACAACAGCCCCGCATGGGGTAGTTCCAGGCTTTTCCTGGACTGCCCCGGGCAGTCTCTTTGCCCACCCCCATCCTCTGAAGGTGGTCTGAACATAGAGGACAGCATAGGATGACAGAGGAGCAGCACCAATGAATGTCACACTGACATTGTTTCTTCTCCTGACAGGCCAGAGGACCAAAGCTGAAACCTCAGCCAGGTGAGTGCCATCTCTGCAAGAGCAGCCAGTGCTCTTAACCGCTGAGCCACCTCTCCAGGCCCTTCGGATAACATTTAAAGATAAAAGGAGAGCCATGCCCAGGGGCTCTTCACACCATCTCCCGCCACCCCGGCTCATCCTGTCTGCTTTCTCCTTGGTCCTCTGTGGCGCCAAGCTCGTCGCCATCTTCACACACTGACAGGAGTGCGGCAGAGTCTCAGGGAGCTTCCTTCTCAGAACAGCTTTTGCCCCACCCCCATGCCTCCTGGGGTCTTTTTCTTCTGTCCTGTTCCCTAAGCTTCCCTCTCTGTGTCTGGTTTCTTCTCAGCCTGAACATCTGCCTGGATTCCATTCTTCTCTCTGGTTGGTTGGTGAGCCCCATTCCCCGGAATCCTTTGTTCTAGATCTGCTCCGTCTCTCCTTTTCTCTTTGCCTTCCGACCTCTCTGCCCTTTTCTCCAGCCTTTTCTTTTCCTTGTCATACATTGCCTGTTCTAAGCCTTCTTCCTCCAATCCTACTTTTTCCGAGAAAGGGTCTCATATAGCCCAGGCTGGCCTCAAACTCACTATGTAGCCAAGGAGGACCTTGAACTTCTGATCCTTTTGCATCCACTTCCTAAGAGTTGGAATGACAGGCATTGCACCACAGCTGGTTTAGGAGATGCTTTGGTTAGGACCCAGCAGCTTGCACGTGTGATGCGAGCACTCAACTAGCTGCTCCTTCTTGGGCCAGATGCTCTTCCTCCAATCCAAGCTCAGGTCCCTTCTGTAGTAAAAAAAATATTTAAAAATCCCAGCATGGGGTTTCTACCTGCCTTAGATGATTTATGTTCCTGAATAAAAGACACACAGGGACTTTATATTTTAATATGCTTTAAGTAGCACATTAGCTAGGCAACTGTCTACCCTCCGTGCTGTTACAATCCATTTCCTTACAGATAACACCAAATTATTTCTATTGACTGTTTCACGTGGGCTGCTCTTAGCTCTCACTGGCCAGCCCACATGGCCACGTTTTCTTTACTCCTACCTCCAAGGCAGGACTCTCTCCCTCCTACAAGGTCTTCTTCCACGGCTCCTTTCTTCTCCTCTCTCCCTTCCTCTTGGTCTTCTCTAAGCCTCCGAAGACCTCTGCACTTACACCTCTTCTCCCCAGCTATTGCCTTTAGGCACCTTTATTAACCAATCAGAATTGATTGAAGGCAGGGTCCCAGGAGCTATGAGCAGACTCCAGGTTTTGGGGGCCTGAACTTAGCATTACAATAGACAATAAAAGACAAAACCTTGCAGGGCAGTGGTGGTGCATGCCTTTAATCCCAGCACTTGGGAGACAGAGGCAGGTGGATTTCTGAGTTCGAGGCCAGCCTGGTCTACAGAGTGAGTTCCAGGACAGCCAGGGCTACACAGAGAAACCCTGTCTTGAAAAACAAAAACAAAACAAAGACAAAACCTCAACACTTTCTTCCAAGAACAGGTAGCCTAAGCACCTGCCCAGAAGATATGAAACTTTTTTGCCTTCTAGTTATAACCAATGTAGTGAGAGAGGTTACAGTTAGTTCTTCCTCTCTCTAGTTTCTGTTCCTTCCTAGATTTCCTAGAATGACCCACCTTTAACTAGTGCTAAGACACCCTGGCCAGGCTACCTTACCAAGGCCTCTCACCCTCTTCCAGAGAGCCTTCTTGTGAGGGCCTAACACCATCATGCAGTCATCAAAGATTGCATGAGACCACTCAAAGGGAACCAGCTCTTGGTGCACTCACTTGCGTGTGCGTGCACTTGCGTGTGTGCGTGTGTTCTCAAGTGCCATCCACTTTTTAAAATAATTATTTTTATTATATTTTGTTTGTGTGTATGCATATATATGGGGGGGGGGGTATGAGCTTGACATGGTGCGCATGTGGACAACCGAAGACAAATTCTGAGAGTTGGCTCTTTCCTTCTACCTTACAGATCCTTGGGATGAAACTCAGGTTGTCAGTCTTAAGGGCAAGGCCTTAGCCACCAAGTCATTGCACTTGGTTTTGTGGTGGTGGTGGTGGTTGTGGTTGTGGTTGTGGTTGTTGGAGACAGGGTCTTCCACTGGTCGGGAACTCACCAACTAGAATGGTTGGCCAGTGAGCATCAGAAGTCCTCATATCTCCACCTCCTGAGTACAGAGATTACATACTCATACGACCATGCCCAGTTCTGTGTGTTATTACATGTTCCTGTGTGTGTATGCATGTACAGATTTGCATATGCACATGTGCCCATCTGTGTAGAGATCAGAGGTCAATGTCATGTCTTCCGTAGTCGTTCTCCATTCTGTTTTGTGTTCCTGCATGTATGTTGTGTTTGTGTGTGTTCATGTGTGTGGAGGCCAGAGGTCTATGTGGTGACTCCCCTCTCAGTAACCTCAAGCTCATCAATTTGGCCAGGCTGGCCAGACACTGAGCTTCAGGGACCTACCTGTCTCCATTCCCTCTTCAAGGCTCACTATTCCCTGCATCTTTTACATGTGTCCTGGGGATCTCAACTTGGGTCTTCGTGTTTGTGAAGCAGCCACTTTTGCCAAGTGAACCATCTCTCCAGCCCTCCGCTTTATCTTTGAGACAGGGTCTAGGCTGGTTGACCAGTTAGCTTCAGGGATTTATCTGCCTATCTCTGCTTCTCCAGCATGCGGGTATGGGGATCTGAACTCAGGTCTTCAAACTTACGTGACAAGTACCAACCCTGTCTCAAAAAAAAACAAAAAAAAAACCAAAAAACAAAAACAAAAACGTGACAAGTACCTTACTAACGGAGCCATCCCAGCCTTGAATGTCTTAACTCTTTCGTCCAGCCTCTAATATGTTGCCCATCTTGTTCCTATGCAGTGAGCCACTGGAAACCAGTGAGAGACGTGAGAGTGTTGGCCATGAAGGTAATCCTGTCAGCTTCTTGTTCCACACTTGGCTCTGCCTTCTTCTCCCAAGACCCCACCCTTCCATAAGCATTCCCTCAGTACTTCCTTTCCCACCTCCCCGCTGTCTCTCCATGTAACCAAGGTCCCCACCTCACTGTGGCAACTCCCAGCCATTTGCCTGCTCTCCTGTCACGTTGCCTGACTTAAGCACTTCATGTTCCTTTTTCTCTAGGGCAATGTATGGACCTCAAAGAGAACCCCAAGGTAAGCAACTCAGACTCAGGCCTGAAGAGAGTGAAAGGGTGTTGAAGAAGGCGGTGGATGGGTAGAGCCAGTGATGTGAGCAGGACACTCAGGCTGCAGCAGCTGCTTTATGGGTAGACATAACTGCACCACTACCATCTGACCTCTCGTCTCTTCCTCAGGATAACAACATCGTGTATGCCTCCATCTCCCTCTCAAGCCCAACCTCACCAAGAACAGCACCCAGCCTGCCTGTCCACGGGAACCCCCAGGAAGAGACTGTGTATTCCACCATAAAGGCCAAATGAATGGGACTCAGTGACGCTCTTAGAGTCACGTTTCTGGTGGGAAGACTCCCAGCTTCCACTGAGACCACAGGCAGAGATAAACTCACGGGTCACTGATACCACAGGCGGACATAGAAATTCATTTGTCAGAGAGTGATCACAGAGAAACTGAGAAACTCCCAGTTCCCTTTTCTAACTTCCTAGGCCTTCCTCAGAAAAATAAAAAGATCCATAGACTCTGCCTAAATGAATCTAAGGAGAGAACTGATGTGACCCTTGACTTCTGGCCCTCTAAGGACCCTCATCTATCACTTTTTTCTAGCAGCCCTAGGCAGGGGATCCTAACTGCTGGCATCCAGACTCCATGGCGTGCACCCACATCTGTGAGTGTAATAACCAGCACACAGTGTGACTGATTCCCATGTACCACTGCACTGGACATCAATCTAAACCCTAGATAGATGACGTGAGACATGGAACTAAAATAAACACCAAGTGGCTAAGGCCATGTAGCTCCTCAGGAAGCAGCTCAAGCCCAGACATGCTTTTCTGGAGGGTCCCCCCAGCTCTGGGTCTCACTGCTGCCCCCAGCTTCCTATACTCTCCAGGGAAGGCAGTTTGCCCTAGCAAGACGGACAGACAGACAGACAGACACACACACACACACACACACATCACAGCTCAGCAGTAATCTCAGAGACCTGCTTTATTTATTAACATAGGCTGTACAGCTCTGACTTAAACCATGGAGCAGGCTAACAACCCTAACATCTCACAGCTGCTCAGGAAGGCTGAGAGGCTCTCCCTGCTGCAGACAACAGCAGGGAGACCGGAGTACTCTACTCCTCAAAGAGGGCTGCCAGGAACTCCTCTGAGCTGCCCCTCTGCTGCATCTCCCCTCTCTCTTCTGGCTCTCCAATGTCTTCCATGAGTTGCTCCAAGTCCAGGTCACTGGAACCATCATCGTCAGGAGGGAAATTTGCTGCCTCCTGTGTCAGGGACACCAGGGTCCCAAGCCCTTCCTTTCCCAGTGGACAAACCCCATGCTGAGCTGGTGGGGTAGGGCACTTGGACACAATTTTAATTTCTTTCTCCTCAGATAAGTTAGTGGCTGAAGCCTTGTTGTCAGGAGCTTTAAATTTTTTCTTAGGGCCTAAAGGGAATAAGGGACAAAGTTAAGAGTCAACTTATCCTGACTTTTTACGAGCCAGACTTCTGAATTCTTGTTTAAAACATATGAAAGGATAATCTTTATCAAAATATGGAATACAGGCTTTCAGGCCACACTTGGATTCTATCTGCGTGTCAGCTGTGTATTCAACATGGGTCGTCAATAAATTTGAAACCTGAGCCTCAGTATGTTTGTACTTGAAATGTCAGCAGGGCTGGAAAGTTGGCTCTGCAGTGAAAAGCACTGGCTGCTCTTATAGAGGACTGGGTTTCAATCCCCAGTGCTCACAACCATCTGCAGTTCCAGTTCCAGAGCAAATGACACCTTCTTCTGGCTACCAGACATACATAAACAGACATATACAGTAAAAGTAGTAAACAAAATGTCAAAGCTCAGTCCAGTGATGGGACCTAAGGCTCAGCCCATGAGATGGAACCCATACCTGGTACGGTGGGTAGTGGAACCTGTGGGTAGACAGGCCCTAGGGAAAATCCAATACCATTATCCTGCTTAATGGACACAGTATTAAAACAACTCCTAATAACCTACTGCTTTCCCCACAGATCACTGCATCTCTCATCCCTTGTCAGATGCTTCTCCTTGCAGAAGGTGTCATCTCTCAACTGGCCAACATTCTGAGAATAAGAGACTATGGCATGCGCAGCCCTAAATGGAACATGGCATACCCCTCTACCAAGGCCCAAGGATCTTTGAGAAAGAGGGAGACCAAAGACTGTGTAAGGGCCAGAGGTGGTAGAAACAGTATTTTCTGACCAGAAAAGGGCAGTCGCACATGTGAACTCACAGTGATTGTGAGAGCACACATAAGATCTGTGCAAGCTCAAGCCAGATAAAATTCCAGTATGGAAAGGGGGAAGTGTACATGAAGTCTCACTATTAGCTGAGTCACTACTGACATTTTTAAAAAAGATTTTATTTTACGTATACGGCTGTTTTGCCTGCATGTATATGCATCACATATTTGGAATGCCCATGGGGTTCAGAAGAGGGTTTGGACCCCAGGAACTAGACTCATGGATGGTTATGAGCTATCATGTGGGTGCCAGAAACTGAACATGGGTCCTGTGGAAGAGCAGCCAGTGCTTGATTTAGCTTGATAGCTTCTGGGAGAGGGCAGGTCAGTTTTCTATAATGATACGATTGACCCCTGGTAGGTCAACTACACAACAGACCAGGCCCTGCACCCAAGACTAGCTGGGCAATACAAACTGGACTTGATGGGCTGATGAGAAGAAGAAAACTCAAGTTTGTGTGATCGGGGAGGGGAGGGTAAAGAAGAAGAAATAGGAGAAGTTGAGGGATTAGAGGGATTATGTATGATTAAAATGCATTGTGTACAATTTTCAAGCCAGGCAGTGACGGCCACACCTTTAGTCCCAGCACTCAGGAGGCAGAGGCAAGTGGATCTCTGAGTGCAAGGCCAGCCTGATCTATATAGTGAGTTCAAAGATAGCCAGGGCCACTCAGAGAAACCCTGTCTTAAAAACACATGCCCCCCCCCCACCCCCAAGAAAAAGAAATTCTCAAAAGAATTAACAATATTATGTTTTTAAAAATCAGGAGCTGAGCACAGTGGTGCACACTTTTGGTCCCAGCACTCAGGAGGCAGAGGCAGGTGAATCTCTGTGAGCTCAAAGCCTGCCTGGTTTACATAGTGAGTTCCAGATCAGCTAGGGCTACATAGTGAAACTCTGTCTCAAAAACAAAGAAAAATAAGTCAGTGTGAAGTCTCAGTGGGGGAGCCCAGATGGTAAAGGAGAGAACTGACTCCCCAAAGTTGTCTTCTGACCTCCACATCTGCACCATGGCATGCACACACCCACATACAAACAAAACAGGTAAGTGTAAAAGGCCAAGTCGCAGAGCCACCGAAAGGCTAGAGGGAATATCATGGAAGCACCAAGCATCTACTTAGCCAGCTCACGACTGTGTCAACAAACCCGCTCCTCCGTTTGGCTGATCCCTGGATTGATTAAAATCAGTAACATCCATTTGTTTGTTTACTTAGTTCTTTTGAGATAGGGTCTCACCATATAGCTCCGGCTGGCCTGAAACCCAGAGAGCTGCCTACCTCTGCCTCTTAAGGGCTGGGATTAAAGGCCTTCCATGCTATCACTGGCCACAATTAATTTTATAAAGAATGTTCTAGGTTCACTCTGAGATGTCTTTCATTCAGAATTTCATTTATCCTCCTCCTCCTCCTCTCTGTCTCCTTCTTTTCAATGTTTTTGAAAAACGGTCCCACTATGGAGTCTACGCTAGCCTAGAACTCATATACAACACAGGCCAGCCCCAACTTCATAATACTCCCACCTCAACACAAATGCTTGAGGAGTTGCTCAGTGTTTCAGAAATGACCCGGGGAGGAGAGATACACACAAGGACCTCATTCTCCACAGCCTTGGAGTCTCTGAGGCTTACCTGGATGGTCCAGGTCTGAATTCCCCTGTTCTTCCTTCCCTCTCAGTGTGGGTACAGGAGGGACTGTGGATTCACTGACCAGAGATTTCTTCACAGTTTTCTTCTTTGGAGTTCCATCTTGTCCTCCTGCTGGGCCTGTATAAACCCCAATCCCCAAGCATGAAGAAAATTTGTTGACAGTTGGCAAGGAAGATGGTAGCCACGTTTTTAGCTTCTGCCTTGTTCCACATCTCTGGCTCAGTCTCAGTCTGGCAGGTTCCCTCAGTGGCTTCCAGTTCCAGCCATCTTGACACTGCCCCAGGGTCTTCTCCTTCCTATGGTTCTCCTTAGAACCAGCCTTCTCCAAGAATTTAGCCTTGGGGACTAAGCTGAACCCTACACCTTTAACCGAAGACTTTGGGAACAAGAACGAGGCTCTGTGACTTCTGCCCTGGCATCAGCCTGGCCTATTCTCTCAGATCTTAGAAATAAGATTCAGTCAGGCACAACCACCTGCCAACACTCTCTCTGCTTCTGCCCGCCCTATCTGTGAGACTTACGGCTTTCCAGCTGTCTTCCTTACCTCTTGACTTGGGTCTTTTTGCCTGTATTTTAGCTGGCTTGGGTCTAGGCAAAGTTGGGTCCTTCAATAGGGAAAGAAGAGAAAAAGGCAAATTGAGTTACAAAACTCTTTCTAAAAACCAAGAGGCAGTTTAGTCATGTGATTCCTATGCAAACATGAGGGCCTGAGCTCACTCTCCAGAACCTACATAAAAGGCTGGGTGTGACGGAGCACACTTGTGATCCAGCACTAGAGCTGTGGAACAGGTGCATTCTTGGGGCTTGTTAACCAGCCAACCTGAATGGTCAAGCTATAGACCTATCTCAAAAAACCAAGGTGGATGGCACCTGAAGAATAACACCTGGGAATGACCTTTGACCTCCACATGCATGCATACCTGCACACCTGTGCACTAGAAGAGAGGGTGCTAGAGAATGATGGGTGGGCCTCTTTAAAAAGTTAAATTAGGTTTGATTGCAGCCTGATTCAGCAGGAGAGAGAAAATATGTGGTCACCCTCCCATCCTATTTAGCACCAGTCAATGCAAGGACAGGATGCATAAAAAGAAGCTGAGGCAGGGGAGGTAACTTAGAGGCTATGAGACGGCTCAGCGGCTCCAAGCCTGACAATCTCAGTTTAATTGGAGGGACCAACATGGTGGAAAGAGAGAACCAACTCCCTCAATTTGGTCTCTGGCATGTGTACCTACGCCCAAGTAAGTAAATGTAGTAATAAATGTTTTCACAAAAAAGAAAAAGGTAAACTAAAAGAGAACGTGAAAATGAATGTCTCAAGATGATGCCAAAAAAAATGGGTGACATCTGAAGTTTCCACATAAGACAAAGGAGTGGGAAAAGCAACTGGGGGTTTCCCAAAATTACACAAAGACCCAAAGAAACAGCACAAACTGAAACTGCAACCAAGAAAATTCCTTAAGAGCTAAGAAAGTCCCACAGGGAGGAAGGAAAGCCTCTACGGGTTAAGCCAGCCAGTCAGTGCCCCGAGGCTGGATGGTTCACAGGGACCATGAATCTAAGCCAACCACACCCCTACAGGAATCCTGAAGTCACAAGAACTCTTTCTAAGCTTTACTTTCTTCTCTTCTTTCTCCTTCTCTTCCTCTGAGTCCTTCTCTTCTTTCTCCAGACAAGACTTAGGGCTGTAGGACTCACAGAGCATCAAATCTAGAAGAGAGGAAAGAAGGAAGACTATGTGTCTGAGATACACTGTTGAATTGAGCTGATCTCAAGAAATCCATCTTCAAACCCTGTCTTCTGAATCCTGGGGAGAGTTCCCACATCACCATGGTCCTACTGATCACGACTCACACACACCCTGTCTTATCCTCCCCTCCCCCATCTGCCTGGGTCACAGTCACAAGAGCTCCCACTAGAGAATCTAGAACAGTGCAGAGTGCAGGCGTGGTCCCTGGGCCGGGGGGCTCTCCACCCTCAGGCTGGCCCCTATTCTCTTCCTACCTTTCCCTTCTCCACTGATGTCAGTGCCATTGTATCGACTCCAGAAACCAAACAAGTTAACCCGCTCCTAGGGAACCAAGAAACAGCAGCATCACCCACTCCCCCTGTCAGGCACAGCTTTGCCCTGTCTTCTAGATTCTAATTATGACAAGTCTGCATTCATTTTACAAACCATTATCATTTGGAATATCACAATAGCTTTATCTGAACCTTTAAAAGAAATTAATTATAATCTCTTTTCTAGTTTATTCATGATGGAACAAGTGACTAGGAAAGAAATTCACATGTCATTCTCTACCCCACCCTGCTCCTTCCAGAGGAATTTGAGCGTAAAAACCGTGTTTGGGCTGAGAGAAGACACCAAGTGTCCAAGGGCAGGGAGAGGAGGGGATGCCTCAGGCATCAGGGAAATCTGGCCAGGAAGGAAGGGGTAAGCTCTAAGCTGCAATGGGAAAGGCCTCCAGTTCCCTGCAGTGAAGCTGCAGGTGTGGGTTGCCTTTGGACTGAATGGGGGCCCTGGGGTGAGCTGAACACTGTCCCACCTGAATACTGATCTGTTCTGCCCTGTGAGCCATCGCTATGGCTGCCTCCAGTTTCTGGTTGGAGTCCTTGTTCTTGCATTTTTTCTAAAATAGAAGGTTAAGCTTGATGATAAATATGCCTTTAAAAATAGTCAATACAGAAACCTTCAAATAACTAATAGCTTTTGCATTAGTCACTACGGAACACAGGAGATGGCTCAGCAGTTAAGGACTGCTCTTCCAGAGGATCCACGTAAGGTTCTCAGCACCCACATCAAACAGCTCAAATGAACTCCAGCTTCAGGGATCTGAAGTTTTGAGTCTCTGTAGGTACCTACATACATGTGCTCATACTCACTATTAGAAATAAAATAAATCTTTTTTAAAGAAAAAATAATCAATTATAATATTAGACACATGATCCCAACATACCACTATCCCCTTCAGACATTTTTGTTTTTTGAGGCAGGATTGTATACTGTAGCTCAGTCTGGCCTAGCACTCACTTACAGCCTATTGGCCTCAAACTCACAGCAATCCTCCTGCTTCAGCTTCCTGAGTGCTGAATTATAGATGTGAATCAGCATACCTGACGGAGACATTATCTTAGCTACGGGTGTTTCAGTTCCTGGTACTAACACAATACTTTGTTCTTAATCTTTTGGAGCTCTCCTTCCCAATGACATTTTGGTGCCCTCTCCACAGTGAATCACACAGGGATTTGAAGGGAAAGAAGATGGAAGTTCAGGTGCCTCCTTTTCAGGCCCTCACAGGTTCCTCTAAGACCAGCATTTAATACTCAACTGAATAGAAGGCTCACAACAAACATTTCTTCTCCCAACTCTGAAATTCCAAAGACCACCCCGTTGGGCTGTGGGACCTCTGCTCACTCTAAGGCTAGTTAAACGCTGAATGAATACAGAGAGGAGTGCAAGTTAGCTAACCACTTGGCTTCTCAACTAGGGAAGACATTCAGAACATGGTGTGGTGGTGTCTACCTGTAATCCCAGGATTTAGGAGGTTGGGGACAGAAGGATCCAAAGTTCAAAATCCTCCTTAAGTACACAGTAAGTTTCCAGGCCAGCCTGGGGTATATGAGACCCTCTCTCAAAAAAGAAAAAAACACAACAAACAAACAATCACAAAAAGAAACCCATTTCTGTATCACAAGAGATGTCCCAAGTTTGCTCACCGTGGCTCTAGCTAGCTCCAAAGACAGCTCCTGGAAGTTCTTCAGCATGCGGACTGGAATCCAGGCACGAGAAACCGTTTCTCCAAAAAATGTCACATGGTACTTAGACTGTAATAAAAAGGTCATATTGTTTGGATTCCTGCCCTTCTCTCTGCCTCTCCCTTATCAGAATTGTAAAGAGAGACCAGAGGATATTTCATAGGGAAAATGCTGGAGCTCACATACTCCCTGAACCCTGGCCCACCCACCCAGCTCACCCTAATATTCCTCTACTCTGACCTAGGAACCCCAGGCAAAATGTGCTGAGCAAAACAAAAAAGCCCTGCTAGGAAGCAAGTGTGCCTCCCTACAAGCTCATCTCTCCAGATGAGTGTTTACCTTGCCTCCGTGTCTGCAGCCCAGTTAAGTGTCTGCCAGCTGTGTCTGTTTCTAACTCTAAATGTGTTAGGACGGATGTGCTTCCACTTGGGCCAAACCAGGACACTCACCGGCAGGGAGTCAAGATGAGAAGCAAACAGAAAGTACTCCCCCAGGTCAGGGTCACACTCGATCATGCCCGGCCACCTGGGGAGGGGGGATGGAAGAGGGGGGTTATGATCAGAACACAACCTCACCATCATGCACGCATGGAAAAGACCAAGATGTTTTGTAGAAGATCAAGGATGCTCACTACCAAACGACTGACATGACATCCAGCAGAATAAAAGAGGTCTCAGTCATCCCAGCAAACCCGAGACACTGTCAGGAAAGAGGCTGACTCGTCATCCTCCCCCTCCCTTTGCATGCCCTCAAATCTCAACATGTTAAAATGCCTTGAAGCAGGGCTTGGTGGCATGTGCCTTACAGTCCTGCACTAGGGACACGTATGCAGGATTTCCAGTTCAAGGGCAGCACTGTCTCAAAAACAACGCAAAACAAAAACAAGAACTTGCTCTAGGTCCTTCTCCCTCTTTTTTCTCCACTCAACCACAGCAGCATGAGACCCATTTTTCCATCCCATCCCACCTCCACCCTGAACCTGGTCTTCCAAAGCCTTCCACCCCAGCCCTCATCTTTTCCCTCACCGATGCTCTTTCTAATGCAGACACCAGCTCTACAACAAAGGATCGCCATATCCTTCCGCCCCGCATGACTCTACCACCCCAAGTTCAGGAAAGATGTTCTCTGTTACGGTGCCTACCATGGGTAACCGTATTGCTTGGCCCAGATGATGGACCCTGGAACATAGGAGGCATAGGCCACATCACTCTCACACCCTGCCCAGCTCTCCTCAGGAATGTCACAGTGATTATAATTCAGGTCTGCCAAAAGAGAAGAAATGCAGAAACAGGAGGCTCAACAGGCAAAACTAGGATGTAGGCCACAGAGAAGAGAGGACAAAGGGACGTGTGCAGGCTGCAGGTGGGGGAAAACAAAAGCCCAGACAGGAAATGCAGCTAGAGCCAAGAGAAGGAGTGCTGCCTCTAAAAACAGAGATTCCAAACTCCTGCTCACATCCCAGTGTGGCTCTGCCCCCTTGGTGGGGCAGTGTGGGGGTCACTTCTCCGAGAGGCTTTCTCGTCTGTAAAATAAGTGAAGTGCTCTGGACTAGATGGTCATAATCTATCCCAAACCATCTCAAATGTTCTAGAATGAATGCTGAGCTCATTGGGTCTTTCTCAGTTGCCTTTCTCTGTCTAGCTCAACACAACACTAATATTCCAGCCAGTGCTGATAAGAGCAAACAATGCTGATATAGGTGGGATTCACTCAGAGTACATATAAAGCTGCCCAGTCCACCCCATGTCTTCCTGCCATCCTTTATGCCAGATTCATCCACAGAACAGGGAGAACCTTCCTTCACACAGCCCACAAGGACCCCTCAATGCACTTAGTTGAAAGGAGACATGCTGGGAAAGAAACAGAGGAGCAATAAGAACTAGGGGAAAACCATTTCCACTCCTTTCTACCTGGATTCTGGTCACAAGACCAGTCATCTGGGAGAACTGAGGGATCAATGTTTCCGCGTAGCTGGCGCCACTTCTCACACTTTGGAGAGGAACACTGGACCCAGATGACACAGTGGCCTGTGACAGGAGAGAAACTGAGGTGAGACAAAAACACGCCCTTCTTTCTTCCACCCAACTAAATTCAATACACTTTCCCACCAGCCCTTGAATCATGTCTCAGAGCTTGCATACTAACCAGTCAAGTCTGAATTATCAGTAGCAGAGTGAAGGCTCAGAGATAGCAATTTACTGAAGGCCAACCTAACTTGGTGACAGAGCTGACCTCAGAACTCAAGCCTTCTATTCTATCTACCAAACACAAGTGACACTTTCTGTACTGACATCAAACATAAAGGTTGCCTTAGCTCAGCAGTTCAGAGCATGCAGCCATTTTCCAGGGTTTAGTTCCAGGACCCAGCTCACTAATGCCTTAACTTCTACTTCAGAGGATCTGATGCTCTCCCTTCTGGCCTCTGTAGGCACTTTGCTCATGTGCACAAACCCACATTCCTGCACACACATACACAAAATTAAACATTGGAAAGAAAAAACATGTTAAAGGTTGCCTTAGAGCTGTAAGTGTAGCTCAGCGTTCTGCAGAATACTTGAACTTTTGCAAAGCCCCATGGGTCTATCCCCATTATCACAAAGAAACAGAAGACTGCACTCCTTGAAGGCAGGAGAGCTGAATTAGATCCACACGCTATCCACCTAAAAAGAAATGCTTGGCGTGGTGAGGGGTGCTTATAACCGAGAGAGAGATGGGGAGGTCCCTGGGGCTCAGAGGCTAACTAGCCTGGACTTGGTTGATGAGTTCCAGGCCAATGGGAGTCTCTTCTCTCTCTCTCCTCTCTCCTCTCTCTCTCTGCCTCTCTCTGTCTCTCTCAAAAAAAAAAGGTGGATGGTGCTGGGCAGGCATCTAGTGTTCTCTAAACACTACCCTGCATCTTTTGTGCACAATATTCATAATTTTTATCCAAATCTCATCAGATTTATCTTCTGTTATCAGATTACAAGCTTCAGCTTGCAGGGCTGAGAGATGTCTCAGTGACTAAGAGCACTACCCTCAAAGAGGACCTGAGGACCTGAGTTCAGTTCCCACCCCACCCACATTGGTCATCTCACAACTGCAGCCCCAGAGGATCCTACTTTCTCACCTGGCCTCAGAAGGCACTGCATTCATGTACACAAATTACATATAATATATATGCATATGCATTTAAAAATAAAATAAATCTTTAAAAAATGACAAAGTTGAATCCTTTAGGACCGATGCCCTGAGTTGACCCTCCTCCACAAGACGCAGGTTGGGCCCAGCATTTCTCTCTTAGCCATTTGCTTTGGGCTCACTCAGAGGACATAGCTTTCTTTCATCAATTACTTTTCAAACCTCCACTTCTATTTCTCTGCTAAACTTTTCCACTGTGTTCTTTGACACTTTGCAAGCTTGAGACACGCTATTCACACAGCATCAGCCTCTTCTGGGAACTCCATCTCCTTCTGTGTGTGTGCTCACATGTGTGCCTATACAGGTCAGAGGTTGAGAGCCATAACAGAGCATTCTTCTCTATTATGGTCCATCTTATTGTTTTAGTGTGTGGGATTTGGGTGTTATGTGTATATATGTGTGCACACTCACGTGTGAGTGCATGTACATACATGCACATGGGCTTTTAAAGAACATTGATCGATCGATCGATTTTCATTTATCGATCGATCGATTTTTTTTGAGACAAGTTTTCACTGCCTGTTCTCAAACTGGCTGTCCTCAAACTCAGAATCTGTCTGTCTGCCTCTGCCTCCCAAGTGCCCAGATTAAAAGCATGAGCCACCATGCCTGGTAAGATTTTATTTTTATTTTTAATTATGTGTATATAGGACTATGTGTGCATGAGGTGCAGCGCTCATAGAGAAAGATGTGGGCACTGGATTCTCTGGAACTGAAGTTAAAGTCAGTTGTGAGACACCTAACCTGGGTGCTGAAGTTAAATTCAGGACCTCTGCAAGAGCAGTAAACCCTCTTAACCACAAAACACCTCTTTAGCCCCCTCCACCTTATATTTTAAGTCAGGATCTCTCTAAACCTGGAGCTTCCTGCTTCTGCTTCCTCAGCACTGGGATTACAGGCACACATCACTACACCTACCTTTAACACGTGCTTGCTTGTCAAGCACTTTACTGACCCAGCCATCTCCATCCATGGCTGTCAATCATCATTTTGACCCCTGGATGACCACCAATGACTCTGCCCCACTCAACCCCCGGCTCAGCCCCTAAGTGGCTCTCACATCCCCACAGCTCTCAAGGCAGAAAGTAGGTCAAACATTTTCTTATTCCCACTGTCACTGCACCCCTCTCTCCTGCAGAAGCTATCTTGCCCTCTTGTCTCCCTTGTAAAGATGGTGGTGTCCTGCTCAGTCTTTACCACTCCTCTTCCAGCCTTCAGTTCAGATCATCACCACATCAAGGAATACCTCACAAGCACCCCATCTTGGTTTCTTGGCCCTTTTCCATATACCTCATAACCTACTCTTACTTCTGCATGGCCCGGCCAGTTATGTCAGAAAGCACACACACCCCCTGAGTCTTTATCCAAACATCCTCTGACACAAATGCCGTCCTCTGCACCTCACTTGCTGAGAGTCCTGAAACTCTTCCTGGATCTCGGTCTTCCCCCCACAAGCCTGCCCATCCACTCCAAGAGCATGAGGACTGAGCTTGGATCTCCAGCATCCATGTTAAAATCCAGGTATAATAGTGTACACCTTTAATCCCAGTGCTAGGAAGATAAAGACGGGATCCCTGGAGTTCAATGCCAGCCAGGCCAGCTCAATCAGTGATGTTCAGTTAAGTGAGAGACCTTACCTCAGAGTGTAAGATGGAGTGTGACTGAGGAAAACACTTAAGGTTCATCTCTAGCCTACACACACACACACACACACACACACACATTTAATATCATCAAACAACGGTTCTCCTGTAAGTCTGTCTTGTTAAAATTTTACCCCACTGACAAATTTTACCTTAAAACATGCTCAAATGCAGGGACATGCCTCACCCATTTCTAATCTCATCCCATTGGAATAACTCAGAAAGGTGACTTACATTCAGGTCCTTTCAAAACATCATACACTATGAATGGATTATTTCTTAAGTACTGTATCTAAAAGCAAAATACTGGGAGCTGGAAAGACAGCTCAGTGGTTAAGAGAACTTGCTGTTTTTCAGAGGGTCTGGGTTCAGTTCCCAGCACCCACATGGTGGCTCACAATCATCTGTAGCTCCAGTTCAAGGGAGTTGACCTCTTCTGGTCTCTGTAGGCACCAACCATGGACACAGTGCTTGGACATACATGCAGGCAAAATACCCACACACATAAATAAAATGTAAAAAAAAAAAAAAATACTTAGTTGGGCATGCTGTATTAGTTAGAAATGACAGTTGCTGGGCCCAAAGGAAGCTCAGTTGATAGGATGCTTGCCTAGCGCACATGAAGCCCTGAGCACCTCATTAACTTGGTGCACTGGCTCAAGGCTGCCATCCCAGCACTGAGAAGGCAGGAGAATTCAGAGTCCAAGGCATCCTCAGCTATACAGTGAGTTCAAGGCTAGCCTAGGTTACATGAGATCCTGTCTTTTAAACAAAACAAAGCAAAAACTAACAAACCAAACAAACAACAAAAAAATCACCAATGCAATTGCCCCCTAACAGTTTGGTATTTATAAAGATGACCTAGCATGACTTAAAAAAAGAAAGGAGAAAAAGTTGAGGAGAGGCTGGTTTCCAGACACTGAAGGGCAGCTGCATGTATGAATTCACAGTAGTTTCGACAACGTGTCCACGACCTTTCCAAAATCAAGCCAGACAAAATCCCAGCACGGAGAGGAGAGGTGCGCACCAAGTCCTGCCCCTACCCAAAGAACTCTCGGTAGCTTGATAGCTGCTAAGGAAAGAGAGCCAGTTTGCTTTAAGAGTGAAGCCCCTGTGGAAAGGCACACCCCAAGAGAGAACAGGCAGCATTTTGTACTTGACAATTAAAGAAGAGAGAGAGAACAAAAGATTGTGTGGGTAGGGAAGTGGGGGTGGGTCTGGGAGGAGTTGAGGGAAAAGTGACTATGATAAAATATATTAAAAATTCCCAAAAAGGTAATAAAAAATGAGAGGAAAAACGCGTTTGATGCTCACCCTGTGTGTGGCTGTGTGACAACGGAAACCGAGGTAGCCAGCACACACACAGCACTCCAGCTGCCTGCTCATTCCTGAAAGACTAGCTTCCTGCCCTCCGCAATAGCTCACTTTCCTGCCTCCTCTCATCTTCCTGGCAGCTTCTTTTCAGTCTCCTTTGCTCAGTTCTGTTTTTCTCCATCCAGTCAAAAGTCAGGGTTCCAAAGCTCAATCAAAGGTCTTCTCTCCTCACACCACACTCCCCTCTAAGCTGAGCTCATCCATCCCCATAGTTGTGAAATCTATTTTCACACCTGACGATACACAGTTGCATACTCTCAGCCTCTGTTATGAATTAAATGCCGCTTTTCTCTTTGCCAGCTGATGGTATTATGCCGTATCTTACCATGCTGTGTTGTTCTGGTTAATGTTTATGGTGCTGAGGACTGATCCCAGAACCACGTGCATGCTCAGCACAAGCTTCACCACTGAGCTGCTCTCCCAGTCCTGACTCTCCATTCAGATGTCTCACACACATCTCTAACTTAATGCACCCAAACCAAAGCGTCTACTCTTCTCCCAGTGTCTTGTTTGATACTTTCCTCTCTCACACGTCACCAATTACCAGTGAGTGCCTAGTTCTTACGCTTTTATCTCTAAAATATTACAAAACAATACACTGCTATCTCTGCTTTCATCATTCTAACCCAAGCCACCACTACGCACTCTGGCACTAGTGCTCAATTATTAATGGGTCTGTCCTCCTCCATACCCCATTCTTTGACGAGTCATTGAAAGATCATTTCCAAACATTAATTTGAAGATGTTATTCACCTGGATACAACCTGCCAGTGGCTTCGCATTGCCCTTAAGATACAATTCTCAGTATTAGGTATTTTTCTTTCGAATATTTTATCTATCTATCATCATCATAATCATCATCGACAGGGTTTCTCTGTGTAGCCCTGACTGCCCTAAAACTAGCTCTGTAGACCAGGCTGGCCTCGAACTCACAGAGATTTGCCTGCTTCTGCCTCTGCCTCTGCTAGGATTAAAGGCATACACCACCACCACCCAGCCCTCAAAGATTTATTCAGCTTATATTTACATATCTGTGTATATATATGAATCTGTGTTTGCACATGAGTGCATGTGCCCATGAGGCAAGAAAAGGGCTTCAGATCCCCTCCAGCTGGCATCCCGGGTGGTTGTGAGGTGAGACGCACACGCAGGTCCTCTGCAAGCGCTGAGACATCTCTCTGGTCTACAGTATTTTCTTTAATCGAGCTACTGCCCATGTCTTCCCATTTTCCAAAGCACTCCCCATACCTTCTCCCCCAATCTCAGAACTTCAATCACATTGGCTTTCTTTCAATACTCAGAATATACCAAATCTTATCTTACCTAAAACTCTCTCCTGCCCTCCACTTAGGTAACTTGTATTCAGTTTTCAGGTTTTAACTGAAACATAATTACCTTAGGAACTCATTTTTGGCTGGCCTAATGTTACTTAGGGCCCATTGTTTCCATTTATAACATAATGTTCTTTTCCTTCACCACCACATTTATTATAAATTATATTTATGATAGTCAGTCCCTTTCTACACCCTATACCAAGAGACCTCTCCTATCCTTGGCAACTTTAAGAAACAAAAAGAATCATTCATTTACAAACTTCTTAGTTCTCCTTCTAAGAAATAATCTATTCTCTCCCCTGTGTCTCCCCCACCTTATACCTCCCATTTCCAAAGTCTAGGACAGTGGAAGCTCCCAGGAATCTATGAGAGTGACCCTAGCTAAGACTCTAGCAATGGGGGATATGGAACTGGCCATCTCCTGTTACGAGGCAGACTTCCAATGGAAGGATTGGGACAGCAACCCAGTCAGAAAACCTGAGACCCACAATTGTCCTGCCTACGAGATGTGTAAGGGTAAAAGATGGAGCAGAATTTGAGAGAATGGCTAACCAATGACTGGCCCATCTTGAGACCCATGCCATGAGAAGGAGTCAAGCCCTGACAGTATTAATGATACTCTGCTATACTTGCAGACAGGAGCCTAGCATAACTGTCATCAGAGAGGCTTCACCCCACAACTGATACAGAGACCCACAGCCAAACATTAAGTGGAGCTTGGAAAATGCTGTGGAAAAGGGGAAGGAAGGATTGAAGGAGCCAGACGGGCCAAGGACACCACAAGAAAACCCACAGAATCAACTAACCTGGGCCCACAGGGGCTCATAGAGACTGAACTGCCAACCAGACAGCATGCATGGGAGATGGACCAGGGCCTACGAACATATGTAACAGATGTGCAGCTGGGACTTCATGTGGGACTCCTAACAGCAGGAGCAGGGCTGTCTCTGACTACACTGCCTGCCTTTGGATCCCTTTCCCCTAACTGGGCTGCCTTGTCTAGCCTCAATAGAAGATGTGCCTAGTCTTACTGCATTTGATATGCCAAGGCAGGTTGATATCCATAGGAGGCCTCCCATTTTCTGAGGAGAAAGGGAAGAGAGGGTGTGGGGAAAGGAGCTGTAAGGGAGAGACTGGGTGGGAAGGAAGGAGGGGAAGCTGCGATTGGGATGTAAAGAAAAAACAACTTAATTAATAAAAAAGGAACAATCTATTTAGATCTTCCCTTCGGGTGATTTAATCCCTACACAAGTTGACTGCCTAAAAACATCACACTCCCAGCTCCTTCTCTACGCGTATCAAGTCCAGGTTTCCCACCATGCATAGTCTTTCGAGAGTGCCTCTCCAAGAACATGCAAGCCAATTTATGCTTTTAAAATAACAATTATGTAAATACAGGGATGGGAAGAGGATTCAGACAGTAAAGTACTTCCCATTGCAAGCCCTGAGCTCAATGTCCAAAACCCATGTAAAAGAAGATGGAAAAAAGGAAGAAGAAGATGGTCACTGAGCTAGTGAGACAGCTCAGCAGGTAAGGGAACCTGGCACTGAGCCTAACTATCTGTTTGATCCCTGAGACCCATATGGTGGAGAGAACCAACTCTTGCAAGTTGTCCTGTGACCTCCACATGTGTAAAAAACACACACACAGCCGGGCGGTGGTGGCGCACACCTTTAATCCCAGCACTCAGGAGGCAGAGGCAGGCGGGTTTCTGAGTTCGAGGCCAACCTGGTCTACAGAGTGAGTTCAGAACAGCCAGGGCTACACAGAGAAACCCTATCTTGAAAAACCAAAAAACAAACAAACAAACAAACAAAAGAACACACACACATACACCCACTCACTCATCCATTCATTAAAAATTCTGGGCACACTGGCAAATATTTATAATCAGCACTGGAGAGATGGAGACAAGCAGATTTCTGGGGCTCCCTGGCCTGCCAGCCTAACCCTACTTTGTGGGTTCTAGGCTAATGAGAGGCCCGATCTCAAAAAAAAAAAAAAGACAGTTCCTAAGGACAACAGTTGAGGTTGCCTTCTGGTCTGCACACATACGATCTTGTGTGTATCCACACACATGAACAAATACAACATGATACACATATGCACCACAGAGAGAAAACTAAACTATGTACATATACATGCATCATCAGACACTAGCTGAATTTGTTCTTACACTAAACGTTCTAGGTTGTTGTTTATTTCTGCGACATGATCTCAGTATGTATCTATGGCTGATCTGGGGCTTACTGTGGAGACCAGGCTGGCTGTGAATGCACACAGACCCACCTGCCTCTGCCTCCCAAGTACTGAAATTTAAGGTATAAGCCACTATACCCAGCCGGTTCATCATTTCTTTTTTGTTGTTGTTATTTTATCATTGTATATGTGAATGTGGGTACATGCATGCTGTGGCATGTATGAAAATGCAAGCATGTGCATGCCACAGCATGTGTGTGGATGTCATGCCTTCTACCTTCTTTGAGAGTCTCTCATTTTTTCCTTCCTGTATATGCCACCCTAAGTGGCTGCTAAGCTGAAGGAGATTCTCCACCTCCTGTCTCCCGGTGGCAACCCCTCATTTACATATGTGTGTGCTGTTGCATCCAAGTCTATGTGAGTTCCAGGGATCTTAATGCCAGCTCTTAACCAACTATAGCCTTCCAATCACCTTGACCAACCCATACAGCAGCCATCACTAAGACCCTGATAGCTTATTGACTGTAATGTACTTGAACATTTTCAAATATTCAGCCTCTGACTTGTCTGTGTTTGCCACGACTGTACTCTCTTTCATGGAATTCTCCCCTCTCCTGACACCATTCCACCACCCTCTCCTGACTGTTCAATCGCTTCTGGGCCAACCTTAGTTTCCTTCTGGACCCCATCTAAAGCACCAGGTGCATAGTGTGGATTCTGTGAATAAATAACCAAATCAATGAAGTCTTTCTACTTCCTCCTCTTTCCGTATCTCCTAAGAAGCAGCTGTGCAAGATAAGTAACAGTTTTGTGGTTTCCTTTGACATCCTATGCACTGCATATCTCCTCCATCTTGAACTTTCAGTCCAAGTTTCTCCACACTCAGCTGAGCTCACCAAAACCACCTTCCTCTTCTTTCTGGTGGTCTCTGATCTGAGGCTGATCCTGAATCATTATCTCCTGTTTCTCTTTCAGACTGTACTCATGTCCATCTTGCATTTTCTCCATTTTCTCATCTTCTGAGAAAACAAAACAAAACACTGTGAGGTGGGAGATATGAGACTGTCTGCAGGCTCTAAAAACTAGGGAAAGAGTTACCAGGGAGCCCCATGACTGGGGCAGGAAGTTGTAAGACTGCTCACTGTCCCATTTTCTAATTTCTTGAATAAGTATTTGAACCAGGTTTCAAAGGAAGAGTGACTTGGGCTGAGATGGAAGCCACTGTAGAAAGAGAGAACTGACCCCCAAAAATTGTTCTCTGACCTACACACATGAACTATGGCATGTACATGCCCTACACTAATAATAAATAACATTTTAAAAAGTTTAAGGGATATGTGGGAGCTAGAGAGAGGACCCTGCTTTGGGCAACTCACAACCACCTGTAACTGCAACTCCAGGGGATCCAACATCCTCTTCTGGCTTCCATGCGTACCCACATACACATGGTATACGCTCACACAGACACGTATATATATATACATAAATAGAAAATAAATCTTTTTTTAAAAACCATATGATGATGCCGGGCAGTGGTGGTGCACGCCTTTAATCCCAGCACTTGGGAGGCAGAAACAGGCGGATTTCTGAGTTCGAGGCCAGCCTGGTCTACAGAGTGAGTTCCAGGACAGCCAGGGCTACACAGAGAAACCCTATCTCGAAAAATAAAAAATAAAAAAAAAAAAAAACCATATGATGATACTTACCAGCTTTCTTCTTTTGTTTGCTTAAAGAGAGTCTACTAAATTTCTTCTTGGAGGGCTCAGTAACTGGCTGGCCTAGCTTAGATGTCCCCATCTCAGAATTCACTTCCTCTTCTAGAGAAGATGTCATCTTTGGAGTATCGGGAGTTATTACCTTCTCTCTGAAAATGATATTGTTTAAATAAAAAGTCTTCAGAGAGACACCTGCCATGCCAATTCTTTGAAAAAGAAACCAGGGACCAGAGGTTAAAAGTAAAACAGGAATTCTGACTTGTCAGGAGATGTAGCTCTGTGGTATACTGTGCACTAGAAACTGTTTGATCCCCAAAAGACACACACAAATGCCAGGCCTCCTAAGGTCTCCTGAGGTCATTTTATCCAGCTCTTTGCCTGTTTCCATCCCAACTCAAAGAGGCATCTTTCCCGAGCTAAGAGAAATCAATATAATATAATGAATGACTACATAAACAGACAGGAAGGCAGGACAGCATTTACCAATGTTATATCCACCCCATGTTCAACTTGTCTCTCTGGAATAAACTTACGGATCAGCATTTTCCTTATCAGTGGCAGAAGTAGCAATGCCTGGTTCTTTGCCCGATTTGGTAGGTCTTATTCGTTGGACACAGGAAGTCTCTGCAAAATTAAGGCCAGACCCTAGCCCTTCCAAAATCAAGTATTACAGGCAGAAAAGAAACACGGAAAAACAAATGCTCTAGTATTTCTCAACCCCAGCATTCCATTCAGATACCTTACCCCTGTGCTTAGAAGAGTCTAACCCTGGTATTTTGTCATATGATAGAACTTAAAATCATTAAAATTCAGGAAAAACTAAAATTCATATCTTTCTGCAAGATTTTCTATATTGATCAGCCTCATTCCAGGGCTGATAATCTTAGTGTACATGTACTATATTTATCTTATTTTTCCCAAACTCCTTTCAAGAGAAGAAATACACCTACAAATAGCTATGAGACCATTCTCCTTAGTTACATGACCTTACAGAAAAGGCCTCTGAGCCTACATAACAGCCCTTTTTAATTCTAAAAATCAAACCTATAGCTAGGGAAATAGTTCAATGAAGTGTTTGCCTTACAGGTATGAGGACCTCAGTTCAATCCTTACAACCCATGTAAAATCAAAACCAAACAAATGAAGTGTGGTGGCATGCACTGTAATCCCAGCACTGAGGACAATGGGACAGGCATATCCCTGTGACTCCCTGCAGCCTAGACTAGAGGAACTGGTTGGGATCCAGGCTAGGGAGTGACACTGACTCAAAACACAAGACAGAGCCTGAGGAGTGACAACTGAGGGTGACTTCTGGCTTCAATCCACAAGAGCAGGCACATGCATCGGCACATGTACACATGTATACCTGCACACATTAACACAGACACCCATGAGCCTGTGCATGTGCCTACATTTAAATGCAGAGAGACTAAATGAACAGTAATAAAAACCAAATCTATAAAAAGAAGCAACACAATATTAAAAATATATAAGCCTTGGCCCAGTAAGACAGCTCAGCGCCTAGCCTGAAAACCTGAGTTCAATCCCCAAGATCCACTTGGTAGAAGGAGAGAAGCAAGATCTGCAAGCTGTCCTCTCACCTGTACACATAAACCATAGCATGGCACACACGCACACGCACATACGCACATACGCACATACACACACACACACACACACACACACACACACACACACTAAAAAAAGTCATTTAAATACACGTACATATCTATACACGTAAAATACATTCTCCAAACCTGGGGAATACTATCTTTTCCAAGTAGATTGCAAACATATCTGGGTAAATTAAAATTTCATTTGAAAAACTCAGGTGAGGCTGTATTGATTGTAAAGTTAGTATCATCTACTTTTCTAAAAGTCTTTTCTTTCCCTTTTCTCTAACATGGTTTAGCTACAGATTAAATATTTCAAGTATCATTTAGTATTTTCTCAGGAAGATGGCAGAGGAAGAAGCTGTAGGCTTATACTACCCCTTAGCTGACAGTCATTCTGTCTAATGAAGCCCTTTCTCTTCACTCCAGGCCATACCCAAGCACTCCTGCAAGGACTTCTGTAGTACAATCTGGAAAATCTCCTCAAATTCTGCATTGGTAAGAGTTTTTTCCTGCAGAGACAAAAATAAGAAAGGAGAACTATTTGTCTTTTCATAATTTCTCACTTCTGACAAATCAGGGAGCCTTGTATACACAAAGCAGTAAATGAACAAAACTGTAGGTTTTAAGTCAACTTAAAGTCCATAAACTTTTCCCAGCACTCCTGGGGATAAAGGGGAGCAAATGGGAAACTGTCTGTGAGCTCTCTGTCCTTCCTGCTCTTGTCTCTGTCCCACTCTTATCCCATTATTTCTAGCTAAATGCTTTCAATCAAAACACTTTGGCGTTGCGGCATGGTGGCACACATCTGTAATCTCAAAACTAGGAAGACAGAGGTAGAAGAATTGGGAATTCAAGGCCAGTCTTGACTACATAGCAAGTTCAGAGTCATCTTGAGCTACATGGGACTCCATCTTAAGAATTAATGCATACGTCATAAAGTAGCACAGACACACATTAATTTCAACACTCATAAAGCCAAGACAAGAGAATTACCATTAGTTCTAGGCCAGCAAGGGACTACAAAGCAAGATCCAAGCTACCCTTTGCTATAAGATTCTGTCTCAAAACCAAAAGTGGTTTTTTTGTTGGTTTGGTTTGGTTTTTGGTTTTTGGTTTTGTTTTGTTTTTTTTTTTTTTTTCAGAGTAAGATGAACAGTGGCAGAACATGCCTGTAACCCCAGCTGTTCAGGAAGGGCGCTGCGGTGAAATAACTGCAATTCCAGGGCCGGCCCAGGAAATGGAGAAAGACCTCTCTCAAAATTAACAACAAACAAACAAACAGAAAATGGGTGTGGTTGAACAGACCTTTAATCCCAGCAGTTGGGAGGCCAAGGCAAGCAGATATCTGTGAGTTCCACGCCAGCCTGATCTACATAAGGAGTTCTAGGCCAGCCAGGGCTATAAGATCCTAGGACTAAAAGTGTAACTCAGTAATAGGATGCTTGCCTACCATGCATGGGGCCTTGGGTTCATTCCTCAATAACACCTCCCAAACACACACACACACACACACACACACACACACACACACACACACACACACACACACACACACACACAAATTCCCCAACGCAAAAAGATTCTGTTTATGTGGCTTATCCAGGAAACAGAGAAAGTGACACTGACCTACTGGAGTCCATCAGTGTGACTCATACCTTTCCTGTCTTCTTGGCTGGCTGGTCGTGAGCCTTCTGCTTTTTCTCCTGGCCTCTGCTTGGACCATGCTGTGTGGTTGTCTTCTGCTCCTTCTTTAAACTGGCTTTGAGCAGACTTGGCTTGGTCTCTGCCTCTGGAGAACTGGTCCCTGGGGTGTCCTCCTTCCATGAGTTGGGCTGAGGTTTCTCACTATGTGATTTTTGTGTGGGTGGAGCAAAGGCTTTCTTTGTTCCCTTTTCATACTCTGAAGAATTTGAAATTGAAATTTAGGAAACCCAGTGTCTAACAGAGATTGCTGAACACTGTCTGTGACATAGTCAAGTTGAA
Organism: Uromys caudimaculatus; assembly: GCA_028551405.1. Taxonomy (NCBI): domain Eukaryota; kingdom Metazoa; phylum Chordata; class Mammalia; order Rodentia; family Muridae; genus Uromys; species Uromys caudimaculatus. The sequence continues at coordinate 14,952,267 of CM052721.1, forward strand.
ATTAGATGGAAGGAGCTTTTAACAGATACTTATCTCTCTCGGTCCCTTCCTGCATATTCCATTCCTCTAGCCCTGAGATTACTTTAAAGCAGTTTGGAGAGCCATAAATTTGTAATTTGACAAGATTAGTTGATTCTAACATACTCCAGGTTTGGTACCACTAATTCAATTGATACAAGCATGTAGGAAAGTGAATTATTCAAGTGTGAACTATTTTTCTTTTAAATAGGCTCATTTTTAACTTCATGAAAATAAAAAATAAACACCTATTGAACACTTAGAAATGACTCAAGGCTTAGTCTTTTTTTTTTTTAAATCTCTTTTTAACTGATCAAAACGCATACAGAAATGTCTCCAAACTAAACAAACCACAATAAAATTCCCAAGAGCAAGCCTGCTGCCATCACCTCTATGAAAATGCTACTGATCCCACCAGGTATGAATGGTAGTCTATTTCTCCTGAGTGACTTTAACTTTGTATTCTCTGCTGGTGTTCAGCATATTTAACTTTATATTATAAATACTTAAATGTGTTTTTTCTCCCTGTGAATTCATTCATACATTCTCGGAGTGTGGCTGGGTTGGTTTTTTGGGTTTTTTTTTTAATGTGAATGTGTGTGAACTTTGTGCATGCGGGGACCCATGGAGGCCTTGGGGCATCTAATCCCCTGGAGCTGAAAGTACAGGCGACTGTGAGCTACCTGATGTGGGAGCTGGGAACCATCCCTGGGTCCTCTGGAAGAGCAGCAAGTGCTCCTAACCACTGAGCCATCTCTTTAGTCCCATCGGGGCTCTTTCTAAGTCATATTTATTTTGCTCAATGCAACTGGCACCACGGTGATTTGAACAGAGTGAACAGAAAGCATGTGCCCAGAATTCCCTTCTGAAGGAAAGGATGAACAGAAGGGAAAGAGTAGAGAAATATATTAAGTGAACCTCTCTCATCCTTGGCTCACCTTTGTGATTCTGTAATGCTGCCATCATTCAGTTCAGAAACTGTACTTGCTTTGCCTGTTAGAAGAAAAGAAATTGTTATTACTTTGGTTAAATATAATTTAAGGGGCTGGAGAGATGGCTCAGCAGTTAAGAGCACTGACTGCTCTTCCAGAGGTCCTGAGTTCAACTCCCAGCAACCACATGGTAGCTCACAACCATTTATGAGATCTGATGCCCTCTTCTGGTGTGTCTGAAACCAGCAACAGTGTATTCATATACATAATATAAATAAATAATTTTAAAAAATAAAAATAAAAAATAAATATATATTTTATTTTATTTTATTTTTTGGTTTTTCGAGACAGGGTTTCTCTGTGTAGCCCTGGCTGTCCTGGAACTCACTCTGTAGACCAGGCTGGCCTCGAAATCAGAAATCCACGTGTCTCTGCCTCCCAAGTGCTGGGATTAAAGGCATGCACCACCACTGCCCGGCAAAATAAATATAATTTAAACTTTCCTTTCTCCCTGTCTTCTTAGATTTAAATTTGTCTGGAATGCTGGACAATAATTCTGCCTTCTTGACTCCAATTCTACTACCATATCAGCACTAATTACATGGCTGGGCATACAGAAAATCAAATTACCATGCTTATTGTTAAAGCAGCCATCCTTGGTTTTATGTTTTTACAGTACTGAGGTTTAAACTTGGGCCTTTGTACATGTTAGCCAGGCAAACACTTTACCACTGAGCTATATTTCAGCCCTTTTTCATTTAAGACAAGGTCTCCATAAGTTGTCCAGGCCTGCCTTTAATTTTTTTGTAATCCTTGAACTCACTCTGTAACCCAGAGCAAGCTTTGAACTTGTAATTCTCTTGCCTCAGTCACCCAAATAACTGGGATTACAGGTCTGAGACCTGCAGTATTTTGAATACTTAGACTTATACCTGACATATGATGGCAGGCACCTTAACTAGATGGACACACTAGCAGCAGTGATGGAAGTATAGGTAGTATTGGAGCAGTGGTAACAGGCTGTGGTCAGTGCTGTGAGTTAAGGAGAGCCCCCCTCATTTCACAAAGTTCCCCCAAATACTTAGGAAACAAATAACTTGGCAATTCTCCAACCTAATTCAGAGGTCCCTATGCACAGGAATGTTTAAATTTTTTCCATTATTTGAATATTCAGGCAAAAAAAAATCCCAAAATACTGGATTCTACCAGTGGTAACTAGAAAGCGTGCCCAAAGAACTTAGCATCTTCTGTCTTGCTCTTCTACTTTATGAAAGATGAGAACATCTTTGATTGTCACCGTTCATCCTTAGGAATGTACTCTCGGTTGTTTGTTCTGATCTGTGGATAACAATGGCTAACACATATTGAACACAGACTACGTTCTTTACCATTTATGTCTCATGGCATTTAATTCCAATAGCAAATCTATGAGACAGATTCCGAGGCATAAGGTATCTTCCATCAGACCACAAGATGTGTTTAAAATGTACTGGCCACATTAAGCTAAATACAAAGTATTTTTAAATTATCCTTCGGCATTTTCCCACTCCTTTTCATGTACACACATATATGAGTAATTGAGGCTTGCTGTTCTGAACAATTGCTGTTCCTCTGTAGTAAGGAGCCTATTTTCACACCATTTACCTCTTAATACATTACTGCTAGTCCCTACGTATATTTGTTCCATTAAAAAAGGCAATGAGCTGGGCGGTGGTGGTGCACATCTTTAATCCCAGCACTTGAAAGGCAGAGGCAGGTGGAACTCTGAGTTCAAGGCCAGCCAAGGCTACACAGAGAAACCTTGTCTCTAAAAATAAAAAAAAATAAAAAAAGATAAAAAGAAAGTGGGAAAACATAAAAACAACTGGTTCTTTTTTTCTTATAATCCTGAATAGAAGCTAAAAACTGAATAAAAGGCTGCAAAATGAGTACTACTTTGGTCACATAGGTCAAACATTTTTCTTCTCCCAACTCCATAATTCCAAAGCAGTTCATGAGAAGTGCCTGGGAAAGGGGAAGAGGCAGAGTGAAAAATCTGAGTTCGATGTGACATTTTGCTATCTAAAATGTGTGCTTACATAACAGATTATATATTCATAAACTAGTCCTGAAAATACAAAGAAGTGATCAAAATGTCTCTGAGGAGCATATCTAGGTAGATACAGAGTGTATTCATGAAGCTTGCCATTGTACTCTACCCTGACGTATTTGCACACTCACACACACACACACACACACACACACACACACAAATGTAAAAACTATAAACTGTTTAAATACATAAAAAAGAATAGTCTCCACAAACTGCAAATCTTTGAATATTGAGCTTCAAAATCTATTTAAACCTATACACCTCTCCCAGGCTAACGTGTTTCTGGAGCTCCAACTAGGGAGAAGTATAGATCACAGAGCTGGAGAGATGGCTCAGTGGTGAAGAATACTTGTGGCTCTTCCAGAGAACCCAACCAGCACCCACATCAGATAGCTAACAATTGCCTGCTACTACAGCTCCAGGAGACTGGACCCCCTTCTAGGCTCTGCAATCACTGCACCCAAATGCACATACCCACACAGAGACACACGTACACGTATACATAAATAAAAACACAAACAATTACAGCAGGGCATGGTGGTGCACACCTTCAATCCCAGCACTGGAATGGCAGAGGCAGGTGGATCTCTGAGTTAGCGGCCAGCCTGGTCTACAGAGCAAGTTCTACAACAGCCAGGGCTACATGGAAAAAATCCTGCCTCAAAAAAAAGAAAGAAACAAACAAACAAACAATTACTGATAAGTCAGGTATGACACACACTTTAATCCTAGCACTTGGAAGGCAGAAGTGGGAATATCACTGTGAGTTCCACAGTAGTGTGGTGTGAGTTCCAAGCTAGCCAGGGCTGCAAGAGTACAACCAATCTCCCTCTCCTCCTCCCCCTTCCCTCTCCCTCCTCCCCTTCCCTTCCCTTCCCCCTCTCCTCTTCTCCCTCCTTCTCCCTCCCTCCATCTCTCCCTCCATATCTCTCTCTCTCTCTCTCTCTCTCTCTCTCTCTCTCTCTACACACACACACACACACACACACACACACACACACACACACACACACACACATACACAAAGGATAAGAAAAGAAAAAGAGAGCCAGGCAGTGGTGGTGCAGCACTCGGGAGGCAGAAGCAGGTGGATTTCTGAGTTTGAGGCCAGCCTGGTCTACAGAGTGAGTTCCAGGACAGCCAGGGCTACAAAGAGAAACCCTGTCTTGGGAAAAAAAAAAAAAAAAAGAGCATTTGCTGTTCTTGCAGAGAACTGCAATTCAGTGCCCGGTACCCACATGGTGGTTCACAACCATCTATAACTCCAATTCAGGAGATCAGATTCCCTTCTCTGACACTGGCAGGTACCACGTACACAAATGGTACACATTCATAACATTCAGACCATGCATTCACAAAATAAATGAATAAATATAATTAAATTTTTTAAAAAAAGAAAAAGAAAATGTAATGTATTATTGCACTGTTACAGGAATAAGATATAGCAAATCTATAAAAAGAGATACATAATAAAGAGCTCCCCTTAATCTAAAGTGGAAATGTGATGAATATTACTTTCAAAAATTGTAGCCCAATCTATAGGGAAGAGAAAGTTAGGAAGTTACTTTCTGATAAACCAAGCTGCTGCTCCATTTGCTTCTTCTACAACATATTAAAATGCTGATTCAGGAGGCTAGAGACATGGCTCAGAGGTTACAAGGAGCTTTGGCTGCTCTTCCAGAGGGTCTGCGTTCAATTCCCAGCAACCACATGGTGCCCTCTTCTGGCCTGCAGGCATACATGCAGGCAGAATGCTGTATGCATAATAAAAAAAACAATTCTTTTAAAAAAAAGCTGATTCAGAGGGGAAAATACTAGTTAATAAATATGCAAAATATCAACTTGCATTTGTCTGTATGCTAGAAGTATGAAGGCAGGCCTTGATGATAGGAAGTCTTCTATCATTTTCTCCTTTTTTTTTTTTTTGAGGCGGGTTCTCTCAGTGATCCTGGACCTTGATAGACTGGCTGGTCAACAAGCCCCCAGGATCCAACTGTCTCCATCTCCCAGGGCTGAGGTCATAGACCCACAGCACCTTGTCCAGTTTTTATGTGGTATTGGGGATCCTGGCTATAATCACAGCACTTGAGAGACTGAAGGAAGTCAAATGCTTGAACTTTGAGTCCGGTCTGGGCTACAAAGTGACCGTGAAAACAGCCAGGGTCTGAGACAAGACCCTGTCTCAGAAAATAAATAAACTAGATAGATAGACAGACAGGCAAACAAACAAATAAATAAATGCTTACAGATGACTCAGTGGGTAGGGGTACTTGCCACCAAGCCTAATGACCTGAGACTGATCTCAGATCCCACATGACTGGCGTGGGTGGACAGACAGACCGGATGACACGACATGGACATGCTGTCCTCTGACCTCCCCATGTTCTGTGGCATGTGCACAAACACACACCCCCAACAAATAACAAATAAATAAAGGTAATAAAACTTGTAAAAATAAAATTCACTTGTAAAAATAAATTTTTCCTGTCCTGGGGCGTGGCAGTGGTGGTGCATGCCAGCACTCTGCAGGCAGAGGCAGGGAGATCTCTGAGTTTAAGGCCAGCCTGGTCTACAGATTATGTTCCAGGTCAGCCAGGGCTACAGAGAGAACCCCCCCCCCCGGGGGTTGGGGTGGTGAGGAGCTAGAGATGGCTCAAGAGTTAAGAGCATTGTCTGCTCTTCCAGGGGTCCCAGCAACCACCTGGTGGTTCACGACCATCTATTAAAGGGATCTGATGCCCTCTTCTGGCCAGAAGGTGTACATGCAGACTGAGCATTCACACATTTAAAAAAAAAAAAAAGTCAAAAAAAAAAAAAGAACAAAAATAATGATGATAATGATAGAATAAATGAAATTTTCATTTCCTCTAAGATGGAATTGATGACTTTTTGACATTGTCCAATAGCCTAGAACTCCTGCCTATTCTCATGGCTTACCTGGGCTTTGTTTTTTTTGTTGCTGTTTTTTTTTTAAAGTTCACTTTGTGAGCACGCATGTGTTCTGCAAATCTTTTAAACGTTTAACAAGGAAAAAAAGAAGGAAAGAAATAAAGAAACAAAGAGATGCCATCGCCGGGCAGTGGTGGCGCACGCCTTTAATCCCAGCACTTGGGAGGCAGAGGCAGGTGGATTTCTGAGTTCGAGGCCAGCCTGGTCTACAGAGTGAGTTCCAGGACAACAGAGAGAGGAGAGAGAGAGCGACAGAGAGAGAGACAGAGAGGCCATCTACCCTCACCAAATTTACTCTCAGAAGTAACTACCCAAACTAAGCAGAGTTGGGGGGATAGGTGGAAGTAACCCTAAAAATGTGTGGTCACTCGTGAGCGAAACAGTTTCTTTCGCGACAGTTAATGTCATTTCTATTCTTGACCTCAATCTCTGGATCGCTTCCACTCGTGCCCCTCCACCAGCTTGTCCCGGCCTCGGGCTGGCCCTTGGGGATGTTCTTGCTTCAAGAAGCATCTGCCTACAGCTATCAAGATGCGGGGCCATGACTACCGAACCCCACGGAGGAGGGGGACTTGAATGGTCTTCTACTTCTCCTCTGTCTTTACCCATTCTCTCTGGGACGGCCATTAAAACCAGAGTTCTCACCCAGGCAAACAACCTCCCCTCCCCTCACAGCGTCAAGTGACGCTTTGCTACTCTCTCACCCGGACCAAGAATCCCACCATGGAAGCCTCTTCCCCTTCGCCCCGCTCAGCCTCGCTGCCCCTCGACTCCTCATTTCCCGCCACGACACTGGGTTACTTTTTGTTTCGAGGATTCTGAAGAGAAGGGGGCGAGGCTCCGCGGTGGCTCTGAAGAGAAAATTTCTCCTCAGCCAACAGGTACCGGGATTTCCAACAACTAACACCTTCCTCTGAAGCCGCATAAAAACCAGCTACCTTCTGGGGCGACGAGGACCTAAAGGTGAGGCGCAGCTGACGCTGTCGCAGCCATTCCGCACATCCTTCCACCTCGAGCTACTTTTCCCGCCACCAAGAGAAGGCGCGAGGACACGAACAAATTCCGCCCCCAAGCGGCGTGCGCGCAGAGGTGATGCGCAGGCGCAGCTGGAAGCCGCTTCTGCGTCTGCGCAGCTGGAGTAGCCCGCCATCTTCCGAACGAAAGCCTAGTGAAACTACAAGTCCCATAATCCTCGCTGGCTCCTTTATATTCCACCCCCCCTTGATATGCAGCGGAGCACCTGAGGCACTTCGTTCTTATCTCTGCCTCAAGTCGCCTTCTCTTTCCTGTTTTCGTGCTATGACCCCTATCTTTTAGTTTCCGTCACGCCCTTATATTTTGAGACCATCTTGAGCTCCACTCTTGCCTCCACAGTGCTCTTTCCTGACAAATAGTCTGTTGACAGAGAAACTCCGCCAGCCATCAGTCTGGGGGCTCTGTATCGAATCAGTGCCTCCCACTGGTCGAAGCAGAGGGCCCAAAACAGACCGATACCCTTTCCCGCCCACATTCGCTTGTGTGTCTAGTGGAGCAAAGCTGCAGCGATAATGCTGTAAAATCCGCAACGCTAGCGGGTGGCGCTGACGACAACACCACCCCTCAGCTAGGGACTGATGCGCAGGCGCCAAACTGTGGCGGAGGCGTCCGAAGCCGGACCTAGCGAAGGGAAGAGAGGAAGGCGTGGTACCCTAGGTGTTCGTCGCTGGAAGGAGGAGGGTCAGAGGAACGACTGAGCCATTTCAGGGGAAGAGCAATTTGGACAACCTCGATGTTTTAGTGCTTGTTTGTTTTCAATTCAGAGAATATTTTAAATAATATATTGCATTTTATTGATAACAGCTCTTGAGACAATGTGCTCGATTCCTTCGCCTATTTTATCATTCTCCCCTCAGACTCTCCTAAGTCCTTCTCATTCTAATGAGATGGGCGGAAAAAAGAGGGACAGACCAGCTCGCTCATGAATAATTCATGAACCCGCCTCTTTCGCTGGGAAGGCACACCCCTTGGAAACGTGCTGACGCACGCTGCGTGTATCTAACCTACGGAAACGACGTCATACTCCCCGCCCCTAGGGCGGAGGATCATCTCCAGCACGTGTTGCCCCTTCAACCCGCGCAAGCCCAAAAGGACTGTGCGCAGGCGCTCTCTAGGAGGGGCGGGGATGGGGGAGGAAGGAGGCGGGTCAGGGAGGTTGTTGGGTTTAGAGCCGGGCGGAGACCGCGGAGCCTCATTCCTCAGGAGCAAGGGTCGGGTGTCAAGGAGACCTTTTCACGCCAGCTCCCGTTCCCCGCCTACGGTGGGTGGGATCGCACGGCAGAGACAAAGGATATCAGTAGGGCTTGGACTTAGCAGCGAAGGGAAGTCGGGCGTCCGTGTGAGGCGGTGGGCGTCTCGGGCTGGGGGAGGGTGAGGGTATTAGGGAGGGGGCTGTATTTAAACTCTCGGAGCCGTTAAGTTGGGTCGCACTCCCGATGCGCGCGCAGCCTGGGTGGTGGCGGAGCGCGCATGCGTGGGTCCTGGGCGAGCGGAACGCGCGCCCGTCGTGCGCGCTCTCGGCAGAGTGGTAGTGGCGGCGGAGAAAAGGGTGGCGGCGCACGCGCAGTTGATTCCTTGGCTTGTCCGGGTCTCGCGGGCATCTTGTTTTGGTCTCGCGGGCGAGTGGAGCGCGCTTGGTGTGTCGCGGGAGGGAGGTGGAGGCGCTTGGGCGCGAGGCAGAGCTGCGCGCGCACTCGGGGAAGGAGGGAGTGAGGTGGTCCTAGGAAGGGTTACAGGGGGCTTCCCCTTGATCTCTTCTCAGTACCCTCGCTTGGGAAAGGGAAATTAAACAGGGAGAGATGATCGAGATGGCGGCGGAGAAGGAGCCCTTTCTGGTGCCGGCCCCACCGCCGCCGCTCAAAGATGAGTCGGGCGGAGGGGGCGGCCCCGAGGTGCGATTGCACCAAGAGGCTGCCTCTGGGGAGCTCCGCGATGGGACAGAACGCGGGCCGGGCCCACGCGCGCACTCTGCCGGGGCCGCAGCCAGCGGAGGGGGCGGCCCCCAGGCACAGACGCATGGGGAGCCCCACGGGCGAGCCACTGCTCCTGCGGACGTGGGGGAGGAGCGCCGGGCAGGGGGCGGGACGGACCTGGGTCCCCCAGCCCCTCCTCGACCTCGCAATGGCTACCAGCCCCATCGACCCCCTGGGGGTGGTGGGGGTAAAAGAAGAAATAGCTGTAACGTGGGGGGAGGGAGCGGTGGAAGCTTCAAACATCCGGCCTTCAAGAGGCGCCGGCGAGTGAATTCGGACTGCGACTCTGTGTTACCATCCAATTTCCTTCTGGGGGGTAATATATTTGATCCACTGAACCTGAATAGCCTCCTGGATGAGGAAGTGAGTCGCGCACTCAATGCGGAGACCCCAAAGTCATCCCCACTTCCGGCCAAAGGGCGAGACCCTGTGGAGATCCTCATCCCCAAAGATATCACTGACCCGCTCAGTCTCAACACTTGCACTGATGAAGCCCATGTAGTGCTTGCCTCACCACTCAAGATTGGTCGCAAGCGCCATAGACACCGGGGACCGCACCACCAGCAGCAGCAGGCGTCTGGAGGTAATGATAGCAATGCCGTGCTGCCCACTGACCCTCTCACGCCCTCACTCCATGGGGAGGGTGCTACACAGCAGCAGCAGCAGCAGCACCAGCACAGAGGCCAGAACCGTGATGCCCCTCAACCCTATGAACTCAACACAGCCATCAACTGCAGGGATGAAGTTGTGTCTCCCCTTCCATCTGCCCTACAGGGTTCCTCAGGCTCCCTTTCTGCCCCCCCAGCTGCCTCAGTTACCACTGCACCCTCCACTTCCTCCTCCCGACATCGCAAACGTCGCAGGACTTCCAGCAAGTCAGAGGCAGGGGCTAGGGGTGGAAGCCAGGGATCCAAGGAGAAGGGCAGAGGGAGTGGGGGTGGCCGTCACCACCACCCACTACCTGCAACTGGCTTCAAAAAGCAGCAGCTCAAGTTCCAGTATGGGAATTACTGCAAGTACTACGGCTATCGCAATCCTTCCTGTGAGGACGTGCGCCTTAGGGTGTTGAAGCCTGAGTGGTTTCAAGGCCGGGACGTCCTAGATCTGGGCTGCAACGTTGGCCATCTGACCCTAAGTATTGCCTGCAAGTGGGGCCCAGCCCGCATGGTAGGGCTGGACATTGATCCACGGCTTATCCACTCTGCCCGCCAAAATATCCGACACTACCTATCCGAGGAGCTTCGTCTCCAAGCTCAGACTTCTGAGGGGGACCCAGGGACAGAGGGGGAGGAAGGGACTATCACTGTCCGAAAAAGGAGCTGCTTCCCAGCCTCACTGACAGCCAGCCGGGGTCCCATCGCTGCACCCCAAGTGCCCTTGGATGGAGCGGACACATCTGTCTTTCCCAACAATGTCGTCTTCGTCACGGTAAGAGTCCAAAGGCTCTTGGAATAGAGTCCAAATGTGAAGATGAGATTAAATAGGAATGTGTTGGGGGGGATGGTCATGACCTAGAGGTATGTATATCCATGCATCTGTTCCTCCATCCAAGAACCATCTCCTGGGGAGAGCAGTCTGGAGTGGCCAGAGAATCTCTGCTGGGTGTTGTCTCTTTGCTCCTATAATGTGGAAAGTGGGATCTCTACCTTCAGGCTCTACCATCTGGTCCTTTCTCATGACTACAAACAAGCATCTCATCCCCACCATAGGGGCTGACTTGTCCTGCTTCCAACTGGAACTATAATCCAGACAATCCACCTTCCCTTGAGGGGAACCTCTACTGTCAGTCCAGATGGAACCTTGTCCTCAAATCTCCTGAGAGAGCCAGAAGTTGGGTGTCTTTGGGGGAGGGGAAACACTCTGATATGTGTAGTTTGGGGCCTTTGGTAGGGACTTTGTTTGCCTTAGCTGCTTTTGGTTTCCCTAGATACGTCACAGACTGTTGAAATTACTGGTCAGGAGCCCATAGGCTTGTCTTTCCCATGCTGACTAAATAGTGAGGGGGGGGCAGTGAAGACAGGACTCTACATGGAGAGAGTGCCCAGCCTGACAGCATACGTCCCTGTCAGTGCTAGCTTCCTCCATTAAGCAATTCTTAGGCCATCCAGAGAAACTTTTGCCAGTGGCTTAGCCTAGAAAAATGTCTTCCCAGGAGCCGTGATGAGTTACCTTCTTTTAAAAAAGGTTCCCTAAGGTTATCTTAAAGAAAGAATAGACCTGAAACACGACTGTGGAAAGAGTGTCTTTAGAACCGTGGCCTTTGTATTTGAGGTCTCCTGGGTGAGAGTAAAAATAAGCACTAGCTGGGGTCTTGGGAACACTCCAGTATTCTCCAGTTAACCCTTGGGTAATTAGCTCAATTTAAATCTACCCAGGCTCCCTTTAAGTTTGTTTGGTTTAGCACCAGGAGCAGGAAAGGGAGAAAGAACACAAGGCTGAAAGAGGGCGTTCTCGGGAGGAGCCTCAGAAGAGGCCTCCACGGGCTGTGTGTGGACTCTCAGTCTGTAGGTGGTTGTGGGGCCAGCGGTGCTTCTGGTCCCTCTCTGACACCCTCCCCCCTTCTGGCCCACAGGGTAACTACGTCCTGGACCGAGATGAGCTGGTAGATGCCCAAAGGCCAGAGTATGACGTGGTGCTCTGCTTCAGCCTCACCAAGTGGGTGCACCTGAACTGGGGTGATGAGGGGCTAAAGCGAATGTTCCGTCGGATCTACCGGCACCTGCGTCCTGGGGGCGTTCTGATCCTGGAGCCCCAGCCATGGTCGTCCTACTGCAAGAGAAAGACTCTCACGGTGAGTTGGGTTTCCATAGAGAGGGGGAATAATCATCTTTTTATTTTTACCGGGGATTGAGCCCCTTACCTCACACGTGGCAGGGATGGTGTTCTCTCTATCAGTGAGCTACAGCCCCAGCCCTTTTTTCCAAGACTGTTTTTGTGCGTAGCCTTGGCTGTCCTGAAACTTACTCTGAACCGCTGGCCTTAAACTCATAGAGACCCGCATAGAGACCTGCCTACCTCTGCCTTCTAAGGACCACTGCCAGCTGGTCAGCCCTTTGCCTGTACTAGCTCTGTAGTGCAGGCTGATCTTGAACTCTTCATCCTCCAGCTCAGACTTTCTGAGCAAGGAAAAAGGATGTCATAATCTGCCTAGGAAAAAGTGGTAAGTAGAAGTAACCCCATCTCTTTTTTTTTCCCCAGGAAACAATCTATAAGAACTACTTTCGAATCCAGCTGAAGCCAGAACAGTTCAGTTCCTACCTGACATCCCCAGAGGTGGGTTTCTCCAGCTATGAGCTTGTGGCCACACCGAGTAACACCTCCAGAGGTAAGAATGGCTCATTTTGTCAGCTGGGAGGGGCTGGTCGTGGCTGCAAGGGTACAGGCCCTGTGGAGAACCCCAAGGTCCTACCCACCTGCCTCTGCTCTTCTTCCCTTCAGGATTCCAGCGTCCGGTGTACTTGTTCCACAAGGCTCGATCCCCCAGCCACTAAGTGGCCTTCTGAGTTAGAAGTTGTGAAGAGGCTGCCCTTGCTGCTCCTGAGGACCTGGGGGAAGAGGAAATTATCCCAAGGTCTTTCCTGTCTAACTCCAAAAAGTTTCTCCTTTTCTTGGATCTGTAAAGAGAGCTTTTCCTACATTGCTACCCCACGTCTCCCGTCTCCTCCCTGACACCTCTGGCACTTGAGCAAGCCCAGCTGTGCTGGAATTACATCAGCTTCCTCTCCCAGCCTGCTGGGCTGGATGGCATGGACTGTTTGCTGACTCTGTCCTCCTAGGACATGGGAAGGGGGAATGTCAGATTCTCTAGGCCCTTCCTTCTGTTCTCGGAAGATTTTCCGCTTCTCCTCAGCCTTTGTTCCTAGCTGCACTTAAATGGACCATGGATGGACTAAGGGTGTTAGAGGGGAGTTTGGTAAGGAGATACACAGGTACTGTGAAAGTCCTGCTGCTGTCCCCGGTGGGAGGGAGCTGGGTTTGGAATGTGAGAACAGCACAATAAACTTGATAACTAGGGCAGTGGCCCCCACACCTGTGTCGGGCACTTCCTATCAAGGTAGTAAGTGCCTTCCAGTAGGGATGTGTGATCCCTTTGCCCATCCTAGTCTCTTGAGGGTGGTTTTTATTGGGTGTGGTAGTACATAGGCCCTTTATCCGAGCGCTTGGGAGGCAGAGACAGGCAGGATCTCAAGATGTGAAGGCAGCCCGGGTTGCCTGCATAGTGATTCAGTGTCTCAAAGAGGTAGGTAGGGGTTAGGGAGGTCGGTAGTTTGGAAGACCGTTAGGTACTGTCGTAGGGTTACTATTGCTGTGAAACACCGTGACCAGAGAAAGTTGGGGAAGAGGTTTATTCAGCTTCCACATCTCAGGGGAAGGCAAACACCAGAACATAGGTAAAGGCCATCGAGGGGTGCTTGTTCAGCCTTTCTTATAAACCCCAAGACCACCAGCCCAGGGATGGCCCCACACACAATGAGCCAGTCAACCACTAATTAAGAAAATGTCCTGTAGGCTTGCCTACCGCCTCGTCTTTGATAGAGGCATTTTCTCAGCTCTCTCCTCTCTGATGAAGGTTGATAGAAACTTAGGCAGTACGGTACCCTTATACACTGCTAAGATGGGAGTGGATCCAAATTACCTTCCTCAAAAGAAACCCCAGATAAGTGTATGGAAGTTTGAGGCAGAAGGCTAACTAACAGTCGAGTGCTTGGCAGTGAAGGTAAAATGGAGCCAGAAATGGTTAATAGCCCAGAGCCACAAACCTGCTCCAGGACCCTTGGTAGAATGAGATGCTTGGGTGGTTTGCAAACTGAAGGTCTTGATTAGTTTGTCAAGAGCTGGAACTTTGAACACACACTGAGCACTCCCCAGTTAGTCCCAGACAAGATGGGCAACACTCAGATAAAAGGAAGCCAGGAAAATCTCCTTTGAAGCAATCATTTTAATGTTAAAACCCACATTTGGGTAAGTACTTGTCGCTCAGAAGTATTTAATAGCCAGGTGTAGTGGTGTATGCCTTTAGTCCCAGCACTTGGGAAGCAGAGGCAGGCAAGTCTTGAATTTAAGACCAGTTCAAGCTACATAATGAGTTCCAAGACAACCAGAGCTATGTAGAAAGACAAATACAGTTTGTACAAACAGGGCAGTGTGTGTGTGCAGTGTTGTTTTGAGAAAGTTATCAAATATCTTAGGTTGGCCTGGAATGCCTGCTCCTGTCTAATACCTCAAGTGTCCACACCCAGCCAAAGTAGACTTTAAAGCACTTTGACTACTGTTTGCCTATACACTTGCACACTCAATTCTGGGGATTGAACCCAGGGCTTTGTACATGCTTTACCAGATACTACCACTGATCTGAGCCTACCCAGCCTGAAACCATATCAAAATGAGTAATTTCTGTAGCTCAGGCCTCCCTTGTGCTGGGACATGCATGGAGCCTCGGTGTCAGGCTAAGGCACAAGTTCTAATTAAAACAAAGGGTGATTTAAGTGGAGAGGAAGGTCAGACCCCACACTTGGGACAGTGCTTTCCACTTGCCATCATGGGGGCCTGGGGGAGGGGGTGTCCAATTACAGGCAGCTTCCAACCAGGACCTAAGACCCTGAAGCAATTTATCCTATCTAAGCTCCCAAGAACAGTTGGGTAATTTAGGGGAAAAAATAATCTATGAAAACAGTTCTAACAAAAAATACAGACTAGCAATTCCGGAGTTTTGAGAGCTAAGCTTCCCAGCGCCTCAGCATCCGATGCATGAGAAAGGTATCTTCTGAAGGACGGGGCCGGGCTTGAAGCCTTAGCGGGGGCAGCCCGTCCACTGTCAAGTGCGGAGATTCGTACCACAGAGAATCTGGGTTGCACAGCATGGTCATGTCTGGTCCAGGCCCGAGCACCTCCTGTGGGAAGGTGAGGCCGTTTACACTCCAAGTGAAAGAAGAGAGCCCAGGGGATGGAGGGATGTCCAGGTCCCCGGAGCCCTTCCTTCACCTTCGGAGGCGGGGCTCGGGGCTGCGGTGGCAGCATCGCCAGCTTCTCCCTCAGCGCCGCGTTCAGAACCTGCTCCTCCGGCACCTGCAGACTCACCAGGTCTCGGTAGAGCCGCTTAGAGCGCGGCACGTTCAAGCCTGCGAGCGCAGGGAAGGCGGGGGTGAGGGACGCCCTTCACCCAGCCCACCGCGCCGGGCCGGCCGCCTGCCCCCCTCACCCTCTGCCACGGTCTCCTCCAGGACACAGCGAGTCTGGAACGACTTTCTCAACTGCTCCTCCACCGCCTTCGAGGCATCAAATTGGCCGCTGGCGACAGCGGCGCGCGCGTTCTGCAGCTCCAGACTCAAAGCCAGGCTGCTCTGCAGGGCCGGTGCCTCCAGCTCATGATCGTCGCCCGGTGCACCGGCTGCCAGCAGCGGCTCCGACCGGACCGGGGAGGGCGGCGCCAGTTGAAAACGAACCTGGGGGCAGAGGGCGGAACGGTGAGCGGCAGATCCCGGGGCGCTCGGCGGGCAGGGGGCCGGGCCTTGACGCTGCTCACCTGCCGCCCCCTCCGGCTACCGCCCCGCCGCCCCTTCCGCTGACCCGGGCTGCTCTTCCGCTGCTTCGGACTCTCGGGCAGCGGGCTCGGGCTCAGGCTCAAGTCCAAGCCCGGCTCGGGTTCTGGGGCTCGGGGTTCCGGGGCTCGCGGCTCCGGGGGTGGCCCCGGGGCCTCCAAGGCCTCTTCGCTTTCAATGGACTCTAACGCGGACGTCCCGAAGCCCATCATCTTGTTCTAGGGGTTCGGGGTTTCGGGACGCGGCGTCGCCTCTTTTCTCCCACCCTCGGGGGCTACCACCACCGGAAACCGCTAGCCCTCACCCACCGGTGTAAGACAACAAGCCCGCCGCGGCACTCCATTGGCGCTCCTGGACGTCATTCCCACCACTCCGCCCTCCAGCTTCCGGACGCACTTCCGCCCTCACACACTAACTTCGCCTTTAAGGCAGGGCGTCAGAGCGATGGTGTCCTAGGTATCTACGGATTCTCATCTAGACTACTTTTCTTTTAGGGAACGCGGATGTGGCGTCCTTGCCTGTCAGACTCTTATGCTCATTTGTTCTGGGATAAAAGTGTTGGTTCTCTTTCACTGTAACAAAATGTTCACTGCTCTCGCATCTAGAGGTCCTGAGCGGCGCCCCCCACCCCGTTCCTGAAGATTTTGGTCATTTTTGAACGCCGATCAAAGCTTCCCTGTACGTGGAAGCAGACTCGTTGCAAAATCCCTGGATTCTGATATTTAAGTAAGGAAGTATAGGAATTAACGGAATATTGCCTTAATTTTAAATCAATATCCTGGGTGTTGGTGAGGTGGCTCAGAGGACTAAGTAAAATCCACATCCTAATCCACCACACCACCACCATATAAACACACGCGCACACACACACACACACGCACAAGACGTCAAAAGCAATGACAGCTTGGGAGTTAGAAGCAGAAAAGGATCAATATGGAGTTATTCAGGGCCAGTCTTGGTAAACACACTGATCGATCAGAGACCCGGTTAAAAACCCCCAAAATGTGACCTCAGATTCCATATCCTTGAACAATGGGAAATTTGTATACACATCTTCACCTTTATTTATAACCCCAAACTAGAAATGCCCTTCAACAGATAAAAGGTTAAAATGTGGCACACAAGTACCATAAAATAGTACTCAGCAGTAATGGAGAACAAACTATTACTGCATTATAGCAACTAGAGTGGATGATACCTTTTGCCGATCCACAAAGGGTAGACAATATGTGGCTTCTTTTACACTTTTCAGAAACGATAAAAGTTTGGCAGAGTGTGATGGTGCAAGCCTGGAATCCCAATATTTGGAGGATCGGGAATTCAAAGTAATCCTCAGCTACACGGGGCATTTAAGACCAGCCTGAGCCGAGCGGTGGTGGCACCCGCCTTTAATCCCAGCACTTGGGAGGCAGAGGCAGGTGGATTTCTGAGTTCGAGGCCAGCCTGATCTACAGAGCGAGTTCCAGGACAGCCAGGGCTACACAGAGAAACCAAAAAAAAAGACCAGCCTGGGCTAAAAAAGGCTAAAAGGAGAGGGAAGGTGGGAGGGTATAGACCTTTCTGTATTAACTTCTGTGTTTGTTTGAGACAGGATCTCACTATGCATCTCTGGCTGTCCTGGAACTCACTTTGTAGACCAGATGACCTCCAACTTCCAGAGATCCACCTGCCTCTGTCTCCTGAGTGCTGGAATTAAAGGCGTGCACCACCACGCCCGTCAAAAATGTGGAGTTTTTTATCTTCACAATTTTTTTTCTCTTAGGAGGTGGAGAAAGGAGTTTCCAGTTACAACATTGCCTGATTCTGTGGTTCTTCAATAACAACCAAAATAAAACAAAGTGGAGCTTCTGTTTCTCTTTATTGAGGATCTAGACGGTCCTAAGCAGTTGAATGCTCTCGCTGGAGGCTGGGTCTCCTGGGGCAGTGGCAGGAAGCAGTGTGGAACCATCCATAGAGAGTTCATGTTAAAGGGCTCCTCGAGGATCTTCCACGAAGATCATCAATAACCGGCTCCACTACAGCTCCTCAGAAGAAACAGAAATGTCATAGTGCAGAGGCTGGAACCCAGGAGATGGCAGGAACACCGGAGATGGCTCACAGGAAAGTGCTTGCTGCACAAGCATTAGAATCTGAGTTCAGAGTCGGGCAGTGGTGGTGCAAGCCTTTAATCCCAGCACTTGGGAGGCAGAGGGAGGCAGATCTCTGAGTTTGAGACCCACCTGGTCTACAGAGTGAGTTCCAGGACAGCCAGGGCTACACAGAGAAACCCTGTCTTGAAAAACAAAAAGAAAGAAAGAGAAAGAAAAGAAATGAGTAAGAAAGAATCTGAGTTTGGATCCCAGCATCTGTGTAAAATCCAGTAAGCCCAGTGCTGAATCCCAGGGGCTCAATGGCCAGCCAGCCTAGCCAAAACATTGAGTTCCAGGCTCACACTGAGTCCCTGCCTTAACAAATAAGGTGGGCAGTGATAGAGGAAAACACCTGCTGTTCATTTGTAGTCTCTGCACACACACATGAATGGCACAACTACACCTACACGTACAGGTGCGCACAGGTGCACACACACGCACATGTATACGCACAGGTGCACATACAGGTGTACACATGTACATATAGCACTTATGCATTAAAAGAAAAGCAGCAGCTAATGGTTGTGAAAGCAAGCTGACTGGTACACGTGTCTGCATTTGCATAAGCCTGTGACTCCTGTGACTAAAAGGGTTTCTCCTCTTAATGCCAAACACGACTCAAATCTTTTTTTTTTTTTTTTTTTGGTTTTTTGAGGCAGGGTTTCTCTATGTAGCCCTGGCTGTCCTGGAACTCACTCTGTAGACCAGGCTGGCCTCGAACTCAGAAATCCACCTGCCTCTGCCTCCCAAGTGCTGGGATTAAAGGCGTGCGCCACCACTGCCCGGCTACGGCTCAAATCTTAAAGGTATTAAGAGAGTTTATTGTGAAACCAAAAGAAGACTGACCATGGTCCAGAAACAGATTCAGATCACTGCAAATACCACACCCCAATATGGGTCATAAAGTTTTTATGTTAACAAAGCACAGAGACAATCATAAGTCAAGGTATCTCTCAAATACCCAGCTGGGAGCATCAGGCCGGTGGGTTAGAACAGAGAGGCCATCTCTACTATAGACCTCGGATGAAATCCAAGGACATTCTCAGCCTTTCGGTGGGGGGGGAAGCTGTACTTCCCTAAAAAGATTTTACCTGGTAGTTTCAAGGTTGTTAGGTCAAATACAAGAGCTGGGGCAATGAATGATTTATTAGCAGGGCTAGGGAAAATGTGTGCTTGCGTGCACGTGTGTGTGTGTGTGTGTGTGTGTGTGTGTGTGTGTGTGTGTGTGTGTGTAATGAATTTCACTTTCCACTTTTTTTTTTTTTTTTTTTTTTTTTGAGGAAAACCCACTGTGGACTGGAGAGATGGCTCAGCAGTTAAGAGCACTGACTGCTCTTCCAGAGGTCCTGAGTTCAATTCCCAGCAACCATATGGTGGCTCACAACCATCTGTAATGGGATCTGATGCCCTCTTCTGGTGTGTCTAAAAACAGCTACAGTGTACTCATTCATACACACACACACACACACACACACACACATATATATATATATGTATGTATTAAACAAATAAAAAATTTTTAAAAAGAAGAAGAAAGAAAGAAAGAAAGAGAAAAGAAAACCCATTGAGAAACTGGCAAGATGGCTCAGTGGGCCAAAGTGCTTGCTACCAAGCCTGGCAACCTGAATTTGTTCCCTGGGAACCTCACGGTGGAAGAAAACCAGCTCCTGCAAGTTGTCCTCTGATTTCCACACAAACACAGGTCATAGCATGAGCTAGTCCACGCCCACATCTAAAAATAAATATTACAATTGGGGGGGGGGGCTGTGTTGGAGCTCAGTGCAGAGCATTTTCCCAATACCAAAAAAAAAAAAAAAAAAAAAAAAAGATGGCAGCCAGGGGTGGGTTTGTACCGAGTCCTGTGTTTGTTCTTCCTTCTCTCCCGGTTCCTAGCACTCAGACTTCTCCTCCCCTGTATGTCCTTTACAGCATCCTGACCAGTTCTCCTTTTATTGTTTTGGCAGCAGATAAACGGGTGTCAAGAATCCTGGCAGGCCAAAGGCCCTCGTGTGTTTGGGGGAAGGGGTGTTTCCAAGACACGGTTTTCAGACTCCAGACCCTACCACCGGGTCTGGCACGCATCCCTCCCAAGCCAACCCTGGCTCCACCCCCAGCCCCAGGTTTGAGTAATGGGGAAAGAAGGTGGGACTGGAAATGTGGCCCCAGGGAGGTCATAACCCCATAAGGCACGCCTCTGTACTCTACCTGCCATCTGTGGAATTGTTGGACTGGGCCACTCAGAGAGCCGCCCAGGGGGAGGCAGGATGTGATCATGCGTGTAACCCCAGCCAGGGAGCCTGGAGCCGGGAGATCACAAATTCACAGCCAGCCTTGGCTGTGAGAGAGACTCTGTCAGAGGGTGCCTAGCATGCATGAGACTCTGGGTTCCATCTCCAGCACTGACCTCATAAAACCAGGTGTGGTAGTACACGCCTGTAATCTCAGCAGCCCAGAGACGATGGCAGTAGACTTAGTAGTTCACAGTTGGTACATAGGAAGCTGGGGGACAACCTGGAGACATGAGACCTTGTGTTAAAAAAAAAAAAAAAGCTGGGCAGTGGTGGTGCACGCCTTTAGTCCCAGCACTTGGGATGCAGGTGGATCTCTGAGTTCGGGGCTAGCCTGGTCTACTTTACTTTTCTATTTTATGTGTATGCCTGAGTGCATATGTGTGCATCACATGCCTGCAGGTGCCCTTCAGAGACAGAGAGCAAGCATCGAATTCCCTGGAACCCGAGTTGCAGGCAGTTATGAGCTGCCTGGTGTGGGTGCTGGGAACGGAAGCTGGGTCCTCTGCAAGAGGAGCAAGTGCTTGTAACCACTGAACCATCTCTCCAGCCCCTTATCCCCTCCTGACCTTCTTCATAAAGACATCCGTTCCTGGAGACAGATGCTAGGACATGCTTCTCACACACACACACCCAGTGAAGATTTACCTTCTCTACTTCTGGCTTACTCGGCATGATTTTAGGCCTCTAAGAGAGTCATCATATTCAATAAATCATAACCACAAATCCTGTTGCCCACTGCAAGACAAGATCTGTAAACCAAGCTGGCCTGGAATTCACTATGGAGCCAACAGTGACTTTGAACTCCTCTTCCTCCTGTGTCCACCTCTGAATTGTTGGGATTCCGAGAGTGCCCCATCATAACCGGGATCTGTGGTACGGGAGATGGAGACCCGGATCTCACGCATGCAAGGTGAGCACTCTGCTAACTGAGCCAGATCCACCAAGATCTTTATTTCTTTAACTGATGTACTTATTTTTGTTTACCTTGATGTTCTGCCTGCACGTTTATCTGTGTGAGGGTGTCAGATCCCCTGAAACCAGAATTACAGACAGTTGTGAGTTGCCATGTGGGTACTGAAAATTGAACCCAGGTCCTTTGGAAGGGCAGCCAGTGCTCTTAACAGCTGAGCCATCTTTCTAGCCCCTCCCCCCACACCTTTACAGCATTTTTTTTTCCCAGAGTTTTTCTATGTAGCCCTGGCTGTCCTGGAACTTGCTCTGTAGACCAGGCTGGCCTCGAACTCACAGATCCACCTGCCTCTATCTCCTGAGTGCTGAGTTAAAAGTATGTGAGACCACAGCCCAGCACCAGGATCCTTTTAATAGCAACCAATATGTCTCAAGTCGTTACAATGTGTGTCCTCTGGTCCTGAAGACAATCTCATGATTCAGATTTTAACCCCTATCCCCACTTTACACCTGAGAAAATCTAGGCTCAGAACAGTTAACTGACTCACCAGACATCCAGGAAGTATTGCTTTCAGCCACTTCCGGTGCTTTTGGTTTTTTTCCTTTTTGACAGTGTCTCCTGTATCTCTGGCTGATCTTAAACTTTCTATGTAGCTACTATGCCCTTGAACTCCTGACTCTCCTGCCTCTACCTTCAAAAGATTCTGAAATTGCCAGTTTGTACTGCCATGCTGAGCTCAAAGTGACATTTTCAACACACAGATGGGAGGATTAGGTCAGATATTTAGAAACAATAGGCCCTGGACACAATGATTAAAAGAAAGAACTGTGTTGGTCTGAGATTGACCAATAAGTTGCTGAGCTAAGAGAACATCATTAGAAGTCTTTGTATGAGGCTGTGACAGCTTGTTTGCAAACTTGTGATTCTAGCCTTAAAAATGGGGGTGAAGCTAGGCATGGTGACACACACCTTTAATCCCATCAGAGGCAGACAGATCTCTGAGTTCGAGGGTAGCCTGGTCTAAGAGTGAGTTCCAGGACAGCCTGTCTTGAAAAAGGGCGGGGATGAGACAACCAAGTTTTCACTATGTATCCCTGGTTGGTCAGGCTGGCCCCTACTTAAAATTTTTCACTGTGTGTGTGTGTGTGTGTGTGTGTGTGTGTGTGTGTGTGTGTGTGTGTGTGTGTGTGTGTGACTGCCACATGTGGAGGTCACAGGACAACTTGTAGGAGTTAGTTCTCTCCTTTCACTAGATGGGTAGATCAAACTCAGATCAAACTGGGGTTGTCAGCCTCGGTGACAAGTGCCTTTATCTGTTGAGCCATCTCACCATGTCAAGATTGTGGTTCTAACAGAGTCTCTTGCACCCAGATCTGAGAGAAGGGATTTGATTTTTTTTTTTTTAAAGATTCTATTTATTTTTATTTTTATTTTTATTTTTATTTTTATTTTTATGTGTATGGGTATCTTGCCAGGAGGTATGTATGTACACCAGGTGTGTGCCTGCCTGGTGCCCTAAGAGGCAAAAAAGGTGTCAGATGCCCCAAACTAGAGTTACAGCTGATTGTGGGTGCTGGGAATCAAAGCTGGGTCCTCTGCAAGAGTAGACAATGCTCTTCTCTGCTGGGTTATCTCTCTAGTCCAAGATTTATTATTTTTTTAGTGAGACAGGATCCTACTATATACCCCAGGCTGGCCTTAAGCTTACTGCATAGCCCAGCATGGCCTTGAACTTGCAATCTTTCTGTTCAAGCCGCTCATGTAGGAATGGCAGGCACTGGCCACATTACTGGGTAAGACTGGACATTTTGGACAAAGATGCTCTTTAGATTTTTCACCCCGAAGGATGACAGAAAGCCATCGAAAGGTTTACACTCATGGGCATGTCCAACCAGGAGTCTACATGTCAGATGCATTCCAAGATAACCATGAACGTGGCTCAACGCATTTGTAGATGACAACATATCACCACGTCAAAAGGTTAGCCATACCTGGTTAGGCAGAGTGGATTCTAGGAAATCTTAAGAAACAAGGGAAAGGATTTGAAATGTTTAAGTGTAGTGGTGCACGCCTGCAGTTCTGGAACACTGAAGAAGACTGGGTTTGCATCCGGTCTGGGATGCATAAGGAGGCCGTGACTGAAGAGGAAGATGCTGAGGTGTAACTCAAAGAGTGCTTAGGTAGCATGCATGAAGCCTTGGGTGCAGTCCCCAGCACTGCTGGTGAAGGCATGGTGGCACGTGTCTGTAAACCCCGCCCTTGGGAGGCAGAGGCAGGTGGATCTCTGTGGGTTCGAGATCTGTCCTCGGAGAGAGTTCTAGGACAGCCAAGGTTATACAGAGAAACCCTGTCTCAAAAAAAATGGAGGGAGGAAAAAAAAAAAGGCCGAAGAAGTAGAGGAGTGAGGGTGAGGAGAGTGGAGGAGGGACAGAGAAGGCAGCTTTCTTTCTCCCAGGGAGCACTTCCTCTTCCCACCTCAGGAGATCCAGTATAGTCTCCCTCCTGTCTGGCCAGCCCTTACTGCGGTAACTCATAGTCATTTTCTAGGACTCTGAAATGGACTTTCTTTTTTTTGTTTTCGTTTTTTTTTTGTTTGGTTTTTCGAGACAGGGTTTCTCTGTGTAGCCCTGGCTGTCCTGGAACTCACTCTGTAGACCAGGCTGGCCTCCAACTCAGAAATCCACCTGCCTCTGCCTCCCAGGTGCTGGGATTAAAGGTGTGCGCCACCACTGCCCGGCGAGATGGACTCTCAGAACGGGACAGAATGGCAGTCAACTGTAGAGAGAATATTTTGTGTGTTGAATGGATGTATCACCTGTCAATTAGAAAGCCTATGGCCTATGGCTTTGGCAGGAAACATAGGTGGGACATCCGGGAAGAAGAAAGGATTCTGGGATAGAGCAAGGCACAGAAGATTCACCAGAAAGATGAGAGGAGACAGACATGTGGTATCTGAGCCCAGGTAAGCCAATCTTGTGGCAAAATGTAGGTTAAAAACAAATGGGCTATTTTAAGTTTTATCTAGTCAGAGAAGAGCCTAGCTATCTGGCCAAAGTATTTGTAAATATATTTGGAGTCTGAGTCTTATTTCTGGGAGCACGGAGCTGGGAGGAAAGACCAGGGCCTAACTTCAACAGCCAACTAGGTAGACTGAGAAAAAGCAAGCTCGCCATGCCGGATCGTCTCTACCCACCGCCTTTTCTCTCACAAACCTCCCTGCCTGTGCTCGGCCAAGCTCAGACAGGACTAGCGGAAGGAGTCAGGTGAGAGGTGTGAGGTGTGCGCAGTGCTCTCAAGGCTGCTGGCTGGACACTCCTTCCTTTATCTGCCTCCCACTCTTGATGTTGAAGGACCAATGAGGGTGGTATCCCTTTCCTTGAGCCCACGGCCTCTGGCCCAAACCCAGTTCTTGTGCCTGTACTTACCTGCAAGGTTATTTACCAGTGACTGTCTGGGCCTGCCTGTTAGGCCCGATTGGACCCTCTGTGTAGAGTACAAAACTGTCTCTGCTCCTCTGTCTCCCTTCCTCCCTCTCCTGCCTCAGCTTTTGGAATAGCTGGAATACAGGGATGTGTTACCAACTAGGTCCAGCCAGCTGTGGCTCCAAGAGAATCCAGAGTTTGGAGTAGTACTCCGTGTGAGAGGTCGAATTGGCCACCGTGTTTTAGAAACAGAGTCTTCTTCACTGGGAACATCAAGTCTCAAGAACGGAGGGTCCAGGGACTGAGGTCCATCCTCAGCTGGTAAAGTGCTTACCCTAGTGTGCACAAAGCCCTCGGTGTGATCCCTAACACCATATTAAATAACATCGACTGACAAAAATAACAGGCGGCAGGGAAGTGGTGGCGGACGGCTTTAATCCCAGCACTTGGGAGGCAGAGGCAGGTGGATTTCTGAGTTCGAGGCCAGCCTGGTCTACAGAGTGAGTTCCAGGACAGCCAGGGCTACACAGAGAAACCCTGTCTCGAAAAACAAACCAACAAACAAATAAAAAATAACAACAGGCATGTAGCTTCTTAGAGGATCAGATAGAAGTCCAAGGTCATCCTTGTTTAGGTAGTGAGTTTGAGGCCAGCCTGGGCTACTGAGTAAATTCAAAGCCAGCCTGAGTCTCTTATCTCAAAATAAGATGTAAAAGGATCATTGGGTATAAAATCTCTACAATTCTACCACTAAGAAGGCTGAGGCAGAAGAATTGAGCGTTTAAGGCTAGCCGAGCTACATAGTGAGAGTGAGTCCTTTAAAAAGTATGGACCTGGAGAAATGGCTCAGTAGTCACAAGCACTGGGCTGGCTCCCCAGCCCTTCTGTGGCAGCTCACCAGCATCTGTAACTCCAGTTCCAGGGGATCTAATATGGGTACCAGGCACACACATGGTACACAGACCAGAGCAGGCAGAACCCCCATATACAAAGTATAAAAATTGTTGAAAAGTGTGTGTGTGTGTGTGTGTGTGTGTGTGTGTGTGTGTGTGTTGGGCGTGGCTGGGGATATAATGGGGAAAGTGCTTGCTGAGCAATCATGAGGACCTGAGTTCAAAACCCACAACCCACATAAAAACCTGGGAGTGGCGACAGACATAACTGTGTAGCCCTAGTGTTGGGGAAACCGAGACAGGTAGATAGATGGCTGGCCAGCCTAGCAAAATTGCCCTGCCCCAGGTCTCAGGGAGAAACCCTGTATAGAAAGCAAGGTGGAGAGTGGCTGAGAATGCCACCAGATTAGCTACTGTCTCTACATGCACGCATACACACACTCACACACACACGTTGGGGGCAGGGAGAGGGCTTGGGAGTGTGGCTCAGTGGTAAAGCACTTGCCTATGGCTGGGTGGGCGAACGCTGGCCTAGCACGCACCGAGCGCTGGGTTTGATCTCATATGCACAGTGCATATCTGAATAGACCAGTGTGGTTCTCGACCTTCCTGATGCTGCCACCCTTTACTGCAGTTAGTTTTCTAACAAGGTGATGATCCCTGCCTGTTGCTCTTTACTGCCCCCTTGTGGTCAGGGTGCAACGTACAACTCACAAGTAACTGAACAGGGGTGTATTCATGTGTATAAAGGCCAGGGGCTAATGTCATTCTCAATTGCTCTTCATACCAAGGTCTTTTTTACAGTGTGTGTGTGTGTGTGTGTGCGCGCGCGCGCTACCATGCACAAACTATGTACATGTGGAAGTCAGAGGACAGCTTATATTTCGGGAGTCATTTCTCCTCCCGCCATGGAGTCCCAGGAGTTATGTTTAGGCTTCAGGCTCAATGGCAGGAGTCTTTACCTGCTGAGCCATCTCACTGGCCCTCCACCTTGATTTGTGAACCATGGTCTCTTGGTGAACCTGAAGCTTACTCTGTCTGCTAGACTGACTGGCTGGCTGGTGGGTGTGCTGCTGTGCCTGTCATTTTACACGGGGAGTGGGGATTCAAACTCAGGTCCTCAGGCAGCTGAGGATGACCTTGAACTTCAGATCTTCCCACCTCGACCTCCCTAGTGCTAGGATTACAAGAATGGACTACTTTGCCTAGCTTGTGCAGTGCTGGGGTTTGAACCCAAGGCTTTGCGC
Organism: Uromys caudimaculatus; assembly: GCA_028551405.1. Lineage (NCBI taxonomy): Eukaryota > Metazoa > Chordata > Mammalia > Rodentia > Muridae > Uromys > Uromys caudimaculatus. Next base: position 14,978,697 of record CM052721.1, read on the forward strand.
ACTGTAGGTAAGGACTCTAGCAACTGAGCTGAAGTCCCCAGTCTGTGACATCCAGGGCCATCATGCAGAACAGCTGCCAGCCCTTCCTCCAAGTCCCCCTCTCCTTGCCTGTCTCCCTTCTCCCCTCTTCTCTCTGCCCAAGGAACATGCTGCTAGCTTTAAGTTTCTCTAGCTTCAAGCATCGCTGACAATCCCAAGCCCGTGAACTCTCAAATCCCCAAAAGTTTCTATTTGTATTTCCTTGGGGAGCTACCTCTGCCTATGAGAGGGCAAGCAGGGAGGGAGGGGCGAGACTGGATTGTGACCCCAGGATGCCCTCTCTTGTTGCCTGTGTACACAACCTCCCTCCCAATAACTACCCACCCCCCTCAGAGGACTGTCCCCCCCCCCCAGCTAATGAGTCACAACTCCTGCTTGGCCTCCCCAGTCCACCCTGACACCCGTTCTTCCCTAGCCTTGCACAGAGCCTATGTGGTTTCCATCACATAGGATGGAAGCATCATTGCCTAAGGCTCTCAGCGGGGTGCAGGCAATGGAACCAAATTTCTTCCCCAGATGATGAATCTCCTGCAGCCCCAAATGGGCAGCCTCAGAATCACCACTTCCAAGCCCCATATGACGTCACACTCTTGCTATGACGGCATAGAAGAGGCTGAGGCAGAAGGACCAGTAGTCCGAGATCATCTTCAGTCTGCAGACTGAGTTTGAGTCCAGCCTGGGCTGCATGATGTCCTACTAAGTAAAAGGGCCTGCTGCTAAGCTTGACGACCTGAGTTCGATCCCTGTGACTTACGTGCATGTGAGAGAGAGAACCGATTCCTGCCAGGTTGTCATCCAGTCATATGAACACTACGGCACACACCCATTAACACACACATACATACAGTGCCAATAAAATACATAATTAAAAATGGAATAGAAACAGTTAAAAAGCGGGCCCCTAGGGATATGGCTCCGTTGGTAAAATGTCTGTCTAGCATCCTAACTTACATAAAGAGTTGGGGGCCAGAGGGGAGCACATGAGACTTTGTCTCAAAGACTAAAGGAAGAACTGGAGACTGCTCAACTGCTATTCTTACAGAGGACTAATTTGACTCCCAGTACCCACACCTGATGGCTCACACCTGCCTGTATCTCCAGCTCCATGGGATCCATCACCCCCTGACATGTGTGCACACACGCGCGCACACGCACACAGACATCCTTCACTGGAGAGTCTTGGATGAGTCCCTAGACCACCCTATCTTGTGGAACTGCTCAGATAAAAGTCAGGGCTGCAGGCCAGTGGGCATGATGCTGTTACTATGGTTACTGGCTAGACAGAGCAGTCCAAGGCAATTCATCTAGGAGAGTGTGGAGATGGACGGACAGGACTGGCCCCCTTCCGACATATAAAAAGACACTTAGACATACTTTCAAGCATAACCGCACCCCCCATTTAGTGGGCGTTTCCTTCTCCACATACACCACAACCCCGCCGAGCCCCCTTTCTGCTTCTCATGAATACAGACTACATCTACTCAGAAACATCCGGTATTTATTTCTCAATATTTAGATAATTTTTTTTTTTTTTTTTACAAATTGAATAAACACAGAGAAGGGGAGTATGTTCTACCCCAGGCCTGGTCTTGGGTTCCAGTGAGATGTGACAGTGTGGTCAGACGTCTCCTCACCAGCAGCTCTGGCTTGGTGGCCATTGAACCCTTCCTGTCAACCTTCCGCAAGAGTGAGGTGGGGCTCAAAGGATCTGGGGCTCCCCTACCTAGAGGGGACTCCGGGCATCATGTTTGAGGCCCTGCACCGGTTCAGAGTGGTGGGAAGTGTGGGAGGCATGAGACCGCATATGGCGCCGTCTGCGCCTCTCCTGCCTGCGGGCCAGCTCTCTTAGTTGTTTGCGAATGACCCAGAGCACCAGGTACACTTCCCGAAGCATCTCAGCCTCTGGCGTCCCCAAGGCCGACCCGGCCCTCGAGTGGGAGGAAACTGAGCTAGCACTCATAGAAGACTGTAAGAGAAAGAAATAGGGGGGGTGTCAGGGGAGGATAGGTGGGCCAGCATCACCTCCTCCAGGAAGTCCTTCAGCTTGCATTAAGTGACGATCCTTTCTGCCCTTATTTTGCCCTGAGGTTCCATGTTTCTGTCTTCCTCTCTCCCTCCCCCCTTCCCTTTCTTCATTTAGAAGTAGTAACTCATGTATCTCAGTCCAGACTTGAAATTGCTATGTGGCCAAGGGTGGCTTCGAATTCCTGATCCTCCTGCCTCCACCTCCTCCACCATGATGGGGTTGGGGAATGAACCCAGAGTCTCGTGCTAGGAAGCATGGGAGCCACATATCCAGCTGTGTTAGCTGTTGGCAGTCTTACATAGCCCAAGCTGGCTTTAAATTCATAGTCCTGCCTCAGCCTCTGCGTACTGAGATTTTAGACACTGTATTTTCCTCCTTCCTCTCTCTCTCATCTTCCCTCTCTTACGTCACCCATTTGTTTTCCTTTCTGTTTTGTTTGCTTTTTTTTTTTTTTTTTTTTTTTTTGTTTTTCGAGACAGGGTTTCTCTGTGTAGCCCTGGCTGTCCTGGAACTCACTCTGTAGACCAGGCTGGCCTCAAACTCAGAAATCCACCTGCCTCTGCCTCCCAAGTGCTGGGATTAAAGGCATGCGCTACCACTGCCCGGCGTTTTGTTTGCTTTTTGAGACAAAGTCTCACACTGTTAATCCAGGCTGGCCTGGAATTCACTATAGAACACTCAGGCTAGCCCCAAACTTGAAGACTTCTCCCGCCTCCACTTCCCGAATGCCGGAATTACAGGCATGAGCCACCTTGTAGTGTTTTCTCTTTTCTTTCCTTTCTTTTTAATTTTTGCTTGATTGTTTGTTGGGGGGGGGGGCGTTATTTGGTTGGTTTTTCAAGGTAAGGACTTCACTATGTAGTCCTGGAACTCACTCTGTAGACCTGGCCGACCTTGAACTCTCAGAGATCCCCCTTCCTCTTGTCTCCCAAGTGGTGGGATTAAAGACATGTGCCACCACAGCTAAGCAGCCTATTTTCTTTCAGTAAGAATAATTTGTGAGACACAGGGGCAAGGGAAATAGCTTAGTGGGTCAGATCAAGCATCAGGGCTGAGAGCTGATTCCCGGCGCCACATAAAAAATCAAGGGAGCCCTCCGGCCAGCCGTTCTATGGGAGACGGCAAGGTCCAGGTTCAGTGAGAGGTGCACGTGGTAGTGCAGAGTCCCAGCACTTGGGAGGGAGAAGGCAAATCTCTAAGTTTCAGGCCATTTTGGTCTACATAGAGAGTCCTGGGTCAGCCAGGGTCAGAGTAAGATCCTGTGTTTAAAGAAGAAAAAAAAAAAATCAGAGAACAGTAAAGGGAAATACCCAAATAGAGGAAAGTAGCCAGGCGTGGTGGCTCACACCTTTAATCCCAGCACTCAGTAGGCAGAGGCAGGTGGATCTCTGTGATTTTGAGGCTGGCCTAGTCTACACAGTGAATTCCAGAAATAGAGCTATATAGTGAAACCCTGTCTTGAAAACAACAAACAGAAAGATTTGTGTTATTCATTTTTAATCGTGGGCATGTGTGCATCTCTCTGCGCCCATGGGGGTAGAGGGAAGCTACATTTGAGTGTAGTGCCCACAAAGACCTCAAGAGGGCAATAGATTAACTGGGAACCAAAGGATCCTCTGCAAGAGAAGTGTGCTTGCCTTAATAAAAAAAAAAGTGTGTGTGTGTGTGTGTGTGTGTGTGTTTGCCTGTATACATGTGTGTGTACCACATATCTGTCTGGTGCCTGAGGTCACAAGAGGGCTTCAGACCCCCTGGAACTGAAGTAATAGTTGGTGGTGAGCTACCACATCCATGCTGGGAATTGAACCCAGGTCCTCTTGAAGAGCAGGCAGTGCTCTTAACTGCTAAGCCATCTCTACCACCTGCAGACATCCCTAGTTTTACTCTTATTCCTGTGCGTGTTGTGTGTATGCGTGTATATGTGCTCAGTGCTACAAGACTGCATCACGTATGCAGAATTGTGTATCTACCAATCAAGAGCATCACGAGAGTTACTAATGTTATCCTTTTATTCTGAAGGAAATCCCAAATCGATTGGCTTCATCCCCTTCGCTGTCTTGTCTCTCACTCCCCCTAGCAGTACTAGGGATTCAGTCTGAGGCCTCAGACATGTTAGGCAGGCACATTACCACTCAACTACAGCCCCAGCTAATGTCCTCATACAAGCTCCCCGACACGGCATGTGGCCACCACCAAGCCACTTAACACCTCCCGAGTTTCTGTATTTTATCTTAGTAATGGTATAGAGAAACTAGAATTGGCAGTATGCTTGTGTAGCAGGCAAAAAAGCCGGAGGTTTCATCGCCGCTACTATATAAACTGGATGTGGTGGGGTCCACCTATAATCCCAGGATTTGGGGTTGGAGGGGGTGGCACCCAGAGGGCCAGGAACTCGAGGCTACAATAAACACACAATTTGACACCAGCCTGCTGGAGAACTTGTCTCAAAAAAAAAAAAAAAATTAAAAACAAATATAAAAAGATTATGTCGCTCCTAATTAAACATCTCCAAGACTCTTGTTCTTAGGGTTAAATTCAAATTCTACCACTTGGCTATCTACCCTGCCATTCATTTATGCGCAGTGCCTATTCAAATAAATTCTTACCTCTCCCGTAACATAGGCCACTCCCCCAGCCCCGCCCTTCTATCCCGCCTCTCCCTACGCCCTCACCCCAACCACCCCCCCGCACAGGCCAATCAAACCCCTTCAAGCCTCAGTTTCTCCCTCTCTTCATCTATAGAAGCATATTTGATGCTCCATGGCCAGTTCTTCATAGGCTCCCCTCCTTTGGCACCCAAGTCCTCTCTACCGGCAACATCACCCCATTTGAGTATAAAACCCAACACGGATTGTTTGTTACCCTGTCCGTGGCCTCCCTGGTCTGGGTAAATACCGCTCCCCCCTGTCTTTGTGGTGCTTCACAATAGAAGAGGTGCTACAAAGGGCTGACTGCACACGGGATGGGGGGAGCTGGACACGGAGCTCGGGCTGTAGGGCACGTGCAGCATGCGTGAAGTCATGGGTAGTATTTGCTGGTAATCCCAACCCCGAGGAGAGGGGGCCAGGAGGATTAGGAGAGCTCAAGGCTAGAAAAGATGTCTCAGTTGGTAAAGTGTTGGCAGTGCAAGCCTGAAGATCTGAATTCAGATCCTCAAAACCTATGTAGAAAGCTAGATACCACTCCGGGCAGTGGTGGCGCACGCCTTTAATCCCAGCACTTGGGAGGCAGAGGCAGGCAGATTTCTAAGTTCGAGGCTAGCCTGGTCTACAGAGTGAGTTCCAGGACAGCCAGGGCTACACAGAGAAACCCTGTCTCGAAAAACCAAAAAAAAAAAAAAAAAAAAAAAAAAGAAGACACCCTGTGGAGGGGCTGGAGAGATGGCTCAGTGGTTAAGAACGCTTGCTGTCCTTGAAGAGGACTGGCGCTCAGTTCCCAGAGTTCATGTTGGGAGACTCACAACATCCTGTAACTTCCAGCTACAAGGGATCTGACTCCTTCTGGCTTCATGGGCACCTGCATACATATGGCATGCACGTGCAGGCAGCACACACATGCATAAAGATATAATAAAACAATGGGAAAAGACTGACACCCAAGGTTGTCCTCTGATTTCCACAAGCATGTTGCAACACAGACATACTTATGCACAGACATACTTATGAAGAGAGGGAGAGTTTTTGGTTTGGTTTTTTGGTTTTTCAAGACAGGGTTTCTCCATGTAGCCCTGGCTATCCTGGAACTCACTCTGTAGACCAGGCTGGCCTCAAACTCTGAAATCCACCTGCCTCTGCCTCCCAAGTGCTGGGATTAAAGGCGTGCGCCACCACTGCCTGGCAAGAGGGAGAGATTTAAAAAAAAAATGGAAAAGGAAAATAATTTGGGGATCAGGGCATAGTGGTACACCCTTTTAATCCCAGCACTTGGCAGGCAGAGGTAAGAGGATCTCTGAGTTCCAGGGCAGCCAGAAAACATGTTGACAAACTCTCTCTCAAAAAAAAATCTAAAGTCAATAAACAGAATTAAAATCTTGGGGCTGGAGAGATGGCTTAGCAGTTAAAAACACTTGCTATTCTTGTAGAGGACCTAGTACCTGCAATCAGGTAGCTAACAGCCACCTGACACTCCATGTTCCAGGAGTTCTGACAGTGTTTTATAACCTCCTTTGGACAACTGCACCTATATGGTGCACATAGACAAGCAGAAACACATATACACATAAATAACTTTTTTTTTTCAAGGTAGGGTTTCTCCGTGTAGCCTTGGCTGTCCTGAAACTGTCGACCAGGTTGGCCTCAAACTCAGAGACCCATCTGCCTCTGCCTCTCCTGATTCTGGGATTAAGGTGTGTGCTACTAACTGCCCAGCTTTTAAATAGCCTTTTAAAAAATAATCAGAAATAAATTTCAAAGCAGGAAGTAATTACAGTTATCCTCAGCTACATAGCAAGTTCCAGGCAATTCTGGGTTACATGAGACCCTGTCTCAAACAAAACAAAACAAAAAAACCCACAACACTGGAGAAGGAACAGAGGAGGAATGAGTCTCAGGGTCTGAGATGGGACAGTACACACCTTCCATCTACATAATCGCCAGCCAGACTTCAGCATCGAGAACATGAACGTAGAAACTGAGTGGACTACGCTCATCAGGGAGTGGCTGTCACTGCCCGATAGGCTCTCTTGATAATGCACAGAAGATTTTTCCTTGGCCGAGGCCAGCACACAGGGTTCCAGCATCTCTGGGTATGCATCCAGGTCAGCGACCATGGCTTCTTTCTGGGGCTTGACCAACTTTGCAGCATCAAAGTCTGTGGAAGCCTCCGATCCCTTCAACGGAAGCTTCTCATGATGGTCGGGCGTGCTTGGCTTGACTAGGTATTTCCAGAACAGGACCTAAGAAATAAGACACAGGGTGGGCTGGATAGCTCAGTGGGTGACAGCTCCTGCCAGGTAGGCCTGACAGTCTGAGGTGGGTCCTTGGCTCCTATGATGAGGGGAGAAAGCCAATTCCCAAAAGTTGTCTGTGTCATGACATGCGTATTCCTCTATTAATACGTATTCCTTCTAGTAATAGAAACAAAACACACGGGAGAGGAGACCCCTCACACACAGTAAAGATAATGATGTCATTCCCCCCCCTTCCCCAAAGTCCCTACTCATCTTAAAGCCTCCCTCCTGTCCTGTCTTGTTGAGCTACAAGAGGCCAGAAACGAGGACGAAAACTATAGCCCAGACAAAACGAATCAGAACTCCCATCTCATGGCCATGTTGTATTCGTGAAACTCACCCAATTGGGCACCTTTCGCCAACTTTGCCTAATCCATTTCAAGAACCTCATGACCACGGCCATCTCTCTCGACACCACAAGTCTAAAGTATGGCACAAAGCGAGCATTTGAGGTGTAGAAGGGAAAAGGCTACGGGTCAGTGGCCACCACCAGAGAGGACTTGCGGGTACTGAGGAGCCTCAAGCACAGTACTGAAGGAAGAAATAGGAAATCCAAAAGGGGCGTGCCCCCCAATGATTCATGACAGCCCTTCCTCCCCTCCCTGGGACAGGGAGAGGAGTCTAAGTGGATGAGAACTTGGAGTGAGGGAGTGTTCTAGATCATTGTGAGAGCTGTCTGGCCCCAACCCCCCAACGCCCTTCCAAGACCTTCAGAGCCAATCATTGACAGCCTCGCCCCTTCTGGCCCAAGAACCAGGATAATGAATTCGATGCTGATCAAGAGCCCAGGTACACTTTAGGCATTCTCTGTGGATTTTGCTAGGTAATTTTTACAACGGTACTTCAAGGTAAGTGTTTGGAGAGTGAATACAAGATTTGTAAAAACTGGATTTGAGGGGGCTAGAGAGATGGCTCAGCCATTAATAGCATTTGCTGCTTTTCCAGAGGACCGGGGGGGGGGGGGTCTAGCCCCGGCACCCATCTATAACGCCTGTTCTAGGGGATCCAATGCCCTCTTCTGGCCTCCACAGGTACTGAGCACCCACATGGTGCAGACATACATGCAGGCAAAACACCCATACACATACAATAAAAATGAAATAAACTGGATTTGAACCAGACACATACCCAGAATCCTAGCACTAGGGTGATGAGGCAGGAGGATCAGAAGTTAAAAACTAGCCTCAGCAGGTTAGGGAAAATGGCTCCTTCAGTAAAGAGCTTACCACACAAGCATGAGGACTTGCGTTTCTTTCCTCAGCACCCCGCGCCCCAACCCTCCAATGGTGCATGTCTATAATTTTAGTTGAAGACAAAAGGATCACTGGGGCTTGCTGGTCAGTCAGTCAAGCTCCATCAGTTAACACTAGGGCCACTGAGAGCCTGTCTCAGAGACAGATGGATCACGAGTTCGAGGCCAGCCTGGTCTACAGAGAGAGTTCCTGGACAGCCAGGGCTATACAGAGAAACCATGTCTCAAAAACAAAAACAAACAAAGACTGTGGAAAGTGGTCAAAGAAGACACCAAATAGTTTCCGGTCTCTCTGTGCATGTGTACACACGCTCACATGCATGTGTACACAGATACAAATCAAAGTCAGTCTTGGCTACATAGTGAGTTCAAGACCATCATGGGCTAGACGATACCCTCTATCTAGACAACTAAAGACTGAGGCGATGAATCAGTGGGTAAGAGGTGGTGCTGATTATACAAGCCTCAGTTGGGAGTCAGAGACCTTACAGATACAGGGAACACACACGTTTACACGTTTACAATACCAGCACTTCTAAAAGGAAATGAGGAGAGGCCAAGATAAAGGACAGCTAGCCCGGCATCCATAGCCAGGACAGACTCTGTCTCAAAGAAGGTCAAAGGTGAAGACTGACACCCAGGTTTGTCCTCTGGTCTCCACGTGTGGGCAATGGCACACAGTGAACACTCACACACACAAATGACAAAGAACAAGGGCCCGCATGCTAATGAACAGCTGTAATCCCAGCACATAGGATCAGGCCTTCCAGACCACTCTGAACCATATAGTAAGGCTGAAGCTAGGCTGGGCTACATGACACCGTGTTTTAACCACCACATCCTGACCCTAAAAGAAGATACAGGGTCCAATCTGGTTGGCTGGGCTACCAAAGACTTAAAATTCTGCTAAGACTTCCTCTCAGATCCTTTCCCCCACTAGATGGGGCCCTTCTTGGCTGCCTCAGTCTGTCTGGAAGCACAGGCTGTCAGGGAGGAGCCTGCTCACCCACTGAGCTTAGTCCTCATCCAACCAGGGGTGGGGTAGAAGCCAAGGCAGCCTGCCAGGCCTGGCGAGGGCACCATGTGCCCAAAGAGCCTGGCCCACACCCAGCCTTAAGACAAGGGGCCCATTCAGGGTTCCCTGCCCTGCCCCCAAGCAGCCGCCCGGATCCAGCCCACAAGAGGGACACACTGGGAAGCTGGGAGTGGATCCTCACACTTACCAAAGACTCCATTGTTACCTCCCCCCTCACACCGCCAACCACCAGCACGTGGGTAGACACCGCCCCCTAGCTCTTTCCTTAGGCCAAGCAGCTAGGCCTTTCCAGGGTCTTGGTCCGTTCCCAAGCCATTTTCTGGCATCTTCTCCAGGGTGGACCTGGGATCTTCTATCTGTGTGTGTATGTGTGTGTGTGTGTTTCTTGTGTGTGCAGGCGTGTGTTGGGGACAGGGTAAATACATAGGTGGACACAGCAATAGCATAGCAACCTCCATTTTCAAGTTTCTTCAGATTTTTTTTAATTATAATTATTATTTTAATAACAACCTGAATCCAAGAAGTTGAAGATACTGTCTATACACCCCCCTGGGCAGAGGAGAGGGGGCACTTGAAAAGAACAAGGTGGGGTGGGGTGGGGCCTGCCAGGGAACCTCCAAATCTCTCCAGGCCACCTACTCCTGAGGGGCTCCCCAGAACACTGATACCCAGGGTAGGAGGTGGAGCTGGGTTCTTTCATGGATGAGGGGCTTCAGATAAACATCCCCTCCGGGGTTCTTTCTCTTCCGGCAAGGTCTGAGGACTCTGGGGAGACCAGGTGGGCAGGGACAAGCCGATACTGAGCCTTCAATTCCCATCCCTGGGCACTGGGATTGGGCGTGGGCATTAAAGCTACATAGGAAGAAGGGGCAGCCAGTGGCAGCCCCCCAAAGGCACATTGTGAGGGAAAGAAGGCTCAGATGGAAGGCCCGTTGGGTGCGGAGGGCCCGAGCCTTGGGAGCCCCGAGGACGGCAGCTGGGCCAGCTGCTCCGGGCTGGCCAGGGCGCGTAGCAGTCCATTTTCCTGCTCCAGGGCAGCATTCCGCTCGGCCAGGTCTCGGATCTGTTCCTTCAGCACCTCCACCTCTTCTCGCACAGCAAACATGAGGTGGGACTTCACCAAGTCCTGGACCCCAGGGACAAACAAACCGTCAGGACCCCCAGGCCACTTCCAACTGTGCCTCCTAACCTAGGCGCCTCAAGGCAGTACTTAGGACACCCATCCCCCTTTGCCCAAAGGAGGGACAGGACAGGGGTTAAAGAAGAAACAGGGCAGCGGTCAAAGGATGAGGGACAGGACTCAGACAGGGATGGAGCAGAAGCTGAGGGAGGCCAAAGGCTGAAGTGACGGTAACAAACTGGAATAGTTTGTATTCCCAAGTAATGGGAGAGGAGAGATGATAGCTAGAGAGTCCACAAAGAGGCTTCCTGAGACCAAAACATCTTTTCTTACCATGGCTTGTTCGATCTTGTTGTCAATGCCAACCAGGCTTCCGGAACCACTGGAGAGACATTGGGGGGGGGGGGGGGGGGATACAAGTTGAGGAGGAACTCCAAGTCAGCTCTGTTACAGTCTTCTGGGTGCACCCTGCTCCTAAAAGTCGAGCCTATGCCCCACCCCACCCAAGTACCTGTGACAGTAGAGGATCAGAGGGAGGAGGCTTTTGTCCATCCCACAGCGGGATGAAGGTCGATGCCCAGGCCTCCCCAGGCCCTGGTGGGCAGGAGGTCCTGATGCCCCTCGGATAGGGGATGATCCCCGTGGGGAGCATGGGGAAGACACGCAGCCCCTTTTTCGGGGTGCCCCTGGTGCCATCCCTACCACTCGAGTCTCATAAGATGATACCAAGGACTTCACAGAGACCCCTGGCTGGGACATTCCTGAGGTAAGGGTCATCAGTATCCACTCCCAACCAAAAGGCTGTGTCAGGTAGAATGCCTGGGGGGCTCAGAGCCCCCCTGGGCAGAGTAGAGTTCTGCAGATGGATGCCAGGCAGGCAGAGAGGAGATCAGACCTACTGATTGCTGGTCTGAGAGATATACACCCTGCCCTCCCCCTCGGGGCAAGGCACAGCTGCTATTGGCTCCTCAGGGACACGAGGACCCCCTCCCTTGGCTCCACAGTGGGCGGGAATTCCCAGACACACATGGTCTGTGCCAGTGTCCCCTTCTTACCCTGGCACCACTCCCAGATTGGAGGGAAGGGGAGGTGAAGTCAGCTGGTAAGAGGGGTGGGGGAGGGGCTATGGGGCCAGAAGGCTGGCATGGGGAGGGGCTTGAAGGTGAGACCCTAGGACGCCTGTCCCCGACCTATGCCTTCCTTTCTGCCCTGTCTGGATTAACCATGGCCTCCCTCAACTTTGAGAAAGGGAACAGACAGCCGGGCAGTGGTAGAGCACACCTTTAATCCCAGCAGAGGCAGGTTCGAGGCCAGTCTGGTCTACAGAGTGAGTTCCAGGACAGCCAGGGCTACACAGAGAAACCCTGTTTCTAAAAAACCAAAAAAAAAAAAGGGAACAGACAAGGCGGCAGTGTAGAAATAAATAAATTTACATATATATACATATATATGTGTGTGTATCTTGGGTGGCTCTTGAAACCTGGGACAGAGGGTACCTCACTTCAGTGAAGGAGAAAATTAGGAAAGGTTACCATAGCAACAGAACACCACCACCACCGTGTTAGGAACCCTGTAAATCAAAGGCAGCCTGTATGGGACCTGAGACCTGAGTATGGAGGTCTTGCAGTGAGTCAAAGCTTAAGAAAAGGAAGAAAAAGGGTGAGACTGAACATGGGACACTGGATAGAGGCAGAGACTTTAAACATAGACAGTCAGCCAGTTAAGGGGCAAGCCTGGCTGCAGTTTGAGCAGTGGCCACCAGAGGGCAACTCACGCCTGACTCAAACGCTCCAGGGCTGAGGCTCTGGTCTGGCACCAGGGTAGAGAATCTGGTTCTTAATCAAACCCCTCTGGTCACCCAGGACTTTCTAGGGTCTCCTTGCCCTGCTCCAGCCTCCAATGTCTCCCCTTTGGCCTCCGGAGCAGAGGAGGCAGGCTTTTGTTCTAGGTACCTAAGCCTTCGGTCTGCCTTCCCCGGGGGACACCGGGGTCTCCAGTCCCATACCCTCCCAGAGCCAGGGTGCCACTTGGTCTCTTTTGTAATCCCTTCCCACTAGCTGTCAACTTCAACTGGCTTTCCTACAGGGGGATCGAGACTCAGTCCAAGGTGACCCTTGCATGAGACTCGGCCAGCAGAGAGGGAGCTGGGAAATTTCCATTTCCTGGTGAAGCTCTGGGTGCAGGAGGTGCTGACAGGTAGAACCAACCAAGGGGGTGAACAGGTTAGAAAGACAGGATATCAGTGACTAAGGACACAGGGCGTCTCCACAGGCAAGGGACACAGGAGTTGCTTAAGAACAGAGGTGGGGGGCAGAGGGGCTAGAGGGAAGGCTCAGTGGGTAGACTCTTGCCACTAAACCTGACAAGAAGTTCCATTCCAAGAACCTATGCTGTGGAAGGAAAGAACAGACTTCCCCAAATTGTCCTCTGACCTCCATAAGCCTGCGTGTGATATTGTATCTGGACACACATAAGTATGCCAGAATACACACACACCACAAACTAACTCTCTCTCTCTCTCTCTCTCTCTCTCTCTCTCTCTCTCTCTCTCTCTCTCTCTCTCACAAACACACACACGCACACACACACAATGAAGAGAAGGGGGGAGGGACAGAGAGAGAGAGGCGGGGTTGTGGGGGGAGGGGGAGGTGCAACTAGCCAGCGTCAAATTTGTTTTCCAGATACTTCAATCCACAGCACCTGGGAGGGGAATAGTCTACAGAATAAAACCCAATACCCTCCTCCTTCCAGTACATAGAGACACCAAAAATGAACAGACGTACCAGAACAGAGGTGTCAGCCCTGCTTGGCGGACACTAGGGCGGAGATGCCAAGTTAAATCCTCCACCCTTGCCAGAAATAAAGGAATAATACAACAGGCAACATTTGTTGGCTGATTGATGGCTATCTTGTGTTTGTCTAGCTCAGGAGCTTTTGAAAGCACTTCCCCTATGCCATTCGAGCCTTAACACTTGAAGGGATGAGGACTCTGGCAAGGCCAGCCTTCCCTCTGATTAGCCCTGAGTGAGGGGCTGGTATGTGCTACACCGGAATTCTTGGGTAAGGCGGGGTGGGGGTGGGGGCGCAGGAAGGGCAGGTACCACGAGACTCTAAGCAATTTTGTAGGGACAAAGATGAAATATCCCATCAACCTGCAAAGCGCCATGACTTCCCACCCGGGCCAGGCTAAGACCGCAAATGTAAGTGGCACCTCCAGGGTTGGTTCAGTGCCCAACATAACCGGACACAGCAGCCCGGACGGACAGACTCTTGGGTCCAGGGGTGAGGGCATCTCTTGAGTCGGGTCTTTCTCGTCCGAAGGCTGAATATGATAGCTTCAACATGAGAATGGATGACACAGATGTCTGTGGAGAGCTAGAGATGTTGGCCATTTTAGCTGTCCACATATGCTCTAGGAACCCTCAGAGGTTAGGCCTGAGGCCAAGGAAGTGGCATCCAGCAATCTCCTCTACACGTCTCCCAGAGCTGACTCTGTAGTGCCTTTGGGGGCACGCAGGGCGGTAGCTGAGCCAGGGAGGGGGAGGGGCTGGCTCCTCGCCCCAGTTATTGAGCTGTCCCTGCCTCTGTCTTAACAAGTGGACATCCTAAGGACCATTGCCACCTTTTTTTTTTTTTGGTTTTTTGAGACAGGGTTTCTCTGTGTAGCCCTGGCTGTCCTGGAACTCTGTAGACCAGGCTAGCCTCGAACTCAGAAATACACCTGCCTCTGCCTCCCAAGTGCTGGGATTAAAGGCGTGTGCCACCACTGCCCGGCGCCAGCTCTTATTCTCTTGGGAGGCACACACTCCGACAGGAAAGAGTGTGACTACAGATTGAGACTGAGGTTCACAGACTGGCTGAGTGACCTTGGCCATGTTTCTAACTCCCCTCACACTTCTCTTTTGAGTCTCATTATTTGGAGTCTCATCTAGAAAGTGAGGAATCATGGGATTGCTTTTACAATTTCATGAGGTAAGTGTGTGGAGGGGTCATCCAGATGGCTCAGTGGGTAAAGAAAGGGGGCTTTCCACAGAGCACAGTAGACTTAGTTGGGACACCAGGACCTACATGGTAGAAGGAGAAAAGATTCACAGCCTGTTCTCTGGTCTTTGACCTCTACCTCCGCCAACTGGCACACATGATAGTGTGTGTGTGTGTGTGTGTGTGTGTGTGTACATATACATACACATATACATAAACACATATACATACACACACATTCACAAATAAATGAAAAAAAAATTAAGTTCATAGGAACTGGGGACATAGCTCAGTGGGTAACACTTGTGCTACAAGCATGAAGACCTGAATTTGATCCCCAAAACCCAAGTCAAAAAAGCCAATGGTGGTGGCACATGTTTATAATCTCAAGCCCGGGGTGGCAGGGACAGGAAAACCCATAGGTCTAGCCTGTCAGCCAGAATGGCTGATTCAACATGTCCCAGGCCAGTGAGACACCACCACACACGTACAAGGTAGATAACTCCTGAGGGACAATCACCAAATTTGTCCTAGGCACACACACACCCACATATATGCACATGTGGGCAGGGCCAAGCATACGCACACATGTACACGCACACATGAACACATGAAAGCATGCATGCCAAGAAGCAGGCCTGGCGAGGGCCTGGGGAGGGAACACGCCTGTCATCTTAGCCTCTCAGGAGGCTGGCAGAAGAGGAACGAAAGTTCAAGACCAGCCTGGGCAACTCAACAAGACCCTTCTCACAGTTGAGAACAACAACAGGAGGAAGGGGGTAGGGGTGGGGCTTTGGTACACAGCACTGGACCCAAAGGAAAACAGGCAAAATAATGTGGCTCTTCTCCCCCAAGGCTCTGGGGGAGCTAGACATCTGCCCACTCTTTCATCCTGACCAAGTATCTCCCAACTGTATGGGATCCCAGATCTTCCAACCAGGAGCACAGTCTAAATTTCTGAATTCACCAGGCACCCCCAGCTCAACTCGGTACCCCAGTTGTTATCACAACCCATTTTTCCTTTTCCAAAGGGATATGTCACGCCACTTGGAACACTTAGGTCTCCTAGCTCCAGGGGGCACAGGTGAAGTGGGGTCTACCCATCCCATTCCTAGGGGGTAGAGGATGGCCCAGCCCAAACCTGCTGGCCCACTGAGGCACTGAGGGACTGGGTTGGGCCAGAGCCCCAGAGCCTTGAAGCTGGGAGCAACTGGTCAGACTAGGGTGTGCAGAGCGGGTGGGACAGTAGGGGAGGGGACCGGGTCAGAAGAATGGTGCTGTGGAGGCTTTGACAGGCAGAACTCTGTGACGGAGAGAGCTGGAGGCCAGGCTGAGAAAGGGACAGAGGAGGGACGCAAAGCCTTTTTGCCAGGGAACTTCCTAAATTGGGGGGGGGGGGGAGGTGGGACCGAGCTGAGAATAGCATCAGATGGGGCAGGCCACTCTGGCCTTGGCTGACCTCACACCTCACACATTCCTGAGAGCCAGCTGGAAGGCAGTTCAGAAGCTGCCCTGCCCTGCCCTGCCCTGCCCTGCCCTGCCCTGCCCTGCCCTAGCCCCCTGCCCGGCAGCTCACAGATTCCTGGCTTTCTCCTTTCCTTTCTAGGTCTCCACCCTCTCACTGTGCCCCTGGCCTTTTCTGTGGGCCAGGGTCTGATTCCGAGAGCTGCTACCACGAAGGGAGAAGGTGAGAAGAGAGGACTTGCTCTACAGTAGGTCTCCTGGAGACGCCCACTCATTCAGGCCCACTCTTTTCCTTCCCAACATGAAGTCCCTCCTCTGAAGGGCCTCCAACCGGAAGTCCCACTTCTCCTTCCAATAAATGTGGCGGCTTGAGCCGGGCAGAGGTGGCACACGTCTTTAATCCCAGCACTTGGGAGGCAGTGGCAGGTGGATTTGAGTTCGAGGCCAGCCTGGTCTACAGAGTGAGTTCCAGGACAGCCAGGGCCACACAGAGAAACCCTGTCTCGGAAAAAAAAAAAATGTGGCGGCTTGCTAGCTCTTCTGCCCCGAGCCTAGCTATCTGACATGGTCAATATTCCTATAAATACGGAAGGCAAAAGTCTGCCTACCATGTCACCAAATGAGACATTCACCCTTCACGGGCAAGGCCAGCAGAACTGTCCTGTGCTACCCCTTTGGGACCCAGCATCACTGTGGGAGGACGCGGTCTCCATGGTCTTCCCGGCTATATGGGCTCCATCCTCTCAGGACGGAACTTTAAGTCTATTCTTTCTCTCCTTCCTTCCCATCCCTTTTCCTTACCCCCCCCCCCTTTTATGAACATGGTTTCACATAGCCTAGGCTAGCCCTTAAAGTTGTTCTATAGTTGAGGATAATCCTAAACTTTTAATCTTCCTGCCTGGACCTCCACCCCAGGGCTGGATTATAAAGCATGTCCTACCAATCTGGTTTATGCAAGTACTGGGACCACAGGCTTCCACCAGGCTAGGCCAGCTCTCTACTAACTAAGCTACAGCCCCAGGCCCCACAATACACTGTTTAATTGTTTTGTTCTGTTCTGAGACAGGGTCTCATCCAGAGTCCAAGCTGCTCTCCCAAGCTGGTTTGTTTATTTAATTTGCTACCACTCTACCCCACCCCCAGACTGCAACCCTGGCTGTCCTGGAACTCACTCTAGATCAAGGTGGCTACAAATTCAGAGACCCTCCTGCCTCTGCCTCCTGAACCCTGAGATTAAAGGCATGTGCCACCACACCCAGCTCCAGGCAGGTTTTAAACCTCTTAAATCAGCCTCCCAAATGCTCGGATTACAGGCTCCAGCTCCTCCCACCTTTTTTTGAGGCAGGATCTTCCTAGATAGCCCAGGCTGGCTTTGAACTTAAAAATAGCCACCTACTTCCACATTCAGAATTCCAGATCATGGGTATACACCTTCCAGGCAATGCTCTCTCAGGTACAAGAATTCCTGGGCCCGCTGGGCAGGGGTGGCACACACCTTTAATCCAAGCACTTGGGAGGCAAAGGCAGGCGGATTTCTGAGTTCAAGGCCAGCCTGGAATAAAGAGTAGGTTCCAGGACAGCCAGGGCTACACAGAGAAACCCTATCTCAAAAAAAAAAAAAAAAAAAAATTCCTGGGCCCTAAATAGTTTGTGCAGATACCAAGGATGTCGTGTCTCGGATCCTGGAGGAGCATGGAGCGTCCTTCCCCCTTGGTGACAGGAGCAAGGGAAGATGCTGACGGGGAAGCACCAATTGCCCATTCATCCTATTTTTTATATTTTGACACAGTATGATATAGTCTACGCTGGCCCCAAGGGGGTTCATGTAGCACTGGAGACTGAACCCAAGGCCTTGTGCATGCTAAGTAAGCACTTGAGCCCCTGAGCCTTGTCCCCAGCTGTCTCCCCGTGTCCCCTCCCCATTTTCTATTCTTGTCTCCAGTACTCGTGCCAATGGATTTGATTCCTAAGCAAATGACCTCTAGCTCCACAAGAGCTCTGGAATCTGACAATGACTCCCTTCTAACTCAAAAACTCTTGACTTAATAGTCCCGAGCCAAGGAGTCCCACCCAGCCTTCTCCACAGGGGGTGGGTCCCAAGTGAGCTTCACCCCTGCTAGGGCTCTGTCTCTCCCTAGTTATCTAGGTGTGGCGGTGGGTGTCACCGTCATGTCTCCCACCTACCTATCATCATCGCTGTCCAGGTGACCACTGATGGCCAACATGGAACGAGCCAGGCTGAGGCTCTGGGCTGCTGCGGCTCCAAACGGGTCTGGAGACTTGTGGACTAGGCTGGCATCGAAGTAGAGGGCTGGGGAATTGGGGCGAGAGTCGATGGGCGGTACCTGGAGGCAGAAGAGTGGGAACCATCACATAGGGTGAAGACTGGGAGCGTGGCTCAGGTGGTAGAGAGAGGGGACTGCGGGGGGTGCCACCTTACAATTTCCTCCGATGCCATCTTGTCCTAGCTCTAAAGCCTTCCCCTCCTCCAGACTTGCTGGAAATGACAGACAGGTACTAGAGGTGTCATGGAGACAGAGGGTATCAACGAAGGACTTAGCCAGGACTCCTAGTTGGAGGATACTGTACTTAGTATCACTTCTGAAATAAGGTTTCCTGTAGAGCAGGCTGGCTTCCAATTGGGGATGACCTTGAATTACTTACTGGCCTTCCTGCCTTTCATTCCCCAAAGGCCCAAGTTATGAGCGCACACCACTACACTCAGTCTATGAGCTGCTAGGACTCAAACATAGGGTTCTGCGCATGCTTAGCAAGCACCCCCTTAGCTGAGCTACATTCTGAGACCCCTCCCTCCCCAACCTTCTTTTCTGAGACGAGATCTCAGCTCAAGCCGACCCAGAACCTTGCTATGTAGGCCAGGCCGGCCTTGAACTTGCTACCCTCCTGCCTCTACCTTCCCCCAGTTGTGTGCCTTCTTAAAGACACTCCAATGTGCTCACAGAGACACTTCCCCACTGTTTACGAGTCCCCTGAACAGTTTCATTTTTTCACAGCCTTCTAATACGACTTGAAATTAAAGCATGTATTGTGTAACCCCCGAGCCCCCAAGGAAGGTGAGTTTGTTCTGTGGCTGTCTGCAGAATGAAGAAATCCTCAGAAACTGCCTCTCCACACCCACTACCCTGATGGTGGCCTCCTCAGCTTCTCAGGACCTGGGATGAAGTTCGAAGATTCTCTACTCTGCCTTTGGGGGGGTGGAGCCTTGTGAGAATGGGAGGGGGAGGGAGGAGCCTGGGTGT
>CM052721.1:14998322-15035064 GCA_028551405.1 Uromys caudimaculatus
GAGAGAGAGAGAGAGAGAGTGCGAGCGCTTTCTCCCCTAGCTGGCTCCTGCCTGGATCACAGTCTGTGAAGTGTTTCCCTGCGGACACTAGAGGGCAGAGCTGGGCTTCAACTCTGGTCACCCACGGCTCGTCACCAGCTCCAAAGCAGCAGTTTGATATTTATTTATTAATTTTTTTTTTTTTTTTTTTTTTTTTTTTGCACAGAGGGGTGCACACGGAGGTCAGAGGACTTGCAGTAGCTGGTTCTCTTGTTCTGTCACGTGGCTTCTAGGGATCAAACTCAGGTCATTGGGCTTGGCAGCAAAAGCCTTTACCCACTGAGCTCTGAGAAACTGCACACTTAGCAATGTCCCCTCTTCGCACCCCTCACAGACACAACCCAGCCTATCAGGAGAGCTACCCACCTCTCTAAATCCCTAAACTCTATAGAGCTTTTTCTGCCTTGTGTTGCTGGGGATGGAACCCAGGGCCTTGAGTGTGCTAGGCAGGCGCTCTACCACTGAGCTACACCCTCCATTGCGCAGCTCCAAGCGCACAGTGGGGATCTTCCCATAGTGGCAGGGGACAGGGTGTGGCCTGTCAGCTGTTACAGCCGTCCAGACCCAATGCCTTGGGAAAGCTGTAAGTCTTGGACTTTCTTCTCGATATCTTTCTTTTCCCAGAGAGATACCAGCTCTGGTGGAATGTAATCAATTGTGCTATAGGCAGGCATCCCTCCGACCCTTACCCTCTCTTGTGTCTTTTCAGACAGGGTCTCATGTAGCCCAGGCTAGCCTCAAACCCCCTATGCAGCTGATGACCCTCAAATTTCGTTTTTGTTTTGAAATGTTATTTATTCATTATTATTTATACAAGCACACTATCTTCAGACGCACACCAGAAGAGGGCATCTGATCCCATTACAGATGGTTGTGAGCCACCATGTGGTTGCTGGGAATTGAACCCAGGACATCTGGAAGAGCAGTCAGTGCTCTTAACCCCTGAGCCATCTCTCCAGCCCGACCCTAACGTTTCTGAGCCTCCTTCCTTCACTCTCCTGAGTTACAAGCCTGGCCTACCATTTCTGATTTACGTGGTGATAAGGACCAAACCTAGAGACTTAGACACGCTATGCAAGCACCACAGCAACAGAACTATGAACAAATATTTACAATTTTAAAACTTTCGAAGACTTAAATTTTTTTTTTTTACTTGTACAAGCATTTTGCTTGTACATATATGTGTGTGCGATGTCTGTGCCTGGTGTGCACACAGGCCGGAAGAGGGAGTCAGATCCCCGAGAACTGCAGTTACAGATGGTTGAGCTACCATAAAGGTGCCGGGCCTGGAACCTGGGTCCTCTGGAAGAGCAGCCAGTGCTTTTAACTATTGTTCCACCTCTCTAGCCCAACATATATAATTCTTATTTGTTGGATTTTATGGAAATTTTGCTTCCTAGTGAATCTCTAATCATTAAAGGACCATGTTGGAAAAAAAAAATATTCTGGGGCTGAAGAGATGGCTCAGTGGTTAGAGCACTCACTGCTATGGTAGAAGACTGGGGTTTGGTTCCCAGCACCCACTTGATGGCTCACAACCACCTGTAACTCCTGTTCTAGAGGTTTCAGCGCCCTCTTCTGGTCTCTGCATGTGGGGCACATTCATATATACAGGCCCAAAATGCTCATACACATTAATAAAAATAAAATAAGCCTTTAAAAATTAAAAAATATGCCGAGCAGTGGTGGTGCACGCCTTTAATCCCAGCACTCGGGAGGCAGAGGCAGGTGGATTTCTGAGTTCGAGGCCAGCCTGGTCTACAGAGTGAGTTCCAGGACAGCCAGGGCTACACAGAGAAACCCTGTCTCGAAAAACAAAACAAAAAATAAAAAAATAAAATATATATTCTATAAATGGATCATCTGTCAGTTGGTCACAAAGTCCTATATCTTTTCTTTTAGCTCACACTTGCTAAATTGTCCCTCAGATAGCTCTCTTAATCTCATGAGGGAGGAGAGTGCAGGGTTCCTACTCAGCTGGCTTGTAAAATTCTCACTGTATTCAGTAGTCTGTGCTTTGTCAGAACTGCCAGTAACTTTAAGTTCCATACTCATGGGAACTTCTGTATGGATTTTAACAGAAACGTCTTCCTTACAGTTATGTGCTTATTAGTGTGTGTTCAGGAGTGCATGGTGCCGTGTGGAGCTCAGAGGACGACTCTCCTCAGTTGGTTCTTCTCTTCCACCTTGTAAGTTTCTGGGGTGAGACTGTGATGGTCAGGATTGGCAGCAAGCACCTTTAACCAATAGGTCTTCTCATCAGTCTGGACTTTAACTGTTATCCGTATAAAATGGCCAAGGCTTGAGGACTGAGAGTTCAAGACCAGTAGTGGGCAACTTAGTGTGATCTTGTTCCAAACTAAAAAATGATGAAGGATAGCTAGAGCTCAGTAGTAAAGTTACTTGCATAGACTTCTCAGTGAGTATCTTGGAACATGACTCAGTGGTAGAGCCCCTGCCTAGAATCCCCCAGTGAGGGGCTGGGGGTGTGGCTCAGTGGTAGAGCCCCTGCCTAGAATCCCCCAGTGAGGGGCTGGGGGTGTGGCTCAGTGGTACAGCCCCTGCCTAGAATCCCCAGTGAGGGGCTGGGGGCGTGGCTCAGTGGGAGAGCACCTGCCTAGAATCCCCCAGTGAGGGGCAGGGGGCATGGCTCAGTGGTAGAGCCCCTGCCTAGAATCCCCCAGGGAGGGGCTGGAGGTATGGCTCAGTGGTAGAGTGGTTGCCTGATGCTGGTGCTTAATTCCTAGTACCACAAAATCAATGAAGCAATCAAACCAAAGCAGCCCTGCAGTTCTCAGTGACACGGATCTTGTGGGTGGAGTCAGGAAGTCTCAGTTCTGCCATGCTATGTAGCACAATCTGTTTTATAATGCTTTATATATATATTTTTTTCATTCTGGTGATGGAACCCAGGCTCTCATTTACTCTAATTACACACTTTACTACTCGAACCACACCCTGGCAACATTTTATTTTATTTATTTCTGAGACAGGTTCTCACTATGCAGCCCTTGTTGGCCTGATAGTCACTATGTAGATCAGGCTGGCCTCGAACTTACAGAGACTGTCTCTGCTTCCCAAGTGCTATGATTAAAGGCATGTGCCATCATGCCCAGCTACATTTTAAAGACTTCGGACGACCTTGGGTAGGCTGAGGGCTGCAAAGAAGGACTCACCAAAGCTGTAACTTCCAGTTAGCATCCGATTGGCTGCCAATGAGGGCGGAGAAGGGAAAAAGAGCATGAGTCATTGCTTGTCCCTAGACATCTGGTCTCTACAGCCCTTCAGCTGCCAACTCCTGGTGTCCAGGACAGCCAAAAGAAGAGAGGCGGGGCTGTGGAGCCTGAGATCTGGGGGCTCTGGAAAGAACTAAAGGGTTGGAAGGGACCTCAAGAGTCTCATGCAATTCCTAACAATACAACCTCAGTTTCAAAGACCTTGGATCTTGGAAGACATGGGTGTGGCTACCTGGGGATCACCTTTTACTTGACCTGGCCACTTGACCCTTTGAGGCAGGATATCACAGACAATAAGAACAGGATGCATATATTTTTATAGGATTCAGCCCTCCGGAATTCCCAGTCGGAAATTTTCTATGTGGGTCGGAGGAGCACTGAGATGGGTTTAGCGGGTAAGGACACTTGTCACGCAAGTCTGGAATGCGAGTTCGATGCCCAGGACCCACAGTAGAAGAAGAGACCGCTCACGGAAGCTGTCCTCTAAGGCACACATCAGCCTGCCGAGTGTGTGCATATGTGTGCAAATAAATACGTAAAATAAAATATTTTTAGAAGCCGGGCAGTGGTGGCGCACGCCTTTAGTCCCAGCACTTGGGAGGCAGAGGCAGGTGGACTTCTGAGTTCGAGGCCAGCCTAGTCTACAGAGTGAGTTCCAGGACAGCCAGGGCTATGCAGAGAAAAAACCAATAAATAAATAAATAAATAATAAAAATATATATATATATATTTTTAGAAGCAAGAAAGAAAATTGTCTTGGGTAGAATCCTGGCCTATATTGTAGCAATTTTCCTTTTGTGAAAAACAGGATCACGGTGGCTCCCGTCTGTGGCTGGCGGGCCCCGCACTCTGTCACCCTTCAAGGGGAAGCAGCCCTTATGCCTCCCTCAGTTACCCGTCGATGTGTATGGACTGGGAAGGCAGGGTAAGCATGGAAGTGGACTGTGGATGCTACCGAAAGAGAGGCCAGAAGCGGGCGAGGCAGTTTACCTGCAGGGGTCGGCTGGGCCTGGATCGGGGCTTGCACCGATGGAGGGAGGCTTCCGAAAGCGGAGGAGCTAGGGCTACTGCTGAAGGCATCGAAGTCGGCGAAGCCTCCGTGGGAAGGAGTCTGGCCTACGGGAGAGGGGATACAGATGCTGTGTAAAGGAACCGTATACACAACCTACACAGAGCCAGAGGTGCTGGCTAGGGTGGGTTTTGTTTTCTTTTTGTCAACTCGAAACAAGCCAGAGTCATTTAGCAAGAGGGGCAAGAGGAACCTCAATTGAGAAAGGGTCTCTGCCAAACGCGGTGGTGCATGTTTTAATGACAACGCTACGGAAGTAGAGGCCGCAGATCTCTGAGTTCAAGGCCAGGCTGGTCTATACAGTGAGTTCTAGGACAGCCAAGGCTCTGTAGAGAACTCCCTTCCCCTCCAAAAGAAAGTGTCTCCATCAGACTGACCTACAGCAGGCGAGACCGTGAGGGCACTTTCTTGATTAATATGGGAGGGCCTAACCCAATGGAGGCAGTGCCATCCCTGGGCAGATGGTCCAGGGCTGTGTAAGAAAGCAGGCTGACTAGTCTACAGAGCAAGGCCAGCCAGACCTACATGGTGAGATCCTGTCTCAAAAGATCGAAAACCAAGAGAAAGCGGAAAGAAAACCGGCTGAGCAAGCCGTAAGGAACAAGCCTGCAAGCCTCGATCCTCCAGTTTCTGCTTCAGTTCCAGACTTGAGTTCCTGCTATGACTTCTTTCAAGGGGCTGTGAACCAGGACATGGAAGCCAAATTAACCCTTTCCTCCCCAAACTGGTTTTCCTGAGTGCTGTTCATCACAGCAACACAAACCTGAGACACCAAGCATGGTGGTTCCCACCTGTGACCCCAGCACTCAAGAGGCCAGATTGAGATCATATCATAAGTTCGAGACCAACCTGAACTCCATAGCACTATGGCCCTATTTCCAATACAGACGGACAGTCTCCTTCCCTCCCTCCCCTCCACCTCTCTGCTGGAAGGCAGCTTAGTCCCCAGAACTTATGTCATTAGCTCATAATCTTAGCCCTGGAAACACAGAGACCCCCGAGTCTCACTAGCCAGCCAGCCCAGCATATGTGGCAAGTTCCAGGTCAGCGAGAAACTGGTTTTTGTTTGTTTTACTTTAATTGAAAAGGTCGGTGCTGAAGAGATGGCTCAGTGGTTAAGAACAGTTTTTTCTTTTTTTTAACCGATGACCAGGGTTCGACAGCTAGCACTCAGATGGTGGCTCACAGGTATCTATAACTCCAGTCCCAGGGGACCTAAAGCCATCTTCGTAGCTGTGCGCACTAGGCATGTGCGTGGTGCTCATACATACGTAACATGCAAAACATCCATACACATAAAGTAAATCTTTTTTTTTTTTAAAAAGGAAGCTCTTTCAATCTTTTTAAAAAAGGATTTATTTATTATATATGTATATGAATATACTGCCGCTGTCTTCAGACACACCAGAAGAGGGCATCAGATCCCATTAAAGGTGGCTGTGAGCCACCATGTGGTTGCTGGGAATTGAACTCAGGACCTGTGGAAGAGCAACCAGTGCTCTTAACCACTGAGCCATCTCTCCAGCCCAAGTAAATAAATCTTAAAAAAAAAAAAAAAAAAGTACAAAGAAACAAGAGGTGGCTGGTACCCAAGGAACAATGGCCAAGGCAGATACGTCGCTCTGTAGACTAGTCAGCCTGCTTTCTTATCCAATCCTGGAGCTCCCGCCCAGGGACGGCTCTGCCTTCCATCTGGCCTCCGCTGGGAGAGGCCCTCCCATACCTCTCTCCTCTAGGTGCACACACACGGACATGGGGGAATAATTACTCAGCTCTGCATTCTCTGGTTTCAGCCTCCTGAGTATCGGGGTTATAGGCACGCACCACCACACCCAGCTTCCTTCTTTCTGGCTTAGCAGAGATAACGTTGAAAAATGGTTTTTTTTGACAGTTAAAGGAGTTGCTGGGGCACCCACAGATAATATGTGTTATGGCTAAACTACCAAATATGACCCATGCTGCTCCTTGACCCCAGCCACATAGAAAAGTCGGGTCCCAATGGACTGAATGGCTTTGCGATAATATATGTGGTGTAGACAGGTTCTTGTCCCTGGGTTGTACTCACCTCCAAAGTCTGGGAATGAGGCAAAGGCCGGTGCTACTTGGGGAGCAGCAAAGGGGTCTCCACCGATGTCGGCCAGCAGGTCGGTGCTGGCTTTCTTGGTGGATGAATGGGAAGGCGGCTGGGAGCCCCTGGTCTGCGCCGTGCGAGCCTGAGACTGGCTGACAGACTTGGGAAAGAATTGTGTGTGACACTTAGAATCCCACACGTGGCCTCGGCCCCTCCAGAGCTGCCCAGGCTACCCCCAAACAGTTAAGCAGAGAGAAGGCAGAGTAAGTTGGTGTCCTCAGCTGAGAGGGATCCCACGCAGAAGTTGCCCAAGCTCCTCTCATGGGCCACAGGAAGCAGGTATTTTAGGGCATACAGAAGTAGCTCTGAGCTGCCTAGCAAGTGCCCCAGAGTACCCAGGAGTGCTCACTTCTGCATATTCCCCTGTCCCTACTCCCCGTCCTGTCCCCAAGACAGGGTTTGTGTAGCCCTGGATGTCCTCAAACTCCCAGAGGTCCACCTGTGTCTGCCTCCTGAGTGCTGGGACTAAAGGTGTGTGCTACCACCGCTCAGCTCACCCCTTATCCTTGACAGATACAGGAAGCACTGTTTGTGATCCTTTGAAGGGAGGGTCAAGACTGAGGTCATTAACCTCAACTCCCTAAGCACCACTTCCTGCCAGGGTCTAAGGATACCAGATCTAGCTAGAGGTGGCAGCATGGCTGAGAACCAACTTTCACCTCCTGGACTGACCATGCACTAAATCCGGACAATCTGATTTAGGAAAGCGATGCCCCTGTCCCACGAAATCTAAACCAAATCTCGGTGGAAATGTGAGGACCAGGTCTGAGGGTTACCTGGCTTGAGGTGGAAGCAGCATCGGAGAGAGATGACCCAGGATCTCCCAGAAGTGTCCGGATGGGTTGCCCGTCTGGGACAGAGCCCTGGACAGGGGTGGCAGAGACACTGCCTTTGTTGTAAGAGGGTCCCTTGACTTGCTCTGGGGGGACATACCTGTGAAAAAACAGTTACGCTGTTAAAAAGAGGGAGAAAACCTTGGACCATCTTCAGCTGAGGTAGTTGAGGGAGTTACAGGGTCAAAGTCTTTGTTTCTTTACCAATCCCTGTTTATGAATAAAAGGAACTTAGTGGTGCACGCTGTTAATGCTAGCACCTGGGAGGCAGAGGTAGGTGGATCTCTGAGCTCTAGGCCAGCCTGGGACAACCAGTGCTACACAGAAAAACCCTATCTCAACCCCCACCCCCACTTCCCCCCAAAAGAATGTAGAACTAACAATGTTCTCTTGAGTGTGGTCCTCTCTTTCGTGAGCAGGGCTTTGTACATGGTAGTTAAGGGCTTAGCTACTGAGCCAAGCGCCCAGCCCCTCACAGGGAGATTCTAGACAGGGGCTCTACCACTGAGTCACGCCCCCAGCCCCCACTGGGGGATTCTAGGCAGGGGCTCTACCACTGAGCCACGCCCCAGCCCCTCACTGGGGGATTTTAGGCAGGTTCTATACCACTGAGCCATATTCTCAGCCCCCTTGGGCATGAGCTACCACATACAGCTGCCCCTTGGGTATCTTTATTTATTTTTTTTCCTGAGATAGGGTTTCTCTGTGTAGCCCTGGCCTTGAACTCATTGAGATCTACCTGAAATTAAAGCCATGTACCACCACCTCTGGTACTCCTTGGGTATCTTAATGTATCTTTCTCTGCTTTATATTAAAAAGTTCATTATTATTATTATTATTATTATTATTATTATTATTATTTGTGTGTGTTGCATGTACAAGTACAGGCGTACGTGCATGTATGCCACTGAAGGTGAGAGACAACTTGCATGTTGTATATATGTTTGCTCTTCCACCATGTGGCTGCTCAGGTCTGAGCTCTGGTCCAATCATGTGCCTTTACCTGCCAAGCCAACTTGCTGTCATTGTTTTTGGCCTTCTGAGACACGGTATCACTATGTACCCATAGATGACTTGAACTAACCCTCCTGCCTCCACTTCCAGAACGCTGCAGCTCCAGGTGAATACCACCATACTAGCTCTTGAGAAGTTTCTGTTCAGAAATGTGATTCCCCTACCCCCCCACCCCCATGTTGTGGCTATTTTCTCCTTTTAAAAAGATTTTTTTTTGTTGTTTTTGTTTTTCCAAGACAGGCTTTCTCTGTGTAGCCTTGACTGTCCTGGAACTGATCTGTAGACCAGGCTGGCCTCGAACTCAGAGATCTCTGCCTGCCTCTGCCTCGAGTGCTGGGGTTAAAGGCTTGTGCCACGACATCCAGATTCTTTTTTTTTTTTTTTTTTTTTTTTTTTTGGTTTTTCAAGACAGGGTTTCTCTGTGTAGTCTTGGCTGTCCTGTAACTCACTCTGTAGACCAGGCTGGCCTCGAACTCAGAAATCCACTTGCCTCTGCCTCCCAAGTGCTGGGATTAAAGGTGTGCGCCACCACTGCCCCGCTTCTGCAAGTATCTTAATGCTAGGATATCCCAGCGACGTGGTCTCAGAGATGGCTCAGTGGATAAAATGCTTGTATGCATAACCACGGGGCCTTGAGTTCAGATCCCCAGCACCCATATACAGTTGGGTGTGCTGGCAAGCAGATCTATCTATAATCCCTGCTCTAGGAGCGGAAACAGTAGATCCCAGGGGTGCACTGGGCAACCAGTCTAAGCTAAACTGGCAAGCACTGGATTTAGTGAAAGATCCCGCCTCAAAAACTGGAGGGCCAGTGATTTGGCTCAGTGGGTGAGGATGCTTGCTGCCAAGTCTGATGATCTGTGTCCCAGCCCTGAGACTCACTGGAAGAACCTGCTCCACAAAGCTGTCCTCTGACCTCCACACATGTGCCCTGGCACGTAGTTATACACATACAACAAGATCTACTGAGCTTCAGAAACCGGCCTACTGGCTCCAATCATTCCCCAAGAGAGAGGACATCAAGACTGCAGGGCTGGGGCGGGGGGATGTGGCTCCATGCATAGAACGCTGGCGAAACATGTATAAAGTCCTGGGTTTGATTCCCAGCACCGCATAAGCCAGGTGTGGTGGTGTAGACATGTAATCCCCACACTCAGAAGGCAGCAGCAGGGGAACCCAAAGTTCAAGGGATAGAATTCAGGACCAACCTGGGCTACAAGTCTTAAACAAACAGAACTGCAGAGTTAATGACGCCTAACAAGTTCTTCTTTCATGTTAATTTCTTTCTTTCTTTTTTTTTTTAGTTTTTTCGAGACAGGGTTTCTCTGTGTAGCCCTGGCTGTCCTGGAACTCACTCTGTAGACCAGGCTGGCCTCGAACTCAGAAATCCGCCTGCCTCTGCCTCCCAAGCGCTGGGATTAAAGGCGTGCGCCACCACTGCCCGGCTCATTTTAATTTCTTATTTCATTATTTTGAAATATGGTCTCATGTAGCCCAGGTTTGCCCAGAACTTACTCAGTAGCCAAGGATAACCTTAAATTCTTTCTTTTTCTTTCTTTCTTTCTTTCTTTCTTTCTTTCTTTCTTTCTTTCTTTCTTTCTTTTTGAGACATGATTTCTCTGTGTAGCCCTGGCTGTCCTGGAACAAGTTTTGTAGATCAGGCTAGCCTCGAACTCACAGAGATTCACCTGCCTCTACCTACAGTAGACTAACAGTGTGCACCAGTACCATCCAGCCATGACCCTGAATTTCTGATTCTCCTGCCATATTTTCCCAGAGTATTGGGATTACAGGCATGAACCAATATGCTCAGTTTCAATTTGTTACTTTGAAGTCAGAATTTAGTCCTAATTGAACCTGGGAATCAGGGTGAGGAAAGGACTTATTCCAAACCTGGTCATAGAGAAACACCAGTAATACGTTAGAAATGGGATTTGTCAGCAAACTGCCTTGGACATGCCTCTTTCTTCCTCCTTACCATCTTTTTTTCTCATATTTTTCTTGGAGAAACTCCTTCACCTTCTGAGGATCCCTGGAATCTGGTATCAGTGATGTCCGAGCATCAAAAAGACCAAGCCAGATCTTCCGGCAGACCTGAAGGGACGGAAATGGAAGAACGGCCCCAGTGTAAATGGCACTATTAGTGAACCTCTGATTAATGACGCCAGACCAATATCTTCAAAGATAAAATATCTACCGAGCTGGGATACAGTGTGTGTGTTGGGGGCACCTGCACAATAGACATAATCCCTGCCCCACAGTTTATAATAGAATAGGTCAGGCCTTACGTAAATGTACAATACAGGTGAGGGAAACAACAGCACGCACTAAAAATACGAAGAAAAAAATTCATCCCGAAAGAAACTTTGGGGGCTGGCAAAAAAAAGCAGACAGTCGGGACTAGATCCCTAGGGCCCAGAGAGTGAAAGCAGAGAACCAACTCGTAAAAGTTGTCCTCCATTACCACAGACAGACAGACACACACACATACACACACGCACGCACACACACACACACACGCACACACACTAAATAGAGAAATGTAAAGAAAAAAATTTTCGGGCTGAGAGATGGCTCAGCGGTTAGAAGCACTGACTGCTCTTCCAGAGGTCTTGAGTTCAATTCCCAACAACCACGTGGTGGCTCACAGCCATCTGTAATGGGATCTGATTCCCTCTTCTGATGTGTCTGAAGACAGTGATAGTGTACTCATATACATAAAATAAATAAAATTTAAAAAAAATTTTTTTTTCAAAAGAAATTATTGGGTTTTCCAACCATCTTGAGGCAAAGCTTTGCTACCAAGTGGCATAGTAGCTGCAGCCTGCCACCTCCTCCTTCAGAGGCTGCTCACCTCATTTCCACGAGATTGGAGGAACAGGACTTCAGGCTCAGTGAAAGTTGTCATGGAGATAGACTTGACTCGATGAGGGGGGTTCAGGCCTCTCCTGTAGGGCAGAAATAGAGAGGTAAGCTGTGGCAGGTGTGTGCACGGAAGGAATGAGGACAGGGAAATGAAGTAACAGCACAAAAGATGGTCTCAGGACCCCATCCAGGGTGTGGCTCAGTGGTAGAGCTCCTGCCTAGAATCCCCCAGGGAGGGGCTGGGGGCGTGGCTCAGTGGCAGAGCACCTGCCTAGAAATCTCCAGTGAGGGGCTGGGGGTGTGGCTCAGTGGTAGAGCACCTGCCTAGAATCCCCCAGTGAGGGGCAGGGGGCGTGGCTCAGTAGTAGAGCCCCTGCCTAGAATCCCCCAGTGAGGGTCTGGGGGCGTGGCTCAGTGGTAGAGCACCTGCCTAGCATCCCCCAGTGAGGGGCTGGGGGCGTGGCTCAGTGGTAGAGGTAGAGTCCCTGCCTAGAATCCCCCAGGGAGGGGCTGGGAGTGTGGCTCAGTGGTAGAACGCCTGCCTAGAATCCCCCAGTGAGAGGCTAGGAATGTAGTTTATCACTTAAAAATTGTTTGTCTTGGTATACACAAAGCCCTTGTTTCTATTCCCAATACTGGAAAACAAACAAACAAAAACCCATCAACAAGAAAGTCCTGTCAAGGACCATCAAGATGGTTCAGTGGGCACAGGAGCTTGCGGATCTAAGGACCGGAGACCCACACAATAGAAGGAGAGAAATAATGCCTACAAATTCTTGTTTGACCTCCATGTGTACTGTGGCACCCCCACATAAATAAATAAATTTAATAAATTTTAAATATACCACCTAAAAGCTAATTCCTAATATCGGGAAAAATGTAAATGAGAATATTCTTCAAATGAGAAACAAGAAGAAAGAGAAACATGTTGTGACCCTGTCGGTGACTTTGGCGAAGGAGGCAGAGCCTGTCATCCAGACACCTGGAGGCTGGCTCAGATCCTGTCCAGTGCTTAGCCTTTGGCTGAGGGGGTGACTTCTGGGAGCTGAGACACGTGGCCACATCCCATTTTCTGCTGTTACTCTAGACCAAGCATGAAGCATGGTAGAAAAAGGACCCTTGACTAACGCTGTGGACAGTAATGAGAGCTGGGCTGTGTCGAGCAGAGTGGGTGTGTGGAAGCCAGCTCCCTCGCTCCCTTAACAGAAGGATGGCATTGTGGAGGGAATGGGCAGCCCACCCCTTTGAGGAAGCCATTATCTGGAAAAAGAAATACCCTGGGCGTTCCTCTTCCGAGATCTTTTAATAAAGCAGGAAGAAGTTTAAAAAGTTCAGTCATGAGGTGGAAAGACATGGGCTACTTTAGCTCCAGGTCAGTCCACAGGCACCCTATGGGGATTACAGCAGGAAAGAAAGCCTTCTTACCTAGAAAGCCTTCGTCACCTGCCCTTCTGGGGTTCTCATGGGAAACCAGAGGCCCAGCTAGGTGAGGGCTTCGTGTTTTCCCTTTTCTTTTTCTTTTTTCTTTTTTAAGATTTATTTATTTTATGTATGTGAGTACACTGTAGCTGTCCTCACACACACCAGAAGAGGGCATCGGATCCCATTACAGATGGTTGTGAGCCACCATGTGGTTGCTGGGAACTGAACTCAGGACCTCTGGAAGAGCAGTCAGTGCTCCTAACCGCTCAGCCATCTCTCTAGCCCTGGTTTGGTTTTTAATCTAAGCCAGCCCTCTTCCTTCTCTTATTTTTCAGACAGGGTCTTAGATAGTCCAGGTTGGCCTGGAACTTGCTATGTGGTTGAGGATGACCCAGATCTCCCAAGCCCACTGTCTCCACTTCCCAAGGATTGGGATTATACATGTTGGTGGCCACCACGTGACTTGCAATATGTATACAGTGCTAAGGGTTAAACCTTGGGGCTTCATGCATAGGACATGAACACTCTACCAACTTAGTTATATCCCAGCCACTCCAGGAGCTGAGGAATGGCTCTTGTGGTTGACCTCTGGTCTCCACACAAGTATGTACACATGCAGGTACAGGCGCACGTGCACACACATGCGTGCACACACACAAGGGTAGGGACTCAAGAACTCTATGTAAGTGTACTTCTCATTGCAACAGATGGCATTTAGTCGGGCACTGGATGGATTAGGGAGAATGATTCAGGATGTTAGCAGTGGGGAAGGAAGAGAATCGGCCGTGGGAACAGTGAAATGTATTATGTTTACATTAGAAAAACAGATTCTAAACCTATCAAGAGAAGGTCACTGACATTTCCTGAAAAGGACAACCAGGACCTGTTAGCGGTTGTAAACACAGAGGCGCTTCCTTGTGAGGGAGAGGGGGAGGAGAGGGAGGAGTCACTCAGGCAGGCATCAATCAAGAGCGGACTACATGGACCAGCAGACTCACCGTCCGCCCGAGTGTGGACAGGAGGAATGATTTTTGGGAGGGAGAAGGAAGGGCCGGGAAGTGATTGAAAAACACAGGGCATGAATGCTTCTGAAGGGAACAGGATGTTACTGCAGTACAGGACAGAGAGCACAGTTCTGACCTTGATGTCTGGGGACTGGATTATGAATAATCAGTCAGCCTGGGGGCAGGGAGAACATCCACAAGGAGGCTGCAGCCCGGGGAAGAGGGACTTGTAGGGCCTGTGAGTCAGACCATGTCTCCCTGAATCATACAGAAGCGACTGCTGGCTAGGAACACGGGGGTAGAAGCCCTCTCCTGCCAGCGGCTGAGAGTGGTCTAGGTGTTTTGCAGTTAGTTGGGTCCCGTCCAGGGTCATGTGAGTTCCAGGGTCATGTGATGGGCCAGATGTGACTCACTGGCCTGGAATGAAACAGACCCAACCCTCCGGCTCGCACCCAGTGTCCCCAACAAAACGCAGGTCCTTCCCCACACACCCCCAAATGAGAAAGAGTTACTGCCCTTGTGTGATGGCAAACCCATGCCAGACAAGCGCGGAGATTAAATTTACTTGCCCAGCCTGAAGAGGGCAATCGTTTTAAATGAACTTAAGTTAGTTTATTAACGTGTGTGTGGTGTGTGCGTACACGCAAGCCTATAGGGAGGGTGGGGGAAGACATTAGAGTCCTGGTCTATCACTTGCTGCCTTAGTCCCACAGCTGAACCTGGAGCAAGGCTGGCAGCAAATCCCAGCAATCCCCCTGCCTCCATCTCTCACACTGCTTGGGTTACATATACATGCCTAGCTTTTTACATGGGGTTGGGATACGAACTCAGAGCTTTTACCCACTGGGCCTCTCTGAAGCCCCAGAAGGAAGCAATAGAAAGTAAATTGATTACTGTGGCTTAAGCCCTAAGCCAGTGTTATTACCTACATTCATTCTTCTCCCTTCCTACTTCTTTCTGAAACATGTAGCCTAGGCTAGACCTTGAGCTTGCTCTATAGCGGAGGATGGTGCTGGACTCTTCTGCCTCCACCTCCCCAATGCTAGGATTATACCCGTGCACCTTTGGCGACCAACCTCTGGGCTTCCTGCATGCTAGCAAGCATCCTACCAACCGAGCTCCACCCATCCCCAGCCCTTTCTGTCTCTGTCTCTGTCTCTGTCTCTTCAAACCAGGCTCTCCTAATAGCATCCAAAAGACTCCAGAGTCCTCTGCAAAGGCAACTTCTTGCCTGTACAGAAAACCAGTCTTCCCAGGCCTCTCACTGCCCCTCCCCACTCCCCTTTGATTTTATTAGACACACAAATATCTCCACCTTACCACACCTCGACACTGTCAAGCTGGCCTATATTTCTGCTTCTGTCTCCATCCATGGAGCATCAAACCCGCTGAGAGGCTGAGATAAGAAGGTTCTGTCAGGTCAACAGTGGAAAAAAACCAGTTCCACCCAGCAGCTAACTCCTCTCATCACTGCCAAATTCAAACTTGGGAAGTCCTTGCCTCTGAAGGCCTGTTTTCGGATTCAAACAATTTGGCTTTGGGTTTCTTTCCTGCTAGAAGCTCCACTCTGCTCCCTGTGACCAAGGGATAGCTCGACCCGTCCAACTCTTTTCTAACAAACAGACAAATGAGCCTTTTTCATCAATTTAGGTAGCATGTGCCATAGCACACGTGTGGGGTCAGAGGACAACAGGCAGGAGTCACTTCTCTCTTTCCGCCATGAGTACCCTGGGAATTGAACTCAGGTCGTCGGGCTTGAGGGCAGGCTCCTTTAGCCACTGAGCCGGCTTCTTTGACTCATACCGGAAAGTCCCTGCTAGGGGACTCAACAGTCCCAAGGAAGGTTCCCGAGTCCATGGTTAATTTCACTAATTTCAAAAACTCTGACATAAATTCTGCTTCAATCAGCTGGGCACTGGTGGTGCATGCCTTTAATTCCAGCGCTTGGGAGGCAGAGGCAGGCGGATTTCTGAGTTCGAGGCCAGCCTGGTCTACAGAGTGAGTTCCAGGACAGCCAGGGCTACACAAAGAAACCCTTTCTCAAAAAACCAAAAAAAAAAAAAAAAAAAAATCTGCTTCAATCCACTTCACTCCTTGCCCAACTGTGAAGATAAACAACACTCTCATTGTGCAGGGCAGGGCACACACCTGACAGCTCTGCTGGCTCCTCTCCCTGTCAGCCTCAGGCCTTTACACACTTCCCCTCCTTGTTTTCTGTTTGTCACCTGTTCCTTTCCACCGCCTAAGTGCCAGGGTCACAGGGGTGTGCCACCATCCCCAGCTCCTTCTTTTTCTTTTGTTCTGCTGTAAAAAAAATTACATCTATTTATTTATTAATTAGAGAGCAAGCTCCTTTGCACACTGGCCCACCTCACAGGCTCCCGTACTATCTGTGTGTCTCGGGGGGGGGGGGGGGAGGGCACACGTGTCACAGAGTGCTTGTGGAGGTCTGAGGACAACTTTAGGGAGACTCCTTTCTCCTTAGAGAGACTAGGGATTAAACACAGGTCCTCAGGCTTGGTGGTAGGATCCCATGAGCCATCTTACTAGCCTTTCTTTCATTTGCTCTTTGAGATCGGCTCTAGGTAGCCCAGGCTAGCCTTGAGTTTGCAAGTCATCCAGTTTCAGTGTTAGGTTACAGATCTATGCCACCAGGCCTGGCTTATTTTCACCTTTTCCTTCATTCTGTACTTATTTATTTATTTAATGTATGTGAGTACGCTGTCTTCAGACACACCAGAAGAGGGCATCAGATCTCATTACTGATGGTTGTGAGCCACCATATGGTTGCTGGGAATTGAACTCAGATCCTCTGGAAGAGCAGTCAGTGCTCTTAACCTCTGAGCCATCTCTCCAGTCTCCTTAGAGGCTTTTCAAGTTGTTCATGGACCTCTATATAAAATGAATAAATAAATCAGGGGCTTTGGGGATGCAAGTGATTGATTACCTCAGTAAGCATGAGGACCTGAGTTTGATGCCCACAACAAAAGCCAGGGAACCAAGCATGACAACGCACACCTTTAATCCCAGTGCTCATGAGGCAGAGGCATGCAGATCTGAGTTTGAGGCCACCCTGGTCTACAGAGTGAGTTCCAGGGCAGCCACAGCTACACAGAGAGAAGGTGAATGTCTCAAAAACGAAACAAAACACCCAGCAGGTGGAGAACACAGCCACACCCCCACGCACACCCATCCACGTAAGGCTAAATCAATAAGTAAATGAAACTGAGCCATCTACCTCTGCCCAGTAAAGGTGCCCATGAGAGACGACGGAGAAGAGGGAGCAAAGGGAAATAAACAGGGCAAGGTACATGTGTACTTTCCACTTCAAACAGATGGAAAAATACTGAATTACGGGACAGACAGCTGATCACATCTTCCTTCCACGGAGATAGTGGGCTTCATTAAGAACCACTTCTAGCAAGTCAGACAGGGAAACTGAGACACGT
The DNA here is from genome assembly GCA_028551405.1 of Uromys caudimaculatus. Classification (NCBI taxonomy): domain Eukaryota; kingdom Metazoa; phylum Chordata; class Mammalia; order Rodentia; family Muridae; genus Uromys; species Uromys caudimaculatus. The sequence goes on from CM052721.1 coordinate 15,015,385, forward strand.
AATGCTGGGGGGTGGGCTGGTTTCAAAGGAAAAGCTGCCAGTGCACATCTCTGTAGACACCTGCCTGGAGAACTGCCCAAGTTAAGTTTGACTGCTATGGTCAGAGTAAAGCCAGGCAGGGGTAAAAAGGTGCCTGTTGTTGAGATCTGAAGTATTAAACAGGGACCTGACAGCCAGGGCACAGAGCATGGCTTGCTTTAGTGGAAAAAAAAAATGTACCATTTCTCCTTCCACATGGTGGTTTATCCCACAGGGGCTTTTAAGAAGGCCTGAATAAGAGGGAACATAAATCAAGGGGTCAGGGAAAAGACTCAGCCTGTACAGTGTTCGCTCAGCAGGCACAGGGACCCGAGTTCGATCCCCAGAATCCACACGAGGAAAGTGGATGTGGCGGCATGCCGCTGTAACCTCGACGCCAGGGAGGTGGAGACAGATGAGTCCCAGTTACATGCTCAACAGGCAGCCTAGCTTCATCAGTGGGTTCCTGGCCAGTGGAGAGACCCTGCCCCCCCCAAACCAAGGAGGGTGGCACCTGACACACAAGTTATCCCCTGGCCCCCACGTTTGGGTGCACACACATACACACAGACACAAATACAAACCATTAAGAAAAGGCATAGATATTTAGAGGCTGTCCTTGAGCTCTATCCCCCGCCTAAGCCTCGGGAGTTCTGGTTTATGTGTGCATGCCACCACACCAGCTCCAGAGATGCTTCTTAGTAACAGTGTTTACTTCACTTTAAGCATCAAAAGGCAGGGATATCATCCCGCAGAAGAGTTAGAATAATAAGCATACGAGAGAGAGAGAGAGAGAGAGAGAGAGAGAGAGAGAGAGAGAGTTAGTTGGAGGCCAGCCTGGGCTACATGAAACCGCTGCCAGGCCAGAAAACCCAGCATTTGTGAGGTAGAGAAAGCCAGCCTTGGTTATATAGGGGGGTTGGGACTAGCCTGGGCTACATAAGACCCTGTCTCAAAAACAATACAAGGGCTGTGAGATGGCTTGGCAGGTGAAGGTAAAGATGCTTGTTGCCAAGCCTGACGACCTGAGTTAGACCCTCTGGACCCAACGCCTACAAGCAATCCTCTGACCTCTGTATACATCTGCACTCACACAAATAAATAAGAAAAGATTAAGCCGGGCAGCGGTGGCACAGCACTTGCGAAGCAGAGGCAGGCGGATTTCTGAGTTCGAGGCCAGCCTGGTCTACAGAGTGAGTTCCAGGACAGCCAGGGCTACACAGAGAAACCCTGTCTCGAAAAACCAAAAAATAAATAAATAAATTAATTAATTAATTAATTTAAAAAATGTGCTATTTCCCCCCTCCAGACCTTAGGAAATTCAGCTTCCGAACAGACGGTTCTATTGCATCAGCCAGCCAGGGTCAATTGGGATCCCTGGCAGTTCTGCGTGCTGCCCCCAGAAGCCCCCCTCTCTCTAAAAGGCAGCCATGCTTATAATACAGTTATCAGGAAAATGGCCTTTAAGATAAAGTGCGCCCTGCTGTTTCGTTTCGCGGACTAGGATGCTAAAGGTGATATTCGAAAACCTCCCTTCCACCTGCTCCTCAGAGGGTTGGGGATGCAGCTTAGCTGATTGCCTCCTGGCGTGGAAGAAGCCTTAAATTCAATCCCTGGAAACTGGGAACAGTGGTGTCGTGTGTGTCCGTAAGCCCAGCACCTGAGAGGTAGAGGCAGAGGATTAGAAATCCAAGGCCACCTTTGACTACATTGCCAAGTTTGAGGCCAGCCTGGGCTCCATGAAATAAGAGTAGGAGCTGGAAAGACGGCTCAGCAGTTAAGAGCACTGGCTGTTCTTCCAGAGGACCCGGGTTTGAGTCTCGGCATTTATGCAGAGGTTCACAGCCTTCTGTAGCTCGTTTCACTGGACGTGAGGCCCTTCTCTGGTCTCTGGGGGCCCTGAATACACTTAGTACACAAACATAAATAGAGGAAAACCACCTATACACATAATAAAATAAAAATTAATATATGCTCTTCTTAGCTGGGTGGAGGTGGCACAAACCTTTCATCCCAGCACTTGGGAAGCAGAGGCAGGTGGATCTCTGAGTTTGAGGCTAGCCTGGTCTACAGAATGAGTTCCTGGATAGCCAGGAAAAAAAAAAAAAAAGCTCTTCATCTTAACAAAGACTATGGTTTTAAATTTTATTTGTGCCATGTGCAGGGTGTGTGGTGGACACACACGCCATGACACACACGCCCATGACAGCATTCGCGGAGGCCAGAGGCGGGCGCTGGGTGTGCTGCTGTACCAATCTCCATCTTCTTCCCCTGAGACAGGGTCTCTCACTGGAGCCAGTCCCCTCCCCCTCCCCCTCTCTGCCCCCATAGCACTGGGGATACAGACACAAGTGGAGCCATCCCTAGCCCTGCCTGGCCTGGTACTCCCTATGTAAACCAGGCTGGCCTGGAATTTGTAGAGATCCAGCTGCCTCAGTCTCCTTAGTGCGCCACCACGCCCAATAGACCCTGGGGATTTGAACTCAGGTCCTCCTGCTTTGTGGGTGTACTTGACATAGCTAGAGTCTTCAGGGAAGAGAGAATGTTAATTAAGGAACCGCCTCCATCAGACTGGCCTGTAGGTAATCCTCTGTGGGAGCATTTCCTGATTGATTTCCTGATTAATGATTGACATGGGAAGGCCCAGCCTACTGTGGGTGGGGCATTCAGGGCAGGGGTTCCTGGGTTCCTGGATTGCATAATTGCATAAGGAAGGTAGGGCGAGCAACCCTTGGAGAGCAAGCCAGTAAACAGTAAACTCCTCCATGGCCTCCACTTCCGTTCCTGCCTGGACTTCCTGCCTAGACTTCCCTTCATCAGGGGCTGTGATTGAGACGTGTTTCTTCCAGCAAGTTACTTTTGGTCATGGTGTTTTACCATAGCGACAGAGAACAGACTAAGACCAGGCAGGTGGGTTCAGTGGCTGAGCGGTCTCTCCAGACAGGGCTTCTCTGTGTAGCCCTGGCTGTCCTGGAACTCACTCTGTAGACCAGGCTGGCCTCGAACTCAGAAATCCGCCTGCCGCTGCCTCCCAAGTGCTGGGATTAAAGGCATGCGCCACCACTGCCCGGCTGCCTCCAGGTCTCTTCTTTATATCACACCTTAATTGTGCTCACGTTGCTGTGTAACGGCGCACGGGGCTCTGCTGCACTGGATGAGACTCCTACAACTTATCCATAGACAGGCTCCCGGCCGTAAGCTCGTATTGCCCAAGGGAGCCGCTGGGGCTTCAGTTATCAGCTGAAACCTGTCAACTCCTCAAATAAATAAATAAATATGTAGGCTGTTGGCTTACTACTCTTTCTCCCTAACCATCACCACAAAATCCTAATGTATGGGCAATCAAATCAGAAAATCCGATCTAATCATTTATTTATTACTATGAGTTTCCATGGCACGAATATGGGGGTCAAAGGACAACCTTTTGTTATCAGTTTTTTCTGTCCACCTGGCTATTGAACTGAGGTTGTCGGCCTTGGCAGGAAGTCCCTTTACCCACTGAGCCACCTAGTCACCCCATTGTGGGTTGAATTCTCTTACTTAATTCCATGGGAACAGAAGATCCTCAACAGCCCATCCAGTCTGAGATACGCCCCCTCCCCCAGCAAAGCTAGCCCTCTTGGAGTCTCTTGAAGGACTTTCCACCATGTCTCTTTCCACCACGTCTTCACTAGGCCATAAGAATCTCTATTCGGTGTTTACTTAAGTCATAGGAGTCGACGATTTAAAAATACATTAAATTTTGTTTTAAGATTTTTAAAAAATTCTTTTTATGTGTGTTTTTATGAGTTTGAGTGTATGTATGTGTTCCACATGTATGTCTGGTGTCCTCAGAAGCCAGAAGAGGGCATAGGATCTCCCGGAACTGTAGTGACAAGTTGTGAGCCACAATGTAGGTGCTGAGAGCTGAACTCTGGTCCTCTGCAAAAACTATCAAATACTGAGTCATCCTTTAGCCGTTTGTCTATGTGTGTGTACGCACATGGGCATGCATGCATGCATGCGTGTGTGCGTGTATGTGTGTGTGTGCAGGAGAGAGAGAGAGAGAGAGAGCGCAGAACATGAGTGCTATGGTGCTCCATGAAGATCAGAGAACTCGAAGGAGTCTCTCCTTCTACCACAAGGGTCCCCGGAATCAAGCAAGCACCCTTAACCAGAGGGTCATATCCTCAACCCCAGTGTGTGCCGTTTCATTAGTGAGACCAACAGCTGTGACAGTGACCTGGAGGGAGAGGCCCAAGATTCTACAAATTGCGAACTGATACAGAAGCAGTTAACTTTTCCAGCAGAAGAAATCAGGTTTTTAATATGGCCTAGATCCCCTGTCCTCCGTTCTGTTCCAGCTGTGGGATATTCATTAGAAGACCAAGGTTATCAGGGGATACTTGAAACCAAATCTAGAAAATGGTAACAATGTCAGCACTTCCTGCTTATGCAAAGCTTTATCTTATCAAAACCTTCTAAAAAATTATTTTTAAATGCTATGCTCAGCATTGTAGCGCATGCTTCTATTCTACTTGGGAGGCAGAGGTAGCCAGATCTCTATGTTTGAGGCCATCCTGGTCTACATGGCCATCTCTAGGACAGCCCAGACTGTATAGTGAGACCTTGACCCCCACCAATTTTTTTTAATTACATTTATTTATTGTCTGTGTGTATATACCTGTGCCACAGCCTTCGTGTAGAGGTCAGAGAACAACTTGGGGAATCAACTCTTCTTCCCTTCCACGTGGTGGGATCTGAACTCAGCTCACCAGGCTTGGGAGCAGATACCTTTACCAGCTGACATATCCCTCTCCCTATTTCTGTTTTTAAAGACAAGTTCTACTATATCACAGGCTGACCCCAAACTCACTAAGGAGCTGAAGGCAACCTACCAAAAGGTTGCATTCTGTTTGTTTGTTTGGTTTTTATTATTACCCACAGGATCTGGTTTTCTTGTTACTGTTTTGTTTGAATTTATTTAGTTTTAGATTACATGTATGAGTGTTTCATCCGTAAGTATGTCTGGGCACCACATGCACGCCTAGTGTTTTTGCAAGCCAGAAGAGGTTGGATCCCTTGAACAGGAGTTACTGATGGTTGTGAGCTGCCTTGTGAGTGCTGGGAACTGAACTTTTTTTTTTTGGGGGGGGAGGGTTCGAGACAGGGTTTCTCTGTGTAGCCCTGGCTGTCCTGGAACTCACTCTGTAGACCAGGCTGGCCTCAACTCAGAAATCCAACTGCCTCTGCCTCCCAAGTGCTGGGATTAAAGGCGTGCGCCACCACTGCCCGGCTGACCAAAATCACTTTCAATCTCACAGCATAGAAGGGAGGCTGAGAGCATGAGAGGGCTGGGGTCACAGCTCAGTCCAAGCGTACCCCTAGCATTCATAAAAGCCTGAGTTGGACCCCAGTACCTCACAAAGCAGGCTAGTGGTGCGTACCTGGAATCCCAGCACTCAGGAGGTGGAAGCAAAAGGAACTGAAGTTTCAGGTCCTTAGCTACATAGTCAAGGCTAGCTTGGAATACATGAGACCCTGTCTCACACGACATCATCATCAACACCATAGAAATTTTAAAACGAGGGTGACGATGTAGTAGAGACATAGTTCCAAATGGTCTCCTAGGACACTGGGATCCTCATTTCTGGTCTCCTCACAATCATAACTCATACTAAATGACAAACGCTGAAAACAGAATCCTCCATATGGCACTGGGTAAATTACTAAACCTCTTTCTGCTTTTGATCTCCCATCTGTCACATAAGAACAATATTCCTTGTTCTGCTGGGCTGGTATGCATATAAGAGCAGGAGAGCTTTCCTTATTAAATAAAATAAAATAAATAAAACAAAATAAAATAAAATAAAATAGCAGCATACTAAAATACCAGAAAACCAGGCAAAATGAATCCCCAAGAAAACCAAAGATCTTGTATCTGATGTTAGTCAAATAATCCCTAAGGAGAAGGAGCTTACTAAATAACCAGAAATCTGGGGTGCTACTCAGAAGTGACTAAGACTGTAAATAGGGTCCAGGCTGAAGGTAGCATTATGGATTTTACAACCAAGTCTCTGCCCCCCAAATTTACAGTTTACCAGATAAGACTCAGGAATGACCCCAAAGCATGCCTGTAATCCCAGTCATTACAGAGGTGGAGGCAAGAGGATTCTGAGTTCCAAAGCCAGCCCTAGCTACATAAAAGTCAGTCTGGACTGTATGAGACCCCATCTCAAGACAAATTAAAAAAAAAAAAAAAAATGCATCCCAGCACTTGGGAGGCAGAGGCAGGTGGACTTCTGAGTTCGAGGCCAGCCTGGTCTACAGAGTGAGTTCCAGGACAGTCAGGGCTACACAGAGAAACCCTGTCTCGAAAAAAAAAGTGGACTGGAGAGCTGGCTCAGCCTGTATGGGAGCTTACAGCCAAGCCTGTTGACCTGAGTTTGATCCCCAGGACCCACGTGGTGGAAGAAAATTGCTGATTCCTACAACTTATCTGATATCCACACAAGCCGTGGAACCTACATGCCCCTACAGTACAAAATAAAGAAATCAAATGTAACTTTAACGGAAGCATGGGACGCAACGGGGAAAAGAAAAGAATATCCCTCTTCCTCACTTCGGGAAAGTTAAGCTGTCCGCCAGGATAGCCCTTTGGCTCTCTGCCCTTAGTACATTTCGAAAGTCGTCTACCCTCTAGCTAGCATTCCAGAGCCTGAAAGATTGGGATCTGCACCTGACCCCTGGCTTCATACCTGCCACTCAAGGCTGTCAGCCTAGGCTAATGCGCCGAGTATTTTCCGTTTCCTTCCACATCGCACGGCTGGAGCACACGAGCCAGAACAGGGTACTTTTGTCTTAGGCTCGACTTCCCTATTTCTTTCTCTTCCCTCCGCCCCACCTCCGCTCCCCTCCTTCTGGTGGAGCGGAGAAGGTCTCAAGGAGCACAGGTTGGCCTTGAACTCCTGATCCAACTGTCCCTCGTTGCTGGGATTACAAGCGGGTACCACGCTACTCGGTTTTATGCAGTGCTGTGGATGGAAACTGGGAGCGCTGAGAGTGCTAGGCAAGCACTCTATCAACTGAGATACAATGCAACCCCAGCTAAAGTTCCCTTTAAAGGTCTATGTCAATTTCTGGCCCTTTAAGTCCCTCCCCCACCCCACCCCAGTTCCTTTCAATTTTCCACACTTTCTCTCTCCCCACCTGCAATTCGCCTTCGCCTCCCTCGGGGAGTTTCTCCAATCCTCTCCTCGTGTCCTTCTACAGCCCCCACCCTTCCCTCCGCAGCGCGACTCCAGTCTCGTCTTCTGTCCCCCTGCGCTTTTTCTTTCTCCTTTTCCCCACGACACACCTCTGCAGCAGGCGACCTTCTACAGCCACGTCCAATGCCGGGGCTACCCCTCTGACCTCGCGGATCGCCCCGAGCTCCTGCAGACTCGCCTCGCCCCAACCCAAACCCAGTTTCCCCCCGGATCCACTCACAGGAGGCCGGAGCAGGTGGTGCAGACGAAGCTGCCCACGGTGATGTCCACATACGTGACCCCGCGCTGGGCGCACTCGAAACAGTGGCGGTTCCCGGCCTGGCTGCAGCCGCCCAGCTCCCGCACTCGGCGGCACCACACCTCTGAAGCCGCTTCAGCCTCCGCTTTGCTCCCTCCGACCCCGCCACCCGGGCCCGGCCCCTTCTTAGCCGCCATCACCATCTCTCCTCCAGGTTCCTCTGCAAGTCAGCGGTCGCTCCCCTTGAACCGCTCGCTGCCTTCCCGCCTCCGCCGCCTTCGCAAGCCCGGCAACCCTGACACCAGCTCCTGCAGCCCCGACCACGACCGCGAGAGACTCCGCCGCCCCCTTCCTCGTCTTGTTCTGCACGCGGATTGGCTAGTCTCCCCCCACCTCCTCGCTCTGATTGGTTCGATTCGGGACGGCCTCCAGTTGCTGGAGCCTTCAGAGCCACGCCCCATTGCCGCCAGGCCTCCTACCTATTCCATTGGTTCACTAAGACCCCCCCCACCATGCAAGTACTGTGCGTGCCCTCCTCCTTGTCCCCGCCCCCTCTCGCCACGGACTCCTATGCTGACTCTGATTGGTTATTAAGGTTGCAAAATTAGCGTGCGAGTGAAAGGAGGTGTTAGGCGCGTGCGCTGTGCTCACCCTCCGGATTGATGATAATCCCCGCCAAATTTCAAAGGCTTGTTCCAGGCTGAGCCAGGAAACATGCAAATCAGAAAGAAATTGCCCTAGAAGGGGCTGGAAGAGAAAGGGAAAGATAGAGAAGGGGAATTCTTTACAAAAAGGTATTTTATTTATCCAAGTCATAGAAGGAGCCCCCACTTTAGAGTCAAGTTAAAAACCTGAGGTGGGATGCAGAAGAAATGCCTAAGGGATGAAGGGCGTTTGCCACAACCTTCACAACCCCAGCTTGTTCCCTGGATCCCACTCCTGTAAGAAAACCGTCTCCTATAAGCTGTCTTCTGATAAATAAATGTATGAAAAAATATTCAAGAAAACACGCTGAAGTGGATCGCAGAACTGTTTTGTGGCTTCTGTCTTCAGGACACTGGCCCACATGTGGCACGCCCCCAACACACACACACACACACACACACACACACACACACACACACACACACACCAATAATTGGGGATGGGGGAAATGGTAGGGATAGCCTAGGTTGGTAGCTCAGTCAGTTAAGTGCTCACCATGCAAGCATGAAGATCTGAACTGGATCCCTAGAAATCCATATGAAAAGGCTACACGGGATGATACATGCTGGTAATCCCATTTCTGGGAAGGAGACAGACGCATCCCAGCAAACAAGGTGGGGAAGAGCTTGTTATGGTGGTGCATACATTTAATTCCAGCACATGGGAGGCAGAGGCAGAGGCAGAGGCAGAGGCAGAGGCAGAGGCAGAGGCAGAGGCAGAGGCAGGTAGATCTCTGTGATTTTTTTAGGGCAGCCTGGTCTACATAGCAAGTTCCAGGATAGCCAGGACTACATAGAGATACCCTGTTTCCCCCCACCCCCACCAAATAGCAAATAAACAGAAAATCAAGGTGGTTAGTAGTAAGAAAGAAATAGAGGGGCTGAAGAAATGGCTCCAACGTTGAGATCACTAGCTGCTCTTGCAGTAGACCTGAGTTTGATCCCCAGTACCCACATGGTGGTTTACAACCATCTGTCCCAGGGGATCTAAAGCCTTCCTCTGACCTCTGAGGGCCCCAGGCATGCATGTGGTATACACAGACATATGTACAGTCAAAACACCCATACATATAGAATAAAGTAAATACATCTAAAATAAAAATTTTAAAACGACAGCGGATGACTCCTGAAGCCTACACACACACACACACACACACACACACACACACACACACACACGAGTAGTAATAGTGAGAGCTTCGAAGACCTCTTCTATTCAATTTCTATCTTGGCTGGAAAAGACTTGACGCTTCGTGTCAGCCACTGGATCACATATTCCCATCTGCAAGAGAGGGTCCAGCCCCCCGGGTGTCGTCTCCTGGATACCACTAGATCAGCTTTCAGGGACCATTTCATTGTGATTATTTGGCCAGCTGCTTCCGGTACACAGGAAATATGATAACAGCCCTTGCCTGGCCAACTGTCTTTTTTCGTTGCTTGTGTGCATGTACGTGTGTGTGCACAGGTATTCGTGTGTGTGTGTGTGTGTGTGTGTTCATCTAGATATAGAAGTTAGCCTCAGGAGGAAGGCTGAAATCTAACTTCTACAAATGAAACATTGTCTAAAATAAAAGTCGAATGGATAGGATTCAAAACATATTGAACACAGAAAATGTTATGAATTCCTATAGGAATTATCTACAAAACAAAATACACTGAGAGGGCTAACTGAGTATGGCAGTGCAGGATTGTAATCTCAGCAGTTAGGAAGTAGAGGCAGAGCCGGGCAGTGGTGGTGCGTGTCTTTAATCCCAGCACTCGGGAGGCAGAGGCAGGTGGATTTCTGAGTTCGAGGCCAGCCTGGTCTACAGAGTGAGTTCCAGGACAGCCAGGGCTACACAGAGAAACCCTGTCTTGAAAAACCAAAAAAAAAAAAAAAAAAAAAAGGAAGTAGAGGCAGGAGGATCTGAAGTTCAAGGTCGTCCTCAGCTACAGAGGGAATTTGAGGCCAGCCTGAGCTACATGAGACCCCATCTGAAAATACTAAAATAAAATAAGTCAAAGAAAGAAAATGAGAAGATAACCATTGTTACTGCAGATCTAGAGAAGCAGGGATCCTTGTATATTCTCAGCTATAGAATTATTAGATAGGACTCAGTTCCTCTCTTTAGCTACATATCCAGAAGAACTGACGATGGCCACTCTAGTCAGTATGTGACTGTGATTGCCCACATCAATACTATTCTCAATAGGCAAAAGGCAGGAACAACTTAAAGTCTGTCCGCAGACGGCAGGACGTGGCAAATGTGACATACATATATGTCAACCACAAACAGTTCTGCACACCTGTGAGTTCCACTCCTGGAGACTGAACAGTCCAGGAGGTGAAAATATGGAATTTAGGGCTGGAGAGATGGTTTAGCCATTAAGAGTACTGGTTACTCTTCCGGAGGACTCTCATTCAGGTCCCAGCAACCACTTGGTAGCTCAAAACCATCTGTGATTCCAGTTGCAGGGGATCCAGCACCTTCTCCTGACCTCTAAAGGCTCCTGCAATCACATGGTGCACACACACACATGCACAAGTGTGTGCGCACGCGCACGCACACACATCACATACACATAAAATTCATTTTTTTAGGTTAAAGAGGAGCAGGGTTGGAAATTGCATCTAACTGAACATACACAGCACATTTAATCTTTTCTGTTTCTTGAGAGACAAGATCTTACTATATAAACTAGTCTGACTAGAACGCAAAGAGATTCTCCTGGCTCTGCCTCCCAAATGCTGGAGTGAAAGGCCTGCCACTCAATGCCTGGTCTGCTCTTTAAACACAAAACAACCAAACAACAACAACAACAACAACAACCCATTAATTTTATCGGCTGTTCTCTGATTTATAAAAACAGTATATGAGGAGTACTAACTAACTGTATTATACCAAATAGTAAATTTTAAAAACTTTTCTGTGTGTGGGTGTTTTGTCTATATGTATGCCTGGTGCCTGCGGAGGCCGAGAGAGAGTATTGGATTCATTGAGCCCGAGTTATAGATGGCTGTGGGCCATTGGGTGCTGGGACCTGAACTATGTCCTCTGGAAGAACATCGAGGACGCTTAACTCCTAAGGCAACCCTCCAGTCCCAATAAATAGTAATTTTCAGAGGGCATCAGATCCCTTGGAGCTGGAGTTGGAGGCGGTTTTGAAACACCTGACATAAGTGCTGGGAAGCAGACTCAGGTCCTCTGCAGGAGCAGGGAGTGTTCTTGACCACTGAGCCATCTCTCCAGCCCCACGACATTCCTGATATCCCCATCTAAACAACACAGTAAAGGACAATTACTTTTACTACAAGTTTCATTGTATGAGGTTTTTGTTTGTTTGTTTTCTTTCTTTTCTGAGACAGGGTTTCTCTGTGTAGCCCTGGCTGTCCTGGAACTCACTCTGTAGACCAGGCTGGCCTCGAACTCAGAAATCCACCTGCCTCTGCCTCCCAAATGCTGGGATTAAAGGCGTGTGCCACCACTGCCCGGCTAGATTGCAATTCTTGATGGAGACCAGACTGGCCTTGAACTTGTGGTAATCCTCCTGCCTCTGCCTTCTAAGTGCTAGACTCATAGGCATGTGCCACCACTCCAGGTTCAGCGTGGGACCAATTCTCTTCGGATGCCGAGGGACCACTAATGTTATATGTTAACAGTGTGAATAAGTCTTGAAAACAAGTCAGGTGAGAGCGGCTCAGTTGATAGAGTGCTTGCCTGGTCTGCGCAAACTAGGTGTGGTAGTGAAGACCTGCAAACTGAGTACTTGGAAGTGGAGGCAGGAGGGTCGAGAGTTCGAGGCCAGGCTGTGATAGGGAGTGAGATCCTGTCTCCAAATGAACAAACAAGCAAATAGTTTGTTGTATATTGGATTTGCATCACAAGTTTTTAAAATTCTTATTTATTGGGACTGGAGAGATGGCTCAGCAGTTAAGAACACCGAGGGCTCTTCCAGGGGACCTGGGTTTGATTTCTGGTAGCCACGTGGCAGCTCACAAGTGTCTATAATGCTAGCTCCTCATCATGGTCCACAGAGATACTTGCAGGCAAAACATCTGTACACATAAAATAAAAACAAGTAAGTATTTTTCAATGTTCGTTGTTTATTACATATGTGTGCATGCATGGAGACCTGCATTGTGTGTGTGCATGTACACGTGTGTAGGTCAGAAGACAACTTTTCTACTTCTATTTGGGCTCCAGGGACTAAACTCGGGTCTTCAGGCTTTGAGCAACTGAGTCACTGCAGCTCCATTCATTCATTTATTTATTTATTTAGAGCCAGTGCCCCACCTCCGCTCCCAGGTCGGCCTTGACTTCTCTTGACTTTCCTCTCCTTCCCTCTTCTCTTTCTGTCTTCCCCTCCCTTCCTTTTGCTTTCTTCTTTTTCCTTTTTTTCTGAGAGAGTGTCTGGATTGGTCTCCAACTTCGTTTGTAGCTGAAGATGACTTTGAACTCTTGATCCTCCTGCCTCCACCTCAGGAGGACCAGGGTTACAAGTGTGTACTTCCACACCTGGATTCTCACCTCTGTTGTTGATCTTCTCCTTCTCTTCCTCTTCCTCTTCCTCCTCCTCCTCTTCCTCCTCCTCTTCTTCTTCTGATTCTCCTCCCTCCTCCTCCTCATCTTCTTCCTCCTCCTCCTTTTTCTGATTCTCCTCTTCCTCTTCTTCCTCTTCTCATTCTCCTCTTTCCATAGGCAGGCAACACACTTTTCTTTCCCAGATAAGATTGGGGATACTGGGCAGTGGTGGTGCACGCCTTTAATCCCAACACTTGAGAGGCAGAGGCAGGTGGATTTCTGAGTTCGAGGCCAGCCTGGTCTCCAGGTGAGTTCCAGGACAGCCAGGGCTACACAGAGAAACCCTTAAGACAGGTTTTTCTGTCTTAGCTCTGGTGTCCTGGGACTCACTATATAGACCAGGCTGGCCTCGAACTCACTGAGATCTGCCTGCCTCTGCCTCCCAAGTGTTGGGGTTAAATTTATGAGCCACTATGCCCATCTGCTCTGTTACTTTTTAAAATCTGTCAGTCCTTGGTACCAATACTCTGGAGGTCTGAAAGACATGGCAGCAGGCTCTCTCCAAAGCTCTGTCCTCCTTCTTCCTGGGGTGGGGTGGAGTCGTCTACTGACTCCAGAATGGTTGAGGCCAGAGAGCTCATGCCTGCATGCAGTGCACTGGTTTGACTTAGGCCTTTGTTCTTTAAACTAAAGCTTTATTTTGCTGCACAAGTCAAGCGGAACCCTGGTCTACCTGAGCGAATAATTCCTGCCAATACGCTAAGCAGAAGCCAAAACCTCGGCTCTGTGTTAGATCATTTTCTGTAAACCTTTTATCACACTTACTTGGGTTTTGCTTTTTCATGACCCCGACTAGGGACGGTATTCAAAATATTTAGCAGCTGGCTTCTACATGGCCACTATCCTAACTTGCGCACTTACTTGCTTTAGCACAAAGTCACATTCATAGTCTACCACTGTACTGGCTGGGTGTGTGTGCCAACTTGACACAAACTGGAGTTATCACAGAGAAAGGAGCTTCAGTTGGGAAAATGCCTCCATGAGATCCAGTCGTAAGGCATTTTCTCAATTAGTGATCAAGGGGGGAGGGACCCTTGTGGGTGGTACCATCTGTGGGCTGGTAGTCTTGGGTTCTATACGAAAGCAGGCTGAGCAAGCCAGGAGAAGCAAGCAAGCCAGTAAGCAGCATTCCTCCATGGCCTCTGCATCGGCTCCTGTTCCTTGACCTGCTTGAGTTCCAGTCCCGACTTCCTTTAGTGATAAATAGCAGCATGGAAGAGTAAGCTGAATAAACCCTTTTCCCCAACTTGCATCTTGGTCATGATGTTTGTGTAGGAATAGAAACCCTGACTAAGACAACCACTATGTTAGGTGTAACTCTTTTTTTCCTCTTCAAGACAAGGCTTCTCTGTATATCACTGGCAGTCCTGGAACTCGCTCTGTAGACCAGAGTGGCCTTGAACTCATAGAGATCTGCTTGCCTCTGCCACCACCACCCAGCAGGGAATAGGTCTTTAGTTGTTACTAAGGTTGAGGTCTGTTGGCCAGAAGGAAGGCAGGGAAGGTAGGTGGAGATGGGGCACTTACAAATCTTGTTAGGGGCTGGAGAGATGGCTCAGTGGTTAAGAGCACTGACTGCTCTTCCAGAGGACCTGAGTTCAAATCCCAGCAATCACATGTAATGGGATCTGGTGTGTCTGAAGACAGCTACAGTGTACTCATACATAAAATAAATCTTTTAAAAAACCTTGTTAGGTATATATGTGTGTGTATGTATATTGTAATATACACATATAGTGAGTGAGAGTATGTGTGTATATATGTGTATTATAATATATAATACACAGTGGCAGGCGAATTTCTGAGTTCGAGGCCAGCCTGGTCTACAGAGTGAGTTCCAGGACAGCCAGGGCTACACAGAGAAACCCTGTCTCGAAAAACCAAAAAAAAAAAAAAAAAAAAAAAAAAAGATATTTGGTGTGGGCTAACCACCATCCTTCCTGTCGCTGGCTTAGGTAACTTCCTCCTTTTCCTCCAACAAAGAGTGTAATAGATTAGCCTTGCATGTCGCTAACATTTTCTGTGTCCTAAATAAGAACATGCTGTTACGGGTGTGGATGGGGAGGGCAGCTGCAAGCAGGTCGCTGGTGATGGATTAATTCCTTTGTCCTTCAGTCTCAATATTTATTTACCTGAGAGGTGCCAGGAACTATCAAGTTCTTCAGCAGCAGCTGGGCAAAGAAACTCACGCGATCTTGCCAACAAGTCCACAAAGAATGATGCAGAGAACCAGAATCAACTGACTCTGAGTGCAGAGAGAGACTAGAAAGAGTTGGAGTGGGTCAGGAAAACATGGGCGCTGGGAGTTGGCTCAGCTGGGAAAGCACTTTGGTACAGAGAAGACCTGAGTTTGAGTCCTCAGAACCCACAGAAAGCTTGACCCAGGACTTCTGTGGGGAGGTGGAAGTTGGAGACATGAAAATACCCAGAAGGCCATGGGCCAGGTAGCTTAGCATATGGAGTAGAAAAAACAAAACAAAACAGTGAAGAGGTCAAGTCTCAAAGAAGGTGGGAGACAAGAAATTCGTGAGATTTTCATTCATATGTAAACAGCCCCTTTTTGTTGTTGAAAAGTAGGAGCTGTCAAGATTGCTCAGTGGTTAGGATCACTTGTTGCTCTCTCAGAGGACCTGAGTTTAGTTCCTAGCATCTATGTCAGGTGTTCGACCACTGCCTATAACTCCAATGACAGGTAAGGGGTGGGATAGGGCAGGAGCCGATGTCTTCTTCTGGCCTCCAAGGACAAACACACATGGGCACGTTCCCATGAGCATAAAACCGCCCCAGAAACTTTTGCCACAGTTCCACTTTAGCTTGCTTGCATGTTGCATGGCTTGCTTTCCTGGCATGTCCAAATGCTGTGACTTGTTCCGTGGCAGCTCACCATGTTTGCTTGGTTAACCATGAATGTAGCAGAAATTGCT
The DNA here is from genome assembly GCA_028551405.1 of Uromys caudimaculatus. Lineage (NCBI taxonomy): Eukaryota > Metazoa > Chordata > Mammalia > Rodentia > Muridae > Uromys > Uromys caudimaculatus. The sequence goes on from CM052721.1 coordinate 15,031,078, forward strand.
CTGAGGAGACCAAGGTACGGTACAGGCAAGACGGTTGGCATTCATTTTCATCCTTGGTTTCATAGAAAGTTCTAGATACATCCCACAATGCCTGGTTTGGGTAGTACCAGGGATTGAACCAAGTTAGGCAAACCATCTACCAACTGAGCTACAGTCTTACTACAAATTTGTTCATTTTGTTAAACAATGTATTTTTATTAACGGGAACAGGTAAGAGTGCTGTGGCCCATCCGTGGAGGTCAGAAGTCAACTGGTAGGAATCAGTTCTCTCCCTGCACCATGTAGGTTCTGGTGATTGTACTCAGGTCCGCGGGCTTAGCAGGAAGCACCTTCACCCACTGAGCCAGTTCACCAGCTCAAATCTCTCTTAATGCAAATCAGTCAACCTCTGGAAAATGTTGGTCCAATTCAGTCTCTTTTGTTTATTTGGTTTTTTTTTTTTAAGTCAGGGTTTCAAAAAAAAAAAAAAACAAACAAACTTAAGTCAGGGTTTCTCTGAGTAGCCCTGGCTGTCCTGGAACTCACTAAATAGATCAGCCTGGCCTCAGACTCACAGAGATCTATCTGCCTGCCTCTGCCTCCTGAGTGCTGGGATTAAAGGTTTAAAAGGTACTTTTTACCATATTTCTTTGTGTGTGTGTTTACATGCGTACAAGTGGATTTCAGAGGACAACTGTCAGGAGTGAGTTCTCTCCTCCTACCATGTGGATTCCAGGAATCAAATCCAGGTCCCCAGGTTTGGCAGCAAGCACTTTTACCCAGTGAGCCACCTTGCTATCGCTCTTTGAAGATATTCTAACAGAATAATGAAGAAGCCAGAGAACTGGCTCAGTACCTGCCAAACTACCACGAGATAGACTTTTGGCCTCCATGTGCACATGAACACATGCATACACAGCTGCGCACATGTGCACATGCTCACAACACCCACACCCATACCCACAAATCCGAGAGTCAGGGAGGTGGCTCAGTCAGTACATATAGTTCCACTGCACAGGGAGTGAACCTGAGAACTGAGGTGTGGAACCCCGAACCCGGAAGGGGCAACTGCTAGGAATCCCAGTGTTAGGATGGTGGAGACAGGATCTCTGGGGCAAGCTGGCTAGCTAGATTGGCTACACAGGTGAACTCTGGGTTAAGCTGAGAGACCCTGCCTCAAAGGGCAGGCTGGAGCACAGTGGAGGGAACTTACAAAGCCAACCTCAGACTTCCAGACAGACAAGCAAGCAAGCAAACAAGAGTGCTCGAGCAAGCAAGAGTGTGCGAGCAAGCAAGAGTGCGAGAGCGTCACATCACATATACAAATCAAGATAAATTTCCAGCACTCGGGAGGCAGACACAGGCAGATCTCTGTGAGTATATGAGTTTATGTGTGAGTGTGTGTGTGTGTGTGTGTGTGTGTGTGTGTGTGTGATGGTAGTTTTCAACTTAGTTGTACTGTATTGTTTAGTTCTTGTGCTCTGACAACATGCTCAAGAGAACAGCTTAAAAGAGGAAAGATTAATTGCGAGGTGTGGTTTCAGAGGGTTCGGTACGTGTCATTCTTTCCTACATCCTTGGATAGAACCTCCAAACAACTAGCAGATAGGGCTAAGAATGCTTTTCATTTAAAAAACATTATGGGGGCTGGTGAGATGGGCGCTGTTCCAGAGGACCGGAGTTCAGTTCCCAGGACCCATGTCTGGTGACTCACGACCATCTGTAACTCCAGCTCTAGAGGACCCAACACCTCTGCACATACCTACACACCTACACATATGAAAATAGAATCGTCAAAGAATATGACACGCACATGTCTATCTGTGGGTGGCTTTGTGCACGTACATCCCGGGGTCAGGAACCCTGGAGTTGAACTTGCTGGCAGTTGTGAACTATGGGATGTGGGTGCTGAGAACTGAACTACAGCCTTGCAGAAGAACAGTGTGGACTCTTCACCGCTAACAATCTCTCAGGCCTCTGTTTTTCCAGAACAGAAAGAGGTTGTGGATAAAAGATTCCACAAGGACTTACTTCTTCCAGCAACCGCCCAGTGATGGGTTGGGAGTGTGGGTCAGTGGTAGAGCTCTTGCCTGTTCAAAAAACCTGGGTTCAATTCCCAGGACACACACACACACACACACACACACACACACACACACACACACACACACACAACGAAGAAGAAGAAGAAGGAGGAGGAGGAGGAGGAGGAGGAGGAGGAGGAGGAGGAGGAGGAGGAGGAGAAGGAGAAGGAGAAGGAGGAGAAGAAGAAGAAGAAAAGAAGGAAATAGATTACATAGCAGTTTCAACCCTACCTGAGGCTACATGAGATTAATTAAACAACAACAAAAACATCTAAGAAACTGAACGCAGTTCGTCTCACACAGCTCTTTCCCTCCTGCATATGTGCATATGTGTCTTTCACTGTAGCTGCAGGAGACTGGTCTTGGACATTACCCATCATCCTTTGCTCCCTGTCGCTGCACATTTGCATGTTCACTAGCATTCACGTCCACAACAGTTAAAATTATCTTCATTCATCGAGTCCCGATTCTAATCCCTCCATCTCCATGTAACTCTTAAAATGTAAAGCCTACTCCCTAATCTTGGCAGACTTGGTCTGGCTTCAGAGATAAAGGAGACAATTGGGTTCTGTCTTGGCAGTGTGATAACACGGGTTGATGTGTGCACAGTGTCCCAGGAGGGCAAAGGAGCCGGGTAGAGACAGTCCAGCTGATTGAGAAAAATTCCACATTAACATTGACTTCCCTCTCCAAGGGCTTAGGTTCTTTGGGGACACCACTGATTTCCTCTTCCTGTCTAGATTTGTATCAAGGTTCTATATTATTATTATTATTAGCCAAGAAAGGGTTTCTCTGTGTAGCCCTAGCTGTCCTGGAACTTGCTCTGTAAGACCAGGCTAGCCTTGAACTCAGAGATCTGCCTGCCTCTGTCGCCCAAGTGCTGGAATCAAAGGCATACGCCACCACGACACAGCCAGAGAATACTTTGCAGTAGTTTTCTTCTTTTAGCATGGGTAATAGGGACTGAACTCAGGTAGTCTGACTTGGCAGCAAGGACCTTTGCCCTCTAAACACTCCTGCCTGCCCTGGGCAAGAAGGCTTTTCAGGAAACTGCATGGAGGAGCCGGTTGGGCACTGGAAGGTGTTTCAGGCAATATGAGCAATGCCACGGACCCATTGGTACTGGACCCACCAGGGAGTGATGGTATGCCAGCAGCCCTGACTCGTGGTTCGGGCGGGAGAAGGCAGAGCAGAAGAGCTGCGTAGACTGAGCCAGTGATTATGAAGTAGTTTCAAAATGCAGTGAAGAGCTGATCAAAAATACTTACTGACCAAACGTGTTATGCAGACATATCAAGCTGTCAAAAGAGACCTTTGGATGGCTCAGTGACAAGAGTGCGTGCCACCTAGCCTGCTACCCTGAGTTTGCATCCTAAGACAGGGTGGTGGAAAGAGAGACACCCACAAGCTGTCCTTTGACCTCCACATAGATGCTATGGTGGGCTGGCTCCCACTCGTGCAGTACAGACACACTAAATAAATAGAAAGTATTAAAACATAATATTTTTTAAACAATAAACTTAGGGGCTGAAAAGCTGGCTCATTGGTTAAAAATACTAGTTGCTTTTGCAGAGAACTGCGTTATATTCTTAGCACCCAAATGTTGGCTCAAAATTGTCTGCAACACCATTTCTACAGGATCCAACACCTTCTTCCGGCCTCCATGGACACCAGGCACACATGGGGTAAACAAAAATAAAGAGAAATATACATGGGAAAAACACTAATGTACATAAAATAAATAATTAAAAAAAACAAATATTTACTTATTTTTATTGGTGATACTGTGGACCAAATCCTAGGCCTTGTGCGTGCTAAGGAAGCTTTCTGCTATGGTGAAACACTCCCAACCACTCCCTGGAGGATTCTAGGCAGGGGCTCTACCACTGAGCCACACCCCCAGCCCCTCCCTGGGGGATTCTAG
>CM052721.1:15043570-15074681 GCA_028551405.1 Uromys caudimaculatus
CACATACACACACACACACATACACACACACACACATACACACACACACACATACACACATACACACATACACATACACACACACACACACATACACACACACACACATACACACACACACATACACACACACACACACATACACACACACACACACACACACACACACACACACCCCACAATGGGTCATAATGAAACCATGTTACCATGATTAATCTTTTTTTTTTTTTTTTTTTTCGAGACAGGGTTTCTCTGTATAGCCCTGGCTGTCCTGGAACTCACTCTGTAGACCAGGCTGGCCTCGAACTCAGAAATCCGCCTGCCTCTGCCTCCCAAATGCTGGGATGAAAGGCGTGCGCCACCACTGCCCGGCTTCATGATTAATCTTGAAACATGAGACATAGGTGCCTTGACACTAGGGTGCCCCGTGACACACACAGGTCCCCCAACATACAAGCAAATAAATAAATAAGTATAATATTGTTAAAGATTTACTATTTTATTTTTGATTATGTATGTGTGGGTATGTACATATGTGTATATGTCTATGTGTGTATGTATGAGTATGTACAAGTGAGTGTGTCAGATCCTCCTGTAGTAGAATTATAGATTCCATGTGGGTGGGTGCTGGGAATTGAACCTGGGTCCTCTGCAAAAGGATGTGCTCTTAACCACTGAGCCATCTCTCCAGCCCTTGATTAAAAAAAAAAAAAGTTTGGCCGGGCAGTGGTGGCACACGCCTTTCATCTCAGCACTTGGGAGGCAGAGACAGGTGGATTTCTGAGTTCGAGGCCAGCCTGGTCTACAGAGTGAGTTCCAGGACAGCCAGGGCTACACAGAGAAACCCTGTCTCAAAAAACCAAAAAAAAAAAAAAAAAAAAAAAAGTTTGCTCCTCCAGAGAACCCATGTTCAATTCCCAGGGCTTAGATCATCAGTAACTCCAGATATGATACCCTCCTGTAATCTCTGCAGGCTCCAGGCATGTATGGTGCACATACATACATGAAGATAAAACAGCCATATACACAAAATTTTTTAAGCAGAGGGGTCTGGGATGATAGTTCAGTCAGAAGAGTGCTTGTAGCTATGTGTGTATGGTGGCACTGGCTTTTAATCTCACCACCAGGAGGCGGAGGCCAGCGGGTCTCCACCAGTGCAAGGTCAATCTGGTCTACATAGTGAATTCCCAGCCAGCCAAGGATACAAAGTGAGACCCTGTCCACCCAATTTCAAAAGAAAGAAAGGGCTTACCATGCAAGCATAGAGCAGAGTTCTATCCCCAGAACACATGGGGAAAAGCAGAATATAGCTGGGCAGTTAGTGGTAGTGCTTAGCTTTAACCACAGCTTGCTCGAGCCAGAGGCAAACGGATCTCTGTGAGTTCAAGGCCAGCCTGGGCTACAGAGGGAGTTCTAGGACAGCCAGGGCTACACAGACAAACCCTGTCTCAAAAAGAAAACAAATCCCCAAAACAAACGAATAAGCTGGGTTTGATAGTGGGTTCTTGTAATTCCAGCCCCTTGGAGCCAGAACCAGACATATCCCTGAGGCTTTCTGACCCACCAATACGGTCAACTTGGCAAGGTCGGGGGAAGGGCACTTGAGGTTGACCTCTGACCTTCACAATCACGTGCGCAGATGTACACACATGCAAACATGCAGACATAAGCACAAAAACATCATGCACACATAGACAGGAGGAAAAGAAACTCTAAGAGAAAAAATAACCATACTCTGTTACATGGATCAGTTGTAAATAATATAAAAATATAGTCATAATAATAATAATATAAAAAAGCTCATGCCAGCCGGGCAGTGGTGGCACACGCCTTTAATCCCAGCACTCGGGAGGTAGAGGCAGGCGGGTTTCTGAGTTCGAGGCCAGCCTGGTCTACAGAGTGAGTTCCAGGACAGCCAGGGTTACACAAGAGAAACCCTGTCTCGAAAAACCAAAACAAAAAAAGAAAGAAAGAAAGATAAGACAGGAGGATTGCTGCAAGTTTGAAGCCAGCCTGGGCTATAGAGTGAGACTGTCTCAAAATACACACACACACACACACACACACACACACACACACACACACACACCTTATATATGCTCAGTAGTGTCTTATTGCTTGGTCATAAGGAAGAATGAAATCATATTATTTATGAGAAATTAGATGGAACCAGACATCACATTAATTAGAAAAGACAGCTGTTGGTCTGGCAAGAAGGTACTTGTGACTCAAGCCAGGTGACCCGTGTTTGATTCCCAGAACTCACATAAGGGTAGAGAAAACTAACTCCACCAAGTTTTCTTCTGATCTCCACACAAGGGTGATGTCATTCACACACACACACACACACACACACACCATGAATACACACACACATTAGCAGTTAATTTTAAACATTTTTATTAAAGAAAGACAAATATTGTATGTTTTCTCTTCTGTGTGGAATCCAGATTTATAAAGACATGAAGTCGAATTTGGTGGCATCTGTTTTAGTCCCAACAACACACAGGAGGCTGCCGGCCAGCCTGATCTACATAGAGTTCCAGGCCAACCAGAGCTACATAGTGGGCATCTGTTTTGAAAATAAATGGAGAAATGGTTCAGCATAAGAGCACTGGTTACTCTTCGGAAGGACAACAGGGTAGATCACAACCATCTGTGTCTCCAGTGCTAGGGAATTCAAAGCCCACTGCTGTCCAGGTCAAACACATACAAGGTGATACATGGTGCACAGACATACATGCAAGAATAACAAGCACAGCCTGGTCTACAGAGTGAGTTCCAGGACAGCCAGAGCTACACTGAGAAACCCTGTCTCGAAAAAAAAAAAAAAAAAAAAGAATAACAAGCAGACATATAAAATATTAATTTAAGAAATTCTAAGTCAGAGGGATATACTGTGTGACACACTGTGACATACTACAGTGTCCTCGGTGAGATGTTTCCTATTTGTGTGTGTGTGTGTGTGTGTGTGTGTGTGTGTGTGTGTGTGTGTTATTTTGGGGGGAAGTTGCGAGGTCAAAGGGTGACTATGAGGAGACAGGGAGATGAGCAGGACTGGGATGCATGAGGTGAAACTCACACAGAATCAATAAAAAGTTTTAAAAAAAGAAAATCTATGTATTCCCCTAGCATTTCAACGAAATTCAAGGCTTCCAGGTAGATAGTGAATTCAAGGCAAGCCTGAGCTACACAAGACTTTTTTTTGTTTTGTTTTGTTTTTTGAAGATGGTCACTTTTGCACACTGAGCACTCTGGGTGGGAAAATTATTGATTGGTGTTTGATTAGCAAAATGTTGGGACTGCAGCTTTAAGACTTTTTTGTTTGAGATTAGACCAGCCCAGGCTGATCTGGAATTTTCCAGGCTGCTTTGTAGCTGGAGATTGCCTTGAACTTCTGATCCTTCTGCACCAGGCACACACTCACTCTTCCATCTGGTTTTGTTGTTGTTTGTTATTAAAAGAGAGTCAGCCGGGCAGTGGTGGCACACGCCTTTAATCCCAGCACTTGGGAGGCAGAGGCAGGTGGATTTCTGAGTTCGAGGCCAGCCTGGTCTACAGAGTGAGTTCCAGGACAGCCAGGGCTACACAGAGAAACCCTGTCTCAAAGAACCAAAAAAATTTTATGATTTGGCTGTCCACCTGCCTCTGCCTCCCAAGTGCTGGATTAAAGGCGTGAACCACCACTGCCCGGCTGTCCTTGAATTTGTAGTAATCCTCCTGCCTCAGTCTCCTGAATGCTGGGATTATAGATGTGAGCCATCACACTTGGCTTTTCAGTTTGTTAATGATGAAATGGATATTAGTGGACAGAGAAGTCTACACACACACATGAACAATTCCAGCCCGCTCTGGCTTTTAAACCCATGCCTACATCTAACCTGACAAATATACAAATGAATTAATTAACTGGAAGACCAGGCAAGAAGGTATTCTTTGTTGGAAACGAGATCTAGGTGGAGTCCTGGGACATTCTGTTCTTTTGCATTCTCAATTAAGGGCAGGGCTGATCAGACTGCGTACTGTGTGCTGTAATAGTAAGAGAGTTACATGTGGCAGCTATACAGCAAAGACACGGAAGGACCAGCTGAGGTGGAAGACAGTATAATAGAGAAATAAAGAGTAGCAGGAAAGATTGGAGAGCAACTGAGAACAAATGCCCCCAACGCAGAGACACAGCCCAGAGTCTTTGATTTCTTTAAGTATTCATTGATTCATTGATTGCACATGGTGCATGCTTAAAAGCCCATAAGCTCCTGTGCAGGTCATAGGACAGCTTGCTGAAGCTGAGTCTCTCTTTCTACCATATGAGTCACAGGGACTGAACTCAGGTTGTCAGGCTTGGTGGCAAGCGCCTTCTTGCCACTCTCGAGGGCCCATAACTCAGATTCTTAAACAGACAGTGAAGAATGTTGAGATACAAACCCAGCCTTCACAAACTAGTGTTAAAAAGCCTAGAGGGTGGTTATTACTGCTAGACTCTCTTTCACCAAAGTGGGGTTCTGCTCAGCTGGGCATGGTGGCACTCACAGTCATCCCAGAAATTGGGAGGAGGAGACAAGAGACTCAAGAGTTCAAAGCTAGCCTGGGCTACATAGTGACACTGCGTTAAAAGAAAAGAAAAAGAAAGCAGATGCCGGGTATTGGCGGTATGTGCCTTTGATACTAATACTTAGGAGGCAGAGGCAGCCCTGACCTTCAGAGCAAGTTCCAGGCCTCTTGAAACAACAACAATAACAACAACATAGTAAATGAAAAATAGTCTTCTATTACCACTCATTTGGTAATGACCGTGTGTGTGTGTGTGTGTGCGCGCGGGACTAGAGGTGTGGGCTGGGACTAGAGGTGTATGGCCACACCTGGCTTTTTATGTGGCTTAGGGTTACATGGGAACTTGACCTCAGGTCCCCATGATTGTCCAAGTAAGGACTCTTACTCAATGAGCCATCTATCACTGGCTCCCGGGCCCCATCAGTGGACTTGCAACAGTCTTTTTTTTTTATTTTTATTTTTATTTTTTTTTGGTTTTTCGAGACAGGGTTTCTCTGTGTAGCCCTGGCTGTCCTGGAACTCACTCTGTAGACCAGGCTGGCCTCGAACTCAGAAATCCACCTGCCTCTGCCTCCCAAGTGCTGGAATTAAAGGCGTGTGCCACCACTGCCCGGCACAACATTGCTATATAGTTGTATTAAGTTGTCGTTTTTCTCTTGAGCTGTTAACTTTACTTTTAAACAAGGTATATTGGGACTGTATGTGACAGTTCATCGAGGGACACTTTTTTCTTTTCTGGTAGCCCTTGGTGATAGACCTCAAACCTTGTGCACCATAGGCAAGCACTTTTTGGCCTCTCAGTCATGACCCCAGCCCCTCCCTGGGGGATTCTAGGCAGGGGCTCTACCACTGAACCACACCCCAGCCCCTCACTGGGGGATTCTAGGCAGGTGCTCTACCACTGAGCCACGCCCCCAGCCCCTCATTGGGGGATTCTAGGCAGGGGCTCTACCACTGAGCCACGCCCCCAGCCCCTCACTGGGGGATTCTAGGCAGGGGCTCTACCACTGAGCCACACCCCAGCCCCTCCCTGGGGGATTCTAGGCAGGTGCTCTACCACTGAGCCACGCCCCCAGCCCCTCACTGGGGGATTCTAGGCAGGGGCTCTACCACTGAGCCACGTCTCTAAACCCCTTTCTGGGGGATTTCTAGGAAGGGGCTCTGCCACTGAGCCACAAACCCGGCTCTTCTACCATCTGAAAGTAAGTCAGTTGTTTGTGGTTTAACCTGATGTCACCAGTATCTTTGGTGCTCTGCTGGTTGGAGATAGTGTCTATTGAATCATAACAAGGTCCCACCCTGGTGCTGACAAAATGGATTTGGTCTTACTGGGACGAAGTTTATGAATTAAAGTCCTCAGGGATGTCAGGGAACCAGAAAGAGCCTGGCTGCTGCTCTACTTGAGCCACACATCTGCTATGGACTGCTAATGTCTAGAGTTTATACAAGGAAGATGTAACCCCCTATTTAGGTTAAATTGCTGTCATTTGGGTCTGTTTTGAAGCAGTTAAGATGATATCCTAATTAATCAAGTATATGAGGTAAAAAAGGAACTAGATATTTCTGTGTAGAGATTTCAGCGGTGGGATGCAGATCCAGATACAATTGGCTGAGGAGGACATGTAGGTGGTTGAGGCTCCATAATGAGCTCAGGAGCAGATGTGCTATTTTGGGGTGGGCCTAGGGCAAACTGCCCTGTTCTTCTGCAGCTTAGACAAGAGGATGAAACTAGAAATACCAGTTTCAGAATCACATATATGTATGCATATATGGTTTTATTTTTAAAGGTCGTGTGTGCCAATAATTTGGGTGTTTGTGTTTCTTTGGTTGCTTTTGTTTTGGGGTCTTTTTGGTTATTGTGTCTCCCCTGCCAACCCACACTGCCACCCCTGGAGCTGAGGACAGAACTCAGGACCTTGCCCTTGCTAGGCAAGTGCTCGACCACTGAGCTATATATAGCCCCAACCCCTATATATAATTATGTTAACCTTCTGGGGGAAATGTGTTCATTTTAGAAAGACAAGTAGACACAAGGGGAAAGGATCTGCTAACAAAGTGTCTTCTCTGGACCAGCAAGGTGTCTCAGTGGGTGAGGGTGCTTACAGCCAGGCCTGATGACCTGAGTTCTAGCTCTGGGACCCGGGACACACTGAGAGAGAGAGAGAGAGAGAGAGAGAGAGAGAGAGAGAGAGAGAGACAGAGAGACAGAGAGAGACAGAGAGAGACAGAGAGACTGAGACTAAGAGACTGAGACTAAGAGACAGAGAGAGAGAGAGAGACAGAGACTAAGAGACAGAGAGACAAAAATGCTCTTCCTGGCACACAAAGCAAACACAAGACCCTGAGGTGACTAAGACGGTGAAAGCATTTGTCAGATGAGCCTGGAACCCACAGTGAAGGAGAGAACTGACGCCTGCAGAGCGTCCGCTGACCACATGCACACACCATACAGACACACATGAATACAATAGTAATAACAAAAATAATATTTAAAAAAATAAGAGCCGGAGTCAGGCAGTGATGGCGCACGCCTTTAATCCTAGCACCTGGGAGGCAGAGGCAGGCAGATCTCTGTGAGTTCGAGGCCAGCCTGGTCTACAGAGTGAGTTCAAGGCCAGCCTGGTCTACAGAGTGAGAATCACATCAGGGCTTTTACAAGAGGAATTTAAAGCTATTTCCTGTTAAGCATTGAGATAATCTGACTTAGGACTGTTTTAATGATTTAGTTCATTTTTAATTACGTGTATTTGTGTGTGGGGGCAGTGCTGAGGGGGTGATGTTCACAAGAGTGCTGGTGTCAAGGAGGCCAGCGGCATCAGATCTTCTGGAGTTGGAGGGACGAGATGTAACTAACTGGATCTGGGAACCCAACTCCGGTTCTCTGTGAGAGCATTTATGGTCTTCAGTGCTGACATCATCTCTCCAGCTCCTCACCGGGCTCCTTGTCATCAAACCGCATGTTCTTTGTTGTGGGGAGGGACTGTCCTGTGCCTCAGGCTTCTGTGGCTCAATGACCTGCCCTCAGTGATGACAACCAAAACTATTGCCAGATATGCCAGGCGAGGTGGGGAGAGGGTAAGATCTCGTGGATGAGAGTCATATTCTAACTAAAAGAGCTTAAACAGTGGACCTCAATAGCATCAAGACAGGAAAGTGTGTGCACTGGGCTGAGTGTCCCTAGATCACTTTCTGGTCTTCTTCAGTTATCCTTTTCATTCTCTGAGAGGGACAGCTGCTGCTGGCCCCCTCTGGAAGGTATCTTCTCCACTGAGCCTCATCGATGGTTTCACATTCCTTGCTTCCAGTAGCAAAGGCTAGCCTCCCTGCTGGCCTCTTGTGTCTTCTCCTCTTCAACCCCAGAGAGCCAGAATGGTGCTGAGCTGAAGAGATGGCTCAGAGGTTAAGGGCACTTGCTACTCTTGCAGGGGACCTGAGTTCAGCCCGCAGTAACCCCATCAGTTGGAAGGCAGAGGCAGGCTGATACTCTGTAAGTCTGAGGCCAGCCTGATCGACCTAGAAAGCTTCAAGTCAGTCAGGGCTGTGTAGTGAACTGCTATTTAAAAAAAATAAAAAGGGAGGGGCTAGAGAGGTGCGGGGGGGGGGGTGTTAGAGCCCTGGCTTCTCTTCCAGGGGACCTGAGTTTGATTCCCAGCACCTACAAAGCCATTTGCAACATCTGTCACTCTAGTTCCAGGGGATCTGACGCCTTCTTCCAGTTTCCACACCAGGCACACAAGTGGTACACAAACACACACACACACACACACACACACACACACACACACACACACACTACCCATACACATAAAACACATCTTTTGAAAAATTAAGTTAAAAAAGAGTGACATGGCCGGGCAGTGGTGGTGCATGCCTTTAATCCCAGCACTTGGGAGGCAGAGGCAGGCGGATTTCTGAGTTCGAGGCCAGCCTCGTCTACAGAGTGAGTTCCAGGACAGCCAGGGCTACACAGAGAAACCCTGTCTCGAAAAACCAAAAAAAAAAAAAAAAAAAAAAAAAAAAAAAAAAAAAAAAAAAAAAAAAAAAAGTCTCTAAGGAGATCAACCATAATAGTTTATGACCCGAAGGCTGAGATATCTTTTAAGTTGCTAGATGAACCGAGTAAATTCAGATAGGAAGGGGGCCCTGAAATAAATAATGCACAAACTTAAAATTTTCCCTCTGATTCTAACTTTTCCAGGTTTCCCTCCTCGTGACTGAAGTTTCTGGACTGTGTACATGTCCCCGTCCCGCCCAGCCCTGAGCTTTAAGGAAGGAATGCCAAACTCAATCATGAAAGGTCACCGTCTGGTCAGTGGAAAGTTTTTGATATGGTGGCCATGCCATCTCTGGAACTTCCGACCTGCGGGTTCTGGCTGTCAGCCATTTTTGGTAACCAGAGATTGCCCTGGGGTGGTGACAGAGGACAAAGTGTGGGCTGGATGAGCTCAGACAGTATGCTGTGCACCCTCATTGAGGTGACAGAGACATGGAGGCTGGACGCTCATGGTGAACGATCACTCTTCTAGTGCGTGCACAGCAGAAGCCAAAGCCTGAACAGGAAGTGCTAGGATCCTCTAGCTTCCACTTCCTGTGAGCTAGCTGTAAGTGGTATTTTGAGGAAGCAAGCAAGCTCATGCACAAATTCTATGTTTTCCAAGGCAACTAGCCCAGGCTAGTCCACAAGTCAGGACAATGGGAACAACCCAATGTGGAGATTCATTCCTAGCACTGGGGAGGTGGAGGCAGGAGGATCAGAAATTCAAGGTCATCTTTTCTACTCCAGGAGCTCAAGGACAACTTGAGTTATGTGAAACAAACGTTGTCTTAAAACCAAACAAGTCCAAAGTTATCGATCACTCAGGGTTAAGGCACTCGCCACCATGGCTGATGGCCTCGATTTAATTCTCAGGGATCACATGATGAAAGAAGCCCCCCACACACAAGGTGTTCTCTGATCGCCACCCATTCTGTGGCACATGTACACTTGAACACACACATCCACGTAGAAAAGTTAATAAATAACGTAACACAAATTAAAAACAGACGTATAAAGGCCGTGGAGATTCAAAAGTGTGAAGATGTTGCTAAAAGTCCCTTCCCTGGAGGCGTGCAAATATCTACCTTCCCTCCTAAAGTCCCAGCGACAAACCAAGAAATGAAGGAGATACGATTCCACCGGTGTTCGCGCAGGGGAACCAAAAAGCTTGTCAGGTTTACTTACGGAGCAGCGGGAGCTGTGGGCAAGAGTGAATGATCTTAAAGCGCCTGCAGTTAGGGCAGAATCGCATACAGCTGGTTGGAAGGCCTGGCTGGGCGGTCCTGTGAGGGGCCCCGATCCTCCCCCTACCTCCTTCAATGAGAGAAGGTCAACAGTCAGCAAACCCAGCTGCGGTGATCTTTTGCAAGCAAGCAAGCCGAACTCATGAAGATGGTGACAGTTTGGCTGGGGGATAGTCTGTTCAACAGCGAGCCTGAATTCGAGTCTTCGGAACCCATGTGAGTTTGGGCACCATACACATACATCTATATGCTTGTCCATTGAGATGGGAGACTGAGGCAGGGGAAAGACTTAAGTTCACTGGGCACATAGCCTGGCATATACAGCACCGGGCAGCAGCAGCAGCAGCAGCAACAACAGAAAAAAAGGTAATAGGTGAGTCCTGAAAGCTGTCGTCTATCGCCCACATGTGTGCTGTGTACATGCACAGGCGCCCTACACATGATGGTGTGCATACACACATCATATACACGCAAGATTCTTTTTTGTCAAGATGGAGTTTCTCTGTGTAGCCCTGGCTGTCCTGGAACTGGCTCTGTAGCCCAGGCTAGCCTCGAGCTCAGAGATCTGTCTACCTCTGCCTCTCGAGGGTCACCACTACCTCCTGGCACCTCCTGGCACTACACAAGAAAATATTTTTGCTAAAGATCATGAGGTTGGAGCAATGGTTCAGCAATGCAAACGTATGCTGCCCAGATGTGAGGACCAGGTTCAGATCCCCAGAACCTCTCAGTGGTGTTGTGATACCCACTTGTAATTCCAGCATTGGAGACTCAGAGTAAGCTGGTTGGAAGGAGTAGCTGTTATCTGCAATTCCAGCTCCACGTAATCTTGGAGGGAGGATGACTAAGGGTTTATGGCTAGCCTGAGCTACATAGAGGAACCCTGACTCACAAAACCTGTGGGGCTGGCAAGATGGCTCAAAACGGTTCAAGGAGCCGTCCAAGTCTGGACATTTGAATGTGATCCTTGGAAGCCATGTAAAGCTGAGAAGAGAGGCAGTCTCTCTGAACTTGTCTTCGGACTCCATGCCAATGCCTGGCACACAAGCCCCTTCTCCCAACAATATTAACAAATACATACATGTTAAAACATGCCACATGACCTAATTTTGCTTTCAATATAAATACACATATGCAGAGAAAGTCTTCGCCATATACAGTAAACTGTGACTTGTGGGTGGTGGAAATAGATTTACTTCTGCTTTTTTAGCGCCTGCAAACTTTCTACCACACACATACATCACTTCTGAAAACAAAACAAAACAAAACAAAAAAACCAAAAGATGATTACTGCTTAGAAGCTGAGTAGACGGCTCCGTTGGTAGAGTACTTAATTAGCATTCACGAAGCCCTAAGTTCAGTCCCCAGCATTGCAAAAAACTGATCATGCTGGCTTGGGCTTGTACACTCAGTGCTCAGAAGACGGAGGTAGGAGGATTCATTCAAGGTCATCCTGGGCTACATAGTCATTGTGTGTCTAGCCTGGGCTTTATCAGACTGTCAAAAAAAGGGTGGTGGTGGGTATTTTTAGAGCCAGTGTTGTCTGGGACAGGAGGGACTTCCTGGGCTATCTATTCCCAGCACTTTTTTTTTTTTTTCCAAAGGAGGAAAAAATTTTGACTCATCATACTGACTTAAAAGAAACACTTTTGAAAATTGTGGAAAATTTCAAACAGACTCATTTGCAGACAAAACATTTTCAGTGAACACTCATGCGCTCATTGTCCTACCTCCGGGGATTGCTCGTGGGCACCATGGGCACCATGGGCACCTTTTCCTCTTCTCATTTCACTTTGAAGCAAATGCCAAGCCTCATACAAGCCATGTATCTGTACTTCAGCTCCATCTTAGGGCTTCAGGACTCTAAAGGGCACACAGCCACAATAATATGTTGCAATGCACCCAAATTAATAAAGTCCCTTAAGATCATCAAATATTCGTCCCACTGGGTGCTCCAAATTATCTCATGAATGCAATATGTGAATTTTTGTTTTGTTTTGTTTTGGGTCTTTGGGAGTATTGTATTAAATGTCTTTACAGATGCATCGGCAAGACCCTGTTAAAAATTAAAATATATGGAGCACTTCATAGATTTTCATGTCATCTCTGCACAAGGGATATATAAATCTTCTGTGTCCTTCTCATTTTTAGTATATCTGCTGCCAAAGTGAGAAAACAATTCTTTTGAAAGTTTTATTCTGTAATCCACACTGTCCTGAAACTATGTCATTGAGGCTGGCTTTGCACACACCATCATCCTCCTGCCTCAGCATCCAAGGTCCCTGCTGAGTTTACAGAGGTGAGCCACCACACCTGACTAAAGAGAAGTTTAAATTTCATTACACTCGTTATTTTGTATATGTGCCTGTGTGGGCGCCCACACATCACAGTGGAGGTAGGGAAGGCAGAGGCTAACTTGTAGTTGATTCTTGCCCTCTCTCATGTGGGTTCCGGGGTTCAAACTCAGGTCATCGAGTCTGGCAGCTGCATCTTTACCTGCTGAGTCATCTCCACGGTCCTAGCAAACAATCCATCCATCTATCTATCCATCCATCCATCCATCTATCTATCTATCTATCTATCTATCTATCTATCTATCTATCTATCATCTAGATATCATCTATCAATCAAACATCTATCTATGTATCTATGTATCTATCTATCTACCTATTCAATTTTCCAAAACTGGGTTTCTCTGTGTGGCCCTGGCTGTCCTGGAACTCACTCTGTAGACCAGGCTGGCCTTGAACTCAGAAATCCACCTGCCTCTGCCTCCCAAGTGCTGGGATTAAAGGCGTGCGCCGCGCTCCACCACTGCCCGGCTGTATTTGACTTTCTTGAGACACTGCCTCACTCTGTAGCCCACCCTATCCTAGAACTCCTTACATAGAGCAAGCTTACATCAGACTCACAGCATCCTCGCCTCAGCCTCCCGAGTGCTGGGATTACAGATAGGAACCTCCACAGATGACTTTAAAGTGAATTCTATGTGTCTGTGTGTTTGCACCCAATGTATGTGGGTGTGAATGAGAGCAAACATGGAGGCCAGAGGTCGACTTTGGGTGCCACTCTCAGGTATCATTCACCTTGTTTTTTGAGATAAGAGTTCCTTTGATGGCCATTCAGTTCCAGGTTAGGTCAGTTGGCCAGCAGTGAGCCCTAGGGATCCACCCGGCTTCGCCTCCTCTGGGCTGGGATTGAGTGTAAACCACTGCACACAGATTTTTATGTGGGTTCCAGGGGTGAAACTCAACCTTCTATTTATTTTGTTATATTTTTGTTTTTCAAGACAGGGTTTCTCTATGTAACTGTATGGTTGTCCTGGAACTCGCTTTGTAGACCAGGCTGGCCTTGAATTTAGAGATCCCCCTGCCTCTGCCTGCAGGGCACTGGGATTAAAGGCAGGTGCCACTGCGCCTAGCCAAACTCAGTC
The DNA here is from genome assembly GCA_028551405.1 of Uromys caudimaculatus. NCBI lineage: Eukaryota > Metazoa > Chordata > Mammalia > Rodentia > Muridae > Uromys > Uromys caudimaculatus. Next base: position 15,056,835 of record CM052721.1, read on the forward strand.
TTCCTTCTCACTTAGCAAGCACCTTACCGCTCCCAGCTATCTCGGGTCCTTATTTGTAAAAACTTGTTACATTTTGTTTATTTTGTGTGAGGTGGGTGTGGTGAGGGATGTCCACATGTCACAGTATGTTTGTGGGAGTTGGAGAAAATTTTGTGGGAGTCCATCCTCCCCTTTCCCACGTTGGTCCAAGGGATGGACTTTAGGTTGTAAGCTTGGTAGCAAGCACCTTTATCCTCTGAGCCATCTTGTAGACCCTTTAGAAAAGGAGGGTTGTTTTGTTGTTGTTGTTGTTGTTGGTTGGTTGGTTGTTTTTGTTGCTTTTTGACATAGGGTTTTTCTGTGTAACCCTGGCTGTCCTGGAACTCCCTCTGTAGACCAGGCTACCCTCGAATTCTTTTCTTCTCAGACTTCAAAATAGCCACAGCTAAGTATTTGCTGTACTTCCTTCAGACCTTGTCCTTTGTCAAGATTTACAAACGAAGTCTGCCTTCTAGAGTGTTCCTTTCTGTATACCTTGCCTGTGGGCTGCTTAATTTCCTTTACTAATATTGAGAACTGTGTCCAGAATATTTGTGTCTTCCGAATTCTATTCAACAGCTTCCATTCGTAAGTTAATTCTATCTTCAGGTCTTCTAATTCTTTAGTCAATGCTACCCCAATGAACTTTGGGGGTTCTTTTCTTCATTATTTCCAACAAAGTCTGCAATTAGCTCTCATGCAGGGACTACTTCAGTAGGTCACAGGATTAGTTCTGGAGGACAAATGCATCAACGATATGAGAGCTACAGCCTCTAACATACCCCTCTTAACTGGTTAATTGTCCAAGACATTTGTTTGTTTGCTGAAACAGTGTCCCCTGTAGCCCAGGCTAGCCTGAAACTAGCTCTGTGGCAGATGATGACCTTGGATTTCTGATCCTCCTGCCTCCACCTCCTGAGTGCTGGGATCACAAACACCCTGCAGAAACTAACGACCCCTTTCCAAACTACTTTCTAATGAGCCCCCTTTTTCAGTCAGTTGTAGACACAAGGGCCTCTCTGGGCTCCTTATTCTGATGAGTTCTCTGATATTTGAGTTCTGTTCTAGGGCCGACATGTTCCAGTTTTATGCTTTAGTGTTGAGGAAGGCAGGTCACCCTGTTACTCTGTCTCAGAATGTTCTGGTTTTCCCCATTATCATTCTGGGTGAACTTTCAAATTTTAGCAAGTTTCCCAAATAACTCCCTTAGGGCTGTGGTAAATTCATTTTAAGACTGCCATCTTTTTTTTTTTCTTTTCTTTTTTTCTTTTTGGCTTTTCAAGACAGGGTTTCTCTGTGTAGCCCTGGCTGTCCTGGAACTCACTCTGTAGACCAGGCTAGCCTTGAACTCAGAAGACTGCCATCTTTTATATTAAGCTGTTTAAATGACTGATGGACAAGTCATTACTTCTTGCTTATTCAGATCTTACCCCTTTACTTAAAAATATTTGCGTGTGTGCATGCGTGTGCATTCATACCACCGGGTTTCTGTCAAGGTCAGAGGACAATACAAAGTCCATTTCTTCCGTCTACCTTTGTATGTTTTTTTGTTTTGTTTTGTTTTGTTTTGTTTTGTTTTGTTGTTTTTGAGACAGGGTTTCTCTGTGTAGCCCTGGCTGTCCTGGAACTCACTCTGTAGACCAGGCTGGCCTCGAACTCAGAAATCCACCTGCCTCTGCCTCCCAAGTGCTGGGATTAAAGGCGTGCGCCACCACTGCCTGGCAGCCCATTATTTCTAATTGGTGTTCTCAATCCTAAAAACCTATAGAGCACTGTCATCAATTTTTTAATTCTCTACATGATGCCCACCATTATTTATTATTGGTGGTACAGGCGATTGAACCCTTAGACTTGCAATAAACTTAGACCAGTGCTAAGCCACTCCCTGGGAGATTCTGGATAAGAACTCTATTGCAGAGCCATGCCTCAGCCCCTTCTCTGGGAGTTGTAAGCAAATGCTCTCCTGCAGACTATATCCCCAGCCTCCTCTCCCGATCTACTAGCGTTCTTAGATGACCAACAGCCCTCTTTTTTCTCTGCCAGTCCTGCATCAGTGTCTACTGGAGGCTGGGCGTTGCAGCTCCCAGAGTAGATTGCAAGATCAGCAGAATACCAACCTCATGGTCTGAGCATTCTGCGTCTGAGCACTGCCAGGACACAGCAGATGCTCCAGAAAAATGGAGTGATCGGAGCCTGGAGGATGGCTCGATTGATGTATGAGGAACTAAGTTCGGATTCCAAGCCCCCAAGTGAAAAGTCTGTGATCCCAGGTGGAAACAGGCAGGTCCCCGAGATCAATTTCTGACCTCCATACCCAAATGTACACATGCAAACACATGATGCATTTGCCGGGGGCGCGCGCGCATGCGCGCGCGCGCGCGCACACACACACACACACACACACACACACACGCGCGCGCGCGCGCACACACACACACACACACACACACACACACACACACACACACACACACACCCTGGAGGAACTTAAGTAATGGCACCATGAAAGAATTCCCACTTACCGGATACTCTGCCTTTCCTCCTGACTGGTCATGGCGGCTCCTGGTGGTACCTTGAATTCCCACCCACCCAGGGCATTGTGGGAAAAGAAGCATGTTTAAAAGACAGAGCACACGGGGGTGGGGGGGTGATATAAGAAGCCAGCTCTAGGATCATGAGTCTTTTAATATATTATTCTGAAAAGAAAGGAATTTAAAAAAAGTTCCTGACAGCTCTTTTTTTTTTTTTTTAATTTAAATAAATACCCACTCCTCCCTCCACCCACTTAAGTTCTCCCTCTTCCCCGGGCTTCCCACCCATCCCTGGCTAGACCCTTACCCCAGAACTAAATAAAATGCCTGTTTTACAGCAGACCACACTCACTACCAAATTCTGGGAAAACTATAAATACTGTCACTGTCTGGGCCTCTCTGCCTTCTGACTCTGCTCCGAAAACAGCCACATCCCTCCCCCCTTTGGCTGGGCAAGGATGGCAGAGGTCTTTAGGCGCTGGCCTTGGGGAGAGTGCAAATTTAGCCTTGATTCTCCACCTCCTGCTCAGGAGTAGGTCAGAAGGGCCCAGAACTGCCCTCCAGACTAAAATAAATAGCAAAATAAATACCCTTCCCCACTACCCCGGCTCTCAATAAAAGAGCGAGTTTCCCTGTTACTCCAGTCTGTCTCCTATATGCCCCACCCCCAGCTTCTTCCAGACCCTTCCCTCCTTTCCCTGTGGAGATCCCCACCTTGGCCTTCACTTCAAGAGGAGTCTACACACTGAGACCCTTTCTTCCAGCATCAAGCAAACCCTCCTCCTCCCCCAAATTGCCTGGGCTGCTGCTGGCACCCCAAGTCCCCACGATGGGCCTAGTAGGAACCCTTTCTCCTACTTCCTCCATCTCTTAAATCTCAAGTAGACCTGGGCAGGCCCCTCCCCTCCCAATCCAGGCGTCCCAGCCGCCCCTGTATTCCTCAGATGGCAGTGTCCCAGAGGACCGTGTGCTGCCGCCGGCAGGGCGGGGTACCAGACTTGCGGGGTTCAGGGCCCCGCCGCCAGCTGGGGAGGATGGGCATGCTCTCTTGCTTGCAGAGCCCCCGGTCGGGACGGTGGCGTGCCTTGATCTCCTTGCATACGCAGCGTTTGCGCTCGATCACCTCTAGGAGTTTGCCGTCGCGCTCCCGGGCCGGCTGGGGCGGCAGGGGCAGAGGCAGCACAGGGTGTGTCTGTGTCAGGAAGCCCAGAGAGAGAAAAATATGTGGGACAGGGAGGGTCAAGGACCTTGTGACCAAACCAACGACCCACCGCAGAAGCAAACCCTCTCCCAGGCTGTGGGTGTGATGGCGACAGATTTCTACCTTGGGTACCCTTTCCCCTGGTAAGGTACTTTGTGTTAGACTAGACTTGCCTGGCTCTGAGGAAGGAGCCCTTTAAAAAACTCTTCCAACAACACAAAAAGACACCAATGTGGCAAGCCCAGGAGCGGGAGAGAGACTGGGTGGGGGTGAAGAATGTAATCAAATGTATAATATACATATGAAATTATCAAGGAACATATTAAACTTGAAAGAAGACAAGATCTTATGGTGCTAGGAGCGTAGCTGATAGAATAGGTGAGAGAGAGTGCTTGCCTAGCAGTCACCAAGTCTCAGGTTCAAATGCCCAGCACCTCCTCATCAGGCCTTGAGACCCATTCTTGTAATCCCAGTATTCTGGGAGTCAGAAGTTCAAGGTCATCCTCAGCTACATAGTGATTTGGAGACTACCCTGGAATATATGTGCAAAACCTTCTAACACACAAAGTTGGGCTTGGTGGGCTATGTATCGAATAACAGCTTTTAATTTCAGTACCCAGCAGGCAGAAGCAGGTAGATTTCTATGAGTTGGAGGCTAGCCTGATCTACATGAGTTCTAGGACAGTCAGGGCTATATGAGTCTGCTTAAACAAGTAAATAAATAAATTTTTAAAAAGAGCAAATATCAGGGTGTGGTGGCGCACGCCTTTGATCCCAGCCCTGGAGAGGCAGAGGCCGATGGATCCCTGAGTTCTAGGTCAGCCTGCTCTACGGAGTGAGCTCCAGGACAGAGTTTGTCCTGAACTCCCCCAAAACAACAACAACAACAACAACAACAACAACAGAAACAAAACTAAAAGCTAGCTTTTCCAGACCAGACATATATTTTTGAAATTTGTCCTTCTAGAGGGTCTTTTTCTAAATCTCTAAATGTACCCTGTAGACAAGTGACCTCTCAGACTTGCCACCCAGGCCCCTGCTCCTGGGAGCACGTAACCAAGTAGCCCACCAAGGAAAGCGGCTGTCTTCCTCCCTGCCCCCAGTCCTTGTTCCCTCAGCCGGTGCAGACCACACTGCCCATCTCCGGACTCATCTTTTCCCTTTCCTGTTCATTTACTAACTCCATTTAAAAAGCACCTCATTCATCTCGTGGATGGGAGGATGACACATGCCACAGTTCATGGAGGTCAGAAGACAAGTTCTGCGAGTCAGTTCTCCCCTTCCACCGTGTAGGCTCCGGGGCTCAAACCCAGGTCGTCGGGCTTGGCAGCAAGCACCTTTACCCATGGAGCCATTTCACAGCCCATTTCTTTGTAAGATTTTTTTTTTCCATTTATTTGTGTCTGTGTCTGTGTGAGTAGACTTAGAGGCCAGAAGAGGACATCAGATCCCCTGGAGCTGGAGTTACAGGCAGTTGTGAACTGCCCAATGTGGGTACTGGGATTTGAACTCAGGTCCTCTGCAAGAGAACCTGTGTGTAACTGTGTGGCCAGCTCTCCAGTCCCTTTCTTCCTTTTCAATAGGGAGGAGGACCTTGAACTCCCAATCCCCTCCTTCCACCTCCCAAGCTGGAATCACAGGTATATTCCCTGATCTATTTATCATCCTACTTATTAATTTCTTTTTCAGTTTGGTATTTTGAGACAGGATTTCTTTTTTTTTTTTTAATGTAGCTCAAGCTGGCCTCCAACTCTAGATGAATTCCTTTTTGTCTCAGCCAACACGAGTGAGTGAGTATGGCTGTCTTTTCTTTCCATATCCAAGCCTACTTTTCTATCTGCTCCTCCAAAGATAGAACGAAGACCAGATCTCACCTGGCTCAGGGCATCCCTGGGCTGGCTGCAGGGCCGAGGAGTATGAAGTGCAGCCTGACGTACTCCAGAGGTGGAGGCAGAACGGCCCAGGCGGTACCCTCCTGTGAAATCTGGGCCCAAAAGCAGAGATGAGAAGGGAGACCCACAGATGCTTAGTCCCTCACCTCCTAGAGGAGCTGTAGGCCACACTGTCCCCTGCCTCATCAAAGAAGGGAGGAGATGGACATACAGTGTTAAGATTAAGGTCTCTAGGCTGGGGGCGTGGCTCAGTAGTAGAGCACTCATTTGCTTAGAATTCCCCAGGGAGGGGCTGGGGGCGTGGCTCAGTGGTAGAGCCCCTGCCTAGAATCCCCCAGGGAGGGGCTGGGGGCGTGACTCAGTGGTAGAGCCCCTGCCTAGAATCCCCCAGGGAGGGGCTAGGCGTGGCTCAGTGGTAGAGCCCCTGCCTAGAATCCCCCAGTGAGGGGCTGGGGCGTGGCTCAGTGGTAGAGCCCCTGCCTAGAATCCCCCAGGGAGGGGCTGGGGCGTGGCTCAGTGGTAGAGCCCCTGCCTAGAATTCCCCCAGGGAGAGGAGGCTGGCTCAGTAGTAGAGCACTTGCCTTGCTTGTGGGAACTTCTGGGTTCCATTCAAAGTACAAGAAATATTTTTCAAAGGTAGACGTGGTGTTGACAGGATGTGAGGAAGGGTAGTCCAAGCTGGACTCTGGTGGACTCCTGACCCACCCATCTTTGTATATAGAGTATGAGGGCAAGGTGTCACCTCCATTCCGGTGGCAGGCCGGGAAGGTCTGGCAAGGGACAGGCAGCGCTGTGCGGCTCCCTCCTCGATCATGGTGGAGCCTGGCCAGCAGACCCTCTGCACCCTGGCTTCTCACGGGAATCCCTGATGCCACAGGGCCCCTGTCCTCATGTTCGACTTTGCCTGGACCTTCTGTGCTGCCATTCCAGGCTCGGGTACCGTCCTCTTCTGCTGGGACGACAACAACAAAAGCTCAGTGTCTGCAGGCGGGAGTGGCCTCCCTACCCTCTGCAAGCACACACAATGCCGCATGGGTGGCCCTTCTGCAGATTACAACAGAGATGGGAAAGGCTCTGCCTCTCCTTCCCCTGACACACACACACACACACACACACATGACCCAGCCCGGCCACCTTTTACCCATTGTTACCATCCCCGGGGCTGGGAATCTTATATATGTGTTCATTTATGTACTCTGTTCAGCAAAGCCTTTGGGGGCCTTTCCTATACCAGCTGTAGCTTTGAAACCTCTCCAGGTCCAGACAGGGTTAGAAGGAACATCCTGGAAACCGGGGGTGCTCTCAACGGTGGGGGGGGGCGCAGAATCCCAAATTCAGATCCCAGAAAGACAGTGGGGGGGCCGTTGAGTGTATAGAGTTGGGGGAAGGGCTGTATGTGAACTAAGCCCATCTCTGAGAGCAGACCTGGCAGAGCATTGCGTTGCCTGGCAACGGTAGGGGCCTCCCTCTCCTCTCACTCCTGTCTGGATGGGTTGCCATGGTAATGGCTGGGAGGCAGCTGTGTTTAGCTCCTAGTGTGCACACACTCACAAACACACACCCTTGCAGCCTAAGGGAGGGAGGGGCAGAGGGTGGAGCAGGATGAGTCCGGATTCTACCTCAGCCTCTAGCCCAGCCCCTCCTACCTTTTCCTGAACACATTCAGAGACACCTTCCTGCTCCATCCACCTGGTCCCCGTCCCCATCTTTCTGGTCTCCCAGAAAACTTTCCAGGTCAGGACAATAGGCCTGTAGATTCTAAACACCCGCCTTCGATATTTACCCCAACCATTACTCGCCAAACCGTCAGCAGCATCCCACACCCGGTCTCCACCCCACTCACTGTCCACTTCTTTTGCTTTCCGTCCTCCGTACAGAACCTTCCTCTGCAGAGCCCAGCCTGCCCCAAATGTGGCGCCCATCTCTTCTTCCTCTTCTGGCGTCCCCGCACTGGCGATAACGTGGGCACAGGAGATGCTGGCAAAGGCACCCCCATCAGTCCCTTGCTCTTGCAGCTGGATCTTGACCATGGGAGATGGTGCCCCCATTCCATAGCCCTTACTCAGCACCCCCCCAGCCTTGAGACTGTCATAGGCAGGGGGTCTCTGGAGCCCAGCTGCTGTGGCTGGGTAGGTCCAGAGGGGGGTCAGGGGACCTGCGGTTGGATCCGGAAGGCTGTGGGGGGAGGCCAGGCAGCTGCGGTGGTGGAGGACCCCAGCTGCTGAACCCATAGCCCCGCTATGGGGGCTGGACTTCCCTGGGACAGGGGGCCTTGAACTGGCACACAGCATTCCATGAAGAACTGAGATCTCCTCCGTCTTTGGCTCTCCAACACCCAGGGGTGGACCAGCTGGCAGGACCGAGTGCGTGGTCACTTTTACCGCAGAATACACCATAGTGTATGACACGGCCTTGTCCTTGGGGGGACCGGGGAGCAAGGCAGCTGGGGCAGGGTGGGCTGCCGATACCCCTGCTGCCTTGGGGCAGATCATGCTGTGAGAGTTGGGGAGCTCCCGCTCTCCCCGGGTCTGGCCAGAGCCCTGGGGTGGCAACGGTGTTGAGTGACTCCGGGCTCGGCCTGATGGTCCCAGCAATAGCAGGTTGGCAGCAGGAGGCGGAGGCGGCAGGGGAGGCGTCTCCCGCTCTCGTGCAGGCACTTGGGGAGCTGGGGTGGAACCAGCTGGCTCCTTGGAGTGGCAGAGGACCGGTAACCTTGAGACCCCATCGCCAGGGGCTCGTGAAGCAGACTTGGCTTGAGGGAAGGCCAGAAGTGGAGGCCGGTGCTGAAGGAGGTTGGGAAAGGGTGGGGGTATTTCACAAGGGGTGGTCTTGGTGGGTGTCCCATCCCTCCGGCTTGGGAGGGCAGAAGCTGGACGGCGGTGGGGGTGGGGGTGGGGCTGGAGGACATGAGGCTGTTGTGGAGGGGAGGGCGCCATCAATGGAGGAGGCCCGTTGGCCCTGCCATCTCCTGCCTCTTCAGGCAAGGGGTACTTCATCTCTTCATATATAGCCTCACTGTCTTCAGAGTCCGAATCGGCAGCAGCTGGAGGGGTTGGGCCTCCACTTCCAAGCGGAGGTCCGGTCAGGCCTCCTCCACTTCGTCCTCCTCCACGAAAGACGTCCCCTACCATCTCAATGTACACGGGCTCTTCTTCCGGGGCACCTGCATCCAGGTCTCCGGTTATTCGAGAAGCCCTACTGAGGCGTTGCAGGGGCAGGTTCCCCCCTCGAGAAGATGGGGCTGGGGCACAAGACTCATCGAAGGACACAGACAGCTGGGTGTTGGGGCTTCGCCTGGGTTTCTGCGGCGGAACCTTCCGGTTGGACTCACGGCACTCGGGGGTTGGCTTCTGGGAGCCTAAGTGGAGTGGGAAAAAGAAAAAGCAATGGAGGGTTTTTTTTGTTTGTTTGTTTGTTTTGGGGTTTTCGAGACAGGGTTTCTCTGTGTAGCCCTGGCTGTCCTGGAACTCACTCTGTAGACCAGGCTGGCCTCGAACTCAGAAATCTGCCTGCCTCTGCCTCCCAAGTGCTAGGATTAAAGGCGTGTGCCACCACTGCCCGGCGGCAATGGAGGGTTATTGAATAGCGCACCTAACAAGCGTGGAAGGCCTCTACCACTGAGCCACTCCCCCAGCCCCTCCCTCGGGGATTCTAGGCAGGGGCTCTACCACTGAGCCACGCCCCCAGCCCCTCACTGGGGGATTCTAGGCAGGGGCTCTACCACTGAGCCATGCTCCCAGCCCCTCCCTCGGGGATTCTAGGTAAGTGTTCTCTACCTTTGAAATACATCCCCAGCTTTTTTTTCCTGATAAATTTTTTCTCTTTTAAGAGAAGGCTTCTAAGCTGCCCAGGGTGGCCTTTAACTCATTTCATAGTAAAGGGGGAAAGTTCCTTTCTGATCTCTTGACCCAACTTCAAGGACATATTTGACTATTCATCTCGTCCACAACCTTCCACTCAGAGCCCAGTAAGTTTCTTTTCTATAAGACAGTCCCCAGTTCTTTCTTTCTTCCTCTTTCTTTCTTCTTTCCTTCATCCCTTTCTTCCTGTTTTGTTTGAGACAGGATCTTACCATATTGCCTTGGCTAGCCTAGAGTTCCATGTGCAGTCCAGGCTGGCCTTGAACTCACAGAGATCCCCCTGGCTCTATCCCTGAGCATTGAGATTAAAGTCGGGCACCACCATGGCCCAGGTTTGGTTGGTTTGGTTTTGTTTTTGATTTAGCTTTTTTTTTTTTTTTGGAGACTGGGTCTCAACACATACCATAAGCTATAATCTTACGATTTCTACCTCAGCCTCCTACCAACTCCAGAATCTGCACTTCCTCCCCACCTTTGAGTTCTTTCCTAACAGCTGTTTCTAGGGAGTGTCTCCTGCCCTTGAATGGTTCATCTGAGGTCCATCTAAAAGAAACCCCCCATTCCTTTTGAGAATGGAACCTTCCACTTGCTTGGCTCATGCCTGAATGAACCCTCCCAGAGGGGCCCCCCCCCGCCTGGAATGGATCCTGCCGCGGGCAGCTTCCTCTGAAGAGGGATGGGGAACAGGGTGGACGTCTCACCTGCTTTCTTACTTGGTGGTGTCTCTGCCCCCGGTCCTGCCATGCTGAGCTTGGTGCTGGGGTGTCTCCGGGGCTTAGCTGGGGGTCTCCGGCTGCTACTGTCCTCCGTGAGCCCTCCTCCACCTCCTCCAGGCCCACCGCCTACACTGTCCATACTGCCCACCGAGTGGCAGGAGAGCGAGCGTGGGGCCATGGCGCTGCGGCAGGGGTGAGGGGTGTGTTCCTGGGACGCCGGCATGGTCATGAAACCCATCCTGAGGGACCGTCGAAGGGAGGCAATGTCCCGCACTCGAACCCCAGGCCCTGGGACAGCCCCAGACCCCACCGGGCCTGTGGGGGCTGCTTCCTTACTGGAGCTAGGGAGAGAAGACAGGATGGAGCAGAAGTTAGACGTCAAGCCATACTCCATCTCTGGAGGAGATAGCATTTTCAAGAGTAGAACAACTGTGTTTGCCCAGGGAGGAGGATAGGAGCCTGGGGTGGGGACTCTGAAGGGTTAAGGTAGGACTTTTCAGGCAGCTTCTTTGGATTTAAGAAAAGCCAGGCAATGGGTGGTGTGTGTGTGTGTGTGTGTGTGTGTGTGTGTGTGTGTGTGTGTGTGTATGCCCCTGTTTGCCGACTGACCACCTAACTAGTACACAGCCTGTTACGTGGAAAAAGATGCATTCTAGGCAACAGCGACCTGACAGACTAACAGACACACCTGCCACTGTGGCTCCTAGAGCATCCTGGCCCATACCTGGCCCCTGGCCGCTCTTCATGCCAGCTACTATGTACTATGGCCTCTGTCACACCACAGGCCTCTTCTCCCAGAGACAGGGTGTGATGCCTGAATCATCAGAGCTTCTCTCTCTCTCTCTCTCTCTCTCTCTCTCTCTCTCTCTCTCTCTCTTTCTCTCTGCTGCCCTCTCTCTGTCAGCCTCCTCAGCTCACTTCTATTCCCTTTTTCTGTCCCCAAGTTCTCCTCCGGGTGAGTGAAGGGGGGTGGCTGGCAGCGAAGATGGGGAGAAGCCGCTGTGGGGTGGGCTCATCATTAAGGCCCTGTCTACTAACCCTTTATTAGGGAGAGATTGCTGTAGTGATCGCTCTGATTAATCTAATTAACAGCAAGAATTAAACTCCACAGTTGCGAGGAGGGATGGAGAGGACTGGGAGGTGCTTCTGACTCAGGCTCTAAGAGGCTGTGTAGTCAAAAGGGAAAGGAAGAGGAGCTAGAGGAAGCAGCCTGAGTTCCTCGGGGGTCAGAAGAAAGGGTTGGTGGAGATGCAAGAATGAGGGGCATGGGGTCTGGTCTCCACCTGACTCTTCTGCAGAACTTAGCCTATCAGTCCTTACACACACACACACACACACACACACACACACACACACACACACACACGTCCCTTAGTCACTCCCTCCAACAGGAGACTGGTAGGGGATTACATGAATGCTCTTTGAGCATTCCCTAAAATGACCCTCTCCCTGGACCCTGTGAGGACCATGGGGCCTGCCCTTTCCAAGGTCAGGTGACAAGGGAAAGCTAGCAGCCAGTCTCAAAATAACAGGAAAAAGAGAGTCAGGAAGGAGGGACTCATGGGGACAAGCCACTAAGGTTCTCCAAAGCTGGAAGTCATTTCCCTGGCCATATCCTCTCCCAAGAAGCCAGGAACAAGGCTAGGATCAAGGATGTCCATTTTTGCAGCCATTCTGTGCTAAGTAGTGACAAAGCTGATTCCCCCCCCCCCCCCCCGGGAAGGGCTGTGGCTAAGCAAAAGGGGCAGGTCTGGGTGCAACAGGAGGTGGGTGGGACAGCCGAGGGCCCAGCCTTACCTCCTCTTGGCCTCCTCTTCTTTGTGCTGTCTCCACTCCAGCTTGGTTTTTCGGTAGAGAAGGTTCATGTCGTGGGGCAAGAGGTGGGGGCTGAGGGGCCCTGCTTAATGCCACCAGGCCCGGGGGGCGGCCCTCCCTGGGTCCCGGATCCACTTGATAAAGGGAACGGGTGGAGAGAAAAAGGAAGATATGGGTGGGAAGGGAGGAATGAAAGAGAAAAAGGAGCAGAGACATGATTTGGGTCTTCAGAAGAGGAAAACGCAGGCAGACTATCCAGTACAGCTTAGGGGACCCCTCCCAGCCAGCCAGCCATAGAAGTGTGTGTGTGTGTGTGTCCAGAATCACACACCGTGACAAAGGTGTTTGGAGCCACAGACACTGAGCAATCAGGCTGACACAGATTCCCACTCTGTATAAATATAACCCGAACCATCACAGACAGCAGACCTCGCAAGCACACAGCAACTCCGAAGGGACACAGCATTAAATATGACACACCACCAGCCACAGACTTATATCTACAAATAGGGACAGACATAAAGGGGCACAGGTAAACACAAACCCAGGAACAACAAACACACAGACATAAACACCCACTGACACACCCACCGATACACACAGACCTCTAGCACACAAATCTGCTATGGAATTGGCCACACCTACAGACAAGTTGTGCTCAGGGCCTACTTTCCTATATCGCATCCAGATGGGGGGGCAGTTAGGCTTGCTACCCTCTTTTGGGCCCTGAGGCTTAGTGCGGGTGTTCATCAGGGCAGGGTGGGGACGCCGAAGGAAGGATGGTGATACTGAATTGGGCAACTGAAATCCCACCCATCCATCTACCTTCACTCTCTGGAGTCCCCGCTTTTCCAATCCGGGGCCTGGACCTCCGTCCACCTCTATTCGAGCTCCCTGGTCCCTCAGCAATGGTTTCTGCCTCCCTCCTCTTGCTGATAAGCCCAAATCAATCTACCTTCTGTCTGCTCCAGGATTTGGGAGAACCCCCGGCTTCCCCCTAGTAGTCCCGCCCCTGAATCCCACCCTGGCGGGGGCGGGGGTCTCCAGCCTGGCCCCATAGCAACCTTCTGGGCTGCGGCCTCCATACCTGCGCTTTGCGTCCCTTCCCCCAAACACACTCTCTCCCTTTCGCCTTCAGCTTCACGTCTCCTCCCTGGAGCCCCTCCTCACAGCCGTCCTCCTCCTTCCCCAGTTTGTTCCAAACCTGGCCTGCTTCATCCCCCCCCTTTTCCATCCAAGGGCCCTAGGTTCCCGGGGCACCCCCTCCTCTTCCCCTTGTCCTGCTACCCTGGGTGTCTCCGCCTCTCGCCCCGCCAATCCTCCCTACCCCTAGTCCCCCCATCACCACCTCCCCGCATGAAGCCTCCCCAGTTTCTACATCACCGTACCTGGCCTGCCGGGCGCCGGCCCCCCCATGCCGGGCTCCGCCCGGAGCAGGAGGAGGGAGGAGGAAAGACAGAGAGAGACCGGGGGAGCCGAACTGGGCCCTGCCGCAGAGACAGCCCCGCCTCCGGGTCCGCCCCCAGACCCGCCCCCAGCCCCAAACCCACCCTTCCACACCCTCCAAGGACAGAGCGGGAACGGCGGTGCGGCGCTGCACCAGGAGATTGGGGTGGAGGGTGCAGGAACCGCGGAGCGTACAGGGGATCTTGAGAGGAAGGTCTTGGGGTGTGGGAGTCCCGCTCCCCAGCTTTCGGGCGTCTGGTCCTCGCCGACCCGCGCCCCCTACTCAGCCGTGCTGGGCAGGGTTGGGTCTCCCAAGCCCTAAGCGGAGCGGAGCGGGGTGCTCAGCGGCGCCCCCCAGCGGGAGCCTGGAGGTCGCACCCACCCGCGAACCCCGTGCGCCTTAGTGCTCCCGGGTGGGAGGCTGCGGCTGCGGCCCCTGGGCGCTGCCAAACGATGAGGCAGGCAGAGGGACTCCGAGTCCGGGCCCTGCCCGGAGATCAGCGCATCTGCTCAGCAGGGGGCGTGCTCCTTTGGCTTAGTCCCGGCCGTGCCCCCACCCCGCCACCCCGCCCTAGGTGCGGGGAGGGCACGAGAATTGGCTGGCTTGGTGCTGGGCCTCCTCCCCTTGCAGCCTCCCAGGCGCCCGGACCTTGTTCCACCGTGTGGGGCTCAAAGTCTTCCGCACGTCCGCCCCCGCGGTCCAAGTCATCCCTTACTAACCTTTGACTCCGTGGGCGCCGCCCGCCAGGATCTGAGCGCACCAGGTTGGCCCGTACGGGAGACCACCAGGGGCACTACCTAGGAGTGGTTAGGGATGTAACCTCACCCCTCCCCTCCTTTGACCTTTTCTTATCAGCGCTGACAAATTCCTTGCTTGGATTAGCTCCGACACATAGCTTCGTGGTTGGGTAAATTAGCATCGAGAAGACCTCGGCTGCATTCTCCAAGGACTGGAAAAAAAAAAAATCCCTGCAAAATATGCACATCCTAATCCCTGGTACCTGTGGATGCTTTTCAATGCGGCAAAATCTTTGCAGGTGTGCTGTGTGGCCTCAAGCAAATCTCACTGCTTGTCTGAGCCGCGTCCCATTTCATACTTGCCTCGATTAACCTTACTGGAGGCTTGGCGCGCTGTGGCGCACACCTGTGATCCCAGCATTCCTCAGGTGGAATCAAGAGGACCTTCAGTTCAAGGTCATTCTTTGCTACACAAGTTCAAAGCCAGCATGGCCTACATGAGACTATAAATAAAGACCTTAGGAAGGAAGAGGGTTGTCAGCACTTTGTAAATCAACAGCACTATATAGGGATCCCGTCTGAAGAAGCAAGGGTATGTGGGTAGCTTAGTTTTCTGGACTGCAGGACCTGGCTACTACAGCCATTTTTTTTTTTTTTTTTTCCAGACAAGGTTTCTCTGTGTAGCCCTGGCTGTCTGGAACTTAGTTTGTAGACAAGATTGGTCTGAAACTCACAGTGATCCACCTGCCTCTGCCTCCCCTCTTGAGTGCTGGGCTTAAGGGTGTGTGCCACCACATCCAGCCTGAGTGTGGATAAATTTTAACAAAAAGATAAAGAATAAATAGGCAAGGGGGGCAGGAATTGCTTTTGTTTGATTTTTGTTTTTCAGTACAGGGTTTCTCTGTGTAGCCCAGGCTGTCCTAGGACACATTCTGTAGACCAGACTAGCCTAGAACTCAGAGATCCTCCTGCCTCTGCCTCCTGAGTGCTGGGATTAGAGGTGTGTGTCACCCATTTACATCTCTCTGTCTCTCTGTGTGTCTGTCTCTGTCTGTGTGTGTGTGTCTCTGCCTCTCTCTCTATCTGTCTATCTATCTATCTTAACATTTACCTAATCTTAAAAATATGGTCAGAGGGACTAGGGAGGTGCTCAGCAGTTAAGAGCACATACTACTTTTGCAGAAGACTAGAGTTCAGCTCCCAGCACCCATACTGAGTGGCTCACAACTCTCTGTAATTCCAGCTTCAGAGGATTAGATGCCTGGCCTCGGGCACCTGCACCAAATGGGCACATTCCTACACACAGACACACATGCACACACATAGTAAAAATAAGCTGGAAGGCAGGCATGGTGGGGCATCCTTTAATCCTTTAATCAGCACTTGGGAGGCAGAGGCAGGCAGATCTCTGAGTTCAAGGCCAGCCTGGTCTGCAGTTCAACAGAAGAGCATTTAGCTAGCATGGCTGGGTTCAGTCAATAGCACCAACACTACCACAATAATAAAGGTGATGAGAAATTTCCATAAATGTCAGGTGTGGTGGCTCTGTTTTTGTAATTCTTGGACTCAGATGTAGTGGAAGACGGATCAGGAGTTCACTTGGCTACCAGCCTGGGCTATTAAGACCTTGTCTTTAAAAACGTATGTGAGCCAAAGCAAGGAGCCTAGATATTCCCATAGAAGCCTGAACTTTTCCTTAGAAAAATAACAGAATGCTTCTGTGCCTCAGTTTCCTTCACTGAATAACTGCATTCACACCATCCATCTTTCTTCCCTAGAAGAAAAAAAAATTTTTTTGGGCAGAATCTTTTTTTTTTTTTGTTTTTTTTTTGTTTTTTGTTTTTTGTTTTTTTTTGGTTTTTTGAGACAGGGTTTCTCTTTGTAGCCCTGGCTGTCCTGGAACTCACTCTGTAGACCAGGCTGGCCTCGAACTCAGAAATCCACCTGCCTCTGCCTCCCAAGTGCTGGGATGAAACGCGCGCGCCACCATTGCCCGGCTGGCAGAATCTTATGTAGCCACAGGCTAGCCTCTTATTCACTATGTCCCAAGAATAACCTTTACAGGTAGTTTACTGATGCTAGAGATGGAACCCAGGGCGCTTAAGCACTGTACTAACTATATTCCCAGCCCAACCAAGGGTTCTTCCTCTTTTCCTCCTGTTTGTCTGTTGCTGTTGAAACAGGATACCATGTAGCTGAGGCTAGCCCTTAACTCTTCAGCCTCCTGCTTCTATGCCACCTCCCAAGATCTGAGATTACAGGCATGTACATGCACTGCCCCAGCCAGCTAGGACTTTTAAAATATACCTAAGAACAGTTCTGTTTGAGTAAAATTAATTAGAACCTATCTCCTTCCAAACCCATGAGTGACAACAGATGCCGCCTTTAGATCCCGCTTTGGCTGGAAGACTCTGGCCCGGAATGCCAGTTATGGGTGCCAAGAAAGAAAAATGGCAGTTGGGAGTTTGCTTTTTTCTTGCCAGTCGCAGAATGGACCCTTTATGTGTGTGCGGATTCTCCTTCATAACGATGAAGGAACAGTAAGGGACAGGTGGGAAAAGGTTGGAGATGGGAAAGAGTCCTGTAGCCAGCTGGGACTGATTCTCAGGTACACCTATGGGGTAGTCGTGTGGACACAGGTGTGTGTCCAACCAGTGTGGGGAAACAGAGGTGAGCAAGTTCATCTTCCCGTCTACCTAAGTGTTTATACGAGGGACAGATAGGGACAAACATGAGAAGGTAGCAATGCCTGTTCTGGGCTGAGGAGTGGCTCAGCAGGTAAGAGTCCTTGCTACTCAAGCAGGAGGATCTGAGTTCAAATCTTCGGCAGCCACATGAGAAGCCAAGCATAGCCACGTGTGCCTATATCTTCAGTGCTGTGGAGAATAGACAGAGGGTAATTATTGGGGCTTGCTGGCCGCCTACCAAGCTATGCATTCAATACGAGACCCTGAGCAGGACACCCAGTGTGGTCCTCTAGCTAACAAACACACACAGGTCTGTGCAACCACTCATGCATGTGCACACATGCCACACAGATGTCTGTCCTACCACCAACAGCCTTCTTGGATAGTCTGCTTCTCCAACTTTCCCTTTTAAGAGAGGAAAACACCATATCAGAGATTTGATTTCAAATACAGGAGCAGACCCGTGATGGCTCAGTGGGTAAAGGGCTTTACCACCAAGTAATGGCTGGCACTATTCCATCCTGAGACCCACATAGTGGAAGAGAAAACTGACTCCTCCAAGTTGACCTCCAGATCTATATACACACATACACACAAACACACACACACACACACACACACACACACACACACACACACACACACACATACACACACACCGAGTAAAAAAAATTCAAATATTGCAGCAGAATCCGAGAAAAGATACTGGAGGGATGCAATACGATTGGGTAGAGCTGATAATTGTTACAAGTCCATGATGGCGCGCGTGGGCGTTCATGATCCTATTTCCTCTACTTTGGGGCATGTTTGAAAATTTTCATAACCGCTCGCTTTTGAAAACGAGAGTGGGGAAGGGGAGTTTCTCGTGAATTTACCGTGAAAACCAGAGACGCTGTGACAAATCGCAGTCAGCGGGTCACATTTACTAGGTATTTATGGACAG
>CM052721.1:15075181-15154955 GCA_028551405.1 Uromys caudimaculatus
AAACCCTGTCACAAAAAAAAAAAAAAGTGTATATATGTGTGTGTGTGTGTGTGTGTGTGTGTGTGTGTGTGTGTGTGTGTGTGTGTGTATGGGTTTTGGTTGTTTGTTTGGTTTTTGGTTTTTCGAGACAGGGTTTCTCTGTGTCGCCCTGGCTGTCCTGGAACTCACTCTGTAGACCAGGCTGGCCTCGAACTCAGAAATCCACCTGCCTCTGCCTCCCAAGTGCTGGGATTAAAGGCGTGCGCCACCACTGCCTGGCGGGCCAAAATTTTTTTTTTTTTTTAAAGATTTATTTATTTATTTAATGTATGTAAGTACATGGTCGCTGTCTTCAGACACACCAGAAGAGGGCGTCAGATCTCATTACAGATGGTTGTGAGCCACCATGTGGTTGCTGGGAATTGAACTCAGGACCTCTGGAAGAGCAGTCAGTGCTCTTAACCGCTGAGCCATCTCTCCAGCCCCGGGCCAAAATATTTTTAAGGATATGTTTTCAGCCTATTCGTGCTTGAACCTTAGGAAGACAATTTACAGGGGTGCGGGGCCCTTATTGCCTGTACCGAAGGAGACTTGAGCTATTTCCCTCTCTGACCAGTAGGGGGGACCAGAGGAGCTGCAGAGCTACCTCTGTCTCCTGATACTCTGTACTTTTCTAAGGAGAATTCTGGAAGGATCCCTCTTGGGTGTTCCTTGAATAAAGCAAGCGGCTCCCCTTCAGGAAGGTGAGAGACACAGTCAACCAAAGTATTGTCCTTGCTTCCCAGACTCTTCCTTTGGCGACTTGGGGACCTCTAAGCTGGGGCAGAGGCCACTGAGCCAGCCGACTGGGATCTCTACCAATCCTTTCATGGTAAGCACTGCACCGTGCTGCTGGCGCGCCCCCGTGATCCTCCTGTCTCTGTCCCCCGAAACACCAGTGTTGAGGGTGTACGTGCGACCACCCCGGTTTTTTATATGGGTGCTGAGGATTCAAACTCAGGTACCCATGTTTTTACAGCAAATGCTTTTACCAGCACACACACCCCACCTCCTCCCTTGTTTAAGACTGAGTCGCACTGTGTGCCCCAGGCTAGCCTGGAGCTCATGATCCTCCTGCCTCAGACACCCGAGTGCTGAGATTTCAGGTGTGTGCCTCCACACCCAGTTCTCAGGCCCCCTCAATACCTCACTCCCCTCAGCGTCCCCTCATCTCCCCTGCTGTCTGCTCCTCCAGTCGTTATGTTAGTCCGACAGCAGTTTCCCTCCCCCTGATCTGTTAACCTTCTGCTGTCTCTTTGCAGACTGGATCCTCAGCGTTTGCTTCCAAGCCTCCAACCACAAACCCGTTCTTGTAGCACTGTGTCATTGGGGGAAGAAGGGGCTCTCCCCTACTTGGGGCGTGGGGGACGACTTCCACTTCTGCTGCTCCCCCTTCAGAGCTCTGGTGACCATTTGCCTGTGGGGCATTTCTGTGTCTGAGGCCGGGGTTGGGCCTGGTTTGTAGGGCTTATGGATCTGGGAACGGCGGGAGGTTTGGAAGCGTATGAGACTTGTGGATGAGTCAGACTCTAGCCTCCTGGTCTGCCGCCCAGGGGCTTCCTCTTCCTCGCTGGACAGCTACCCAGGAAGAAGCCCAGAAGGAGCAAGGATACCCTCAACAGGGGGCCCCAGAGTAGTGTATTTCTGTCAAATTATTAAGTAGGAAGACGGCCTTCGATCCTGTTCCTTCTGGCCTGTGAGGAGAGAAGTTAGCAGCAGCCCCGGCAGCAGCCTTCCCCAGGGAGCAGCTCCACCACACCCAACCTTCCAAAGCTGCCGCAGTCCTCCCAACAGAAGCAAAGCGGAATGTAGGGTAAAGATGAGGCCTGGTGTTGAAAGCCACCAGACAGCCCTGGGACTGCGGCTTCTGGTGTCAGTACTTTTGTTTTCCAGGCTCAGCCACACCCACTTTTCTCCACCTCAATTCTTCCTAGCTGTCCCCCCATCCTGGCCGACAGGGTAGGGGTGTCTTACCTACAGAATATGCGTGCCCACCTCCTGTCAAGCACTTTAGTTAGCCCTGTCATGTTTGGATACCAGTGTTTTATATTTATAAATAGAGAATTTTCTAATATAGCCTATTATATACATAAATATATATATATGCACACACATATGTAAACAGATAAACACCGCCAACCATTCTTTCTCTCCCAGACAACCCTTTAACTTGGGGGAATGGAACTGGGCTTGGGGGACTTGGGTAGGAGGGTCACAAGTTCAAGACTAGCCTGGACAATTTTGAGACCCAGTCTCAAAGGAAAAAGATAAGAAGTGAAAAAGAGGTCTCAGGGAGTAGTAGCTCAGTGGCAGAGCAACTGTCTAGACTCCTCCTGGGAGCTTGGAGAATAGGGTAACTCCTGCCTGTGCCTGGATAATCAAACCTGGAGCCCCAGGGCTCAGGGAGGACAAGCAAGCATCCTGAGGCTTTTCCACAATACACATGACTGACTGACTGACCAGGTACCAGAGCCTAGGCTTTGCCAATGAAAAGTCTGGGTTGGCCAGGGAGTTTGGTTTGGTTTTCTTTTTCTTTTTTCCACATTCCTCCCTCTGCTCCCAAATATCTGCACCAAAGCTTGTTTGGAGGCAATGTTGGAAAAGATTGCGTTTGAAAGGATTAAAAAAAAAAAAAAAAAAAAAAAAAAGCTCTGAGTGTCTTGTTTTGTGCCAGCTGGAGTGGACACAAGTCAGTCAACATGACTGATCCTTGACTTGGATCTTCCGACCCTCGCTGCCTGGGCTGATAAACATGTGACCTCAACCAAAAGCCGAACTGCGCAACCTCTGTTAGCAAGAAGAACAGTGAGGGGCCTGATCTGGGACTGGAAGGTAGCGATCAAGGGGCCGGCAGGGGCCGCGGGGCTCGCGGAGTGTGGCTTTGATAAGTAAACAGACCCCTCCGTGTTCTCGGCCCCTCCAGCAGTTCCTGACCAGAGGCTGTTGTGTCAGCAGCCAGGTGTTTGGGCTGCCTGTGCATGGGATGACTATTCCCTCCAGCAGAGAGACCCAGGCCTTGGCCTTGCTGTTTACCCGGGGAGGCCCCGCCCTTCAGACCTCCACCAAGAGTTGCCGGCCCTTTAAACTATTCATTCTTAGGATTTCTGTGAGCCTTCCACAGGGACCAGGAAGGGGATGTGGGAATTAAGTTATCAGTTCCTTTGCTTTATAGACATTTCTGGAAAGATCTCTAGCTCTTACTAAGCTAGGCTTGGCCTTCCCTCTGCAATTCAATCCCTACTGCTTCCCGGCTAGCCTAGCCTCTCCCCTCCTTCCCTCTCCTGGGAGGGGGAGGGGGAGGGAGGTCACCCAGCTGGCCCCTAGCCTTTGTACTAGATTTTCCCATAGTTTCTGTTTCTTTTCTCATCTTCATAATGTCAGTCTGTTCCCCACCACCACAACCAATTCTCCCTATGTAGCTTGGGCTATCCTCAGACTCAGTTCTGCTGTCTCAATCTCCTAAAGGCTAAGATTCCAGGTATGTGCCCCCACGCCAGGCTGCCCCTCCCGTGTCTTTTTGCTGCTGCTGTTTTTGAGACATAATCACAAAGGTGATGTAGCTCTGGCTCGTGTGGAACTCACTGTGTAGCCCAGGCTGGCCTCAAACACACTGTGTAACCAAGTATGACTGAATTTCTGACATGCCATCACACAGTTTCACAAGGTGCTGGGAACTGAGCATTCTACAAAAGGAGCCCTGTCTCTGGCCTTCCCTTTCCCCCCAGTCTGCTTGAAGACAGGAGTAAGGGCAAGGTTGGTTGTGGTTTTTTTGTTTGTCTTGTTTTTAACACGCTGGCTCCAGACAACTTTAGTTTTAAAGGGCCCTAAAAAACTAGGCCCCTTTTATGTATAAATCAAACTGTGCTGCATCCCAAGGACTCTCCTGTTGCCTGCCTGCTGCCTGGGCCCAGGCCCTCCTAGCCACCGCCCCTCTCTCCTGTCCCCCTGTCTGACATGGTCCCTGGACAGTCTTCTGGCCAGGGTTGGGTGACTAGGCTGAGAATCTACCCAGGGTTAGCCTCAAACATTCCCTGGGCTGAGGCTGGGGCTAAAGCCACTGTCCCTGGCAAGGAAGGGCTCAGCAACTAACCTCTCCAGACCCGTGGCAAAAACAATGGAAACATCCCTAATCTGTAGAAAAAATGAAATGAGTAAGCTTGTTTTTCTGCTTTGCACAGCCTCACCTGACTGTTGTAAATCTCGACAGATGCGCATACTTGCACATACGCACGAGTGGGGGGGCGGGGGGGACTGGAAGAACGCACTTAGCTCATAGGCATCTGGTCACTGTCCTCTCTGCACGGTACCTGGCCACTGCTCTAGCTATGCTATGCAGGCGACAGCCACTCTGGCTCAGGTCTGTCTGTCAGCCAGCCACCCATGGGCAGTCTCTGTGGGTACTAAGCCTCATTGTATAGCTTAGCTGTCCCCCTACCACTCCCCCACACAGCCAGAGAAGAATCACAAGACTATCCCAAAGGCTCTCCTCTGGATTCCTACTCCTGCTAACAAGAGTCTTCCATAGAGGTGTGGTGTGCCCCCAACCTAACACAGCTCCAAATATGCTACTTCCAGTGTTGCTGGGGTTTCAGAAGACTGTATGTGCTTAGGTAGAGCCCAGAGCACAGCTGTTGCTATGGCAACCGACAGAAGCCAGGCTTCTGGTACTCAGCAGATCACCTGACACTGCTCACCTCTCTGTGTTAGTCCACACCCCAGGTCCTTGGGTGGCTGCTGCTTCCTGCTTTGTCTTTTACCCAGCACTCCAGGCCTGAGTGACACAGAGCGTTTGGAGCTGTCTCTGTGACAGCAGATGTGATTTCACAAGGACAGATGTTTGCAAGATAACCAGGGTCAGGGAGGCAGGAAAAAGATAGGAAGAGACCCTTCCTGGAAAGCTTCAACTCAATCCTGAGGGAGGGAGGCTCAGTTTCCTTGGAGGTGGGGTCTTGCTTGCCATTCCCTACTCCAGCCTAGCAGGCAAGAGAGTTGGAAACCATCTGTCTCCACTACCCTCTCACTTAGGGGCCCTGGATTTCCGGCTGTGCACTACCATGTCCAGCTCTCTGTGTATCCTGAGTACCCAGCTCAAGTCTCAAACTTAGTACATTATCCACGGGTCCATCTTCCAGGGTTTACCAACTGAACTTGCAGAATTTCTTTGAGCCCTGGGTGGGGCTCTGCCTGTTTAGGAGGTACCTGGGGCAGGCTCCAGGCCCTAGAGGCCTCCAGTGTCTGCTGACCATGCAGCACTGAAAATGTGCTCAGAAAATGTGCAGCCCAGCTGGGCAGTGGTGGCGCACGCCTTTAATCCCAGCACTTGGGAGACAGAGGCAGGCGGATTTCTGAGTTCGAGGCCAGCCTGGTCTACAGAATGAGTTCCAGGACAGCCAGGGCTACACAGAGAAACCCTGTCTCAAAAAAACAAGCAAGCAAACAAACAAAAAGTGCAGCCTTAAACCAGACAGGCAATGGTGGTGCACGTCTGTAAGCCCAGCACTTGGGAGGCAGGGGTAGTCAGATCTCTGAGTGCTGAGGCCAGCCTGGTCTACAAAGGGAGTTCCAGGACAGCCAGGACTTCACAAAGAAACCCTGACATGAGAAGAGAGAGAGGGAGGGAGAAAGAGAAGGAAAGGGAGAGGGAGAGGGAGAGGGAGAGGGAGAGGGAGAGGGAGAGGGAGAGAACGAGAGAGACCCAGCTTCATTGCCGCAGTGGTTTTCTAGTATTCAAGATCACCAATGGGCCACAGGCCCTTGAACTATCCTGAGAAGACCTAGGTTGTCTCGGTTCTGTTTCCCTGTTAGATGGGTCCCTTACCTGAGGGAGACCCTCCCCAAAATTCCCTACAGGGTCCCACGGCTTGGCCTTTCATTCTCTATACCTTCATCTTTTCCCACACGCATTTTGCTAGCCATGGCATTAGGGAATTGCCAGGTCTGCTAAGGTGCCATGACTTGTCAACCAAGCTTTGTCTGACAGAATGCGTCACGCCACTCCCTACCCCTTGTGACCCTAATATGGAGAAACAAAACATCCAAGGGGCTGGGGACATAGTTCAATTGGTGCTGTGCAAACCCAATGGCCCAGATTTGGTCATCAGAATACGCATAAAAAGTAGAATTCACGGCATGCATCATAATCCCAGCACTCCTGGAGCAAGATAGAAGACGCCAGCAGGGCACATGCTTCTTATCCAACACTCAAGAGGCAGAGGCAGGCAGATCTCTCTGAGTTCCAGGTCAGCCGGGGTTACAGAGAAACCCTGCCTTAATTAATTAATTAATTAATTAATTAATTAATTAATTAATTAATTAAAAAAAGAATGACCACTACTATCTTTGAAGCTCCCAGGCCAGCATGCCTGGGGTACATAGTGCAGCCGCAGAGAGTCCCTGACTCAAAAACGTGGAAGGTAAGGACCCACTTCCAAAAGTTGTCCTCTGACCACTTGCAGGAGACAACCTGAACAACACACATAATCGTTTCAAAGCTGGGTGTGGTAGCACGCACTGTAACCCCAGGCAGGGGAAGTGGAGTCAGACCTAGGATATGCCTGCGGCTTCCAGGCCTGCTAACCTAACCTACTAGACGAGTTCCAAGCCAGTAAGCCTGTCTCAAAAACAACAGGGACAGCTCTTGAGGAACGATACCAGAGTTGTCATCCAGCCTCCACAAGCACGTGCAGTCATGGTGTATGATCTCCAGCCCCACCCAAACCTCTCAGGATACAAGGGACACCGGGACATCCACCACAGGATCCCGGCTTCTGTGACCACAGCCACCATCAGGTTCAAGTTGCATTTTTGGCTTGATGGTCGTGAGGGGCACTTTTAGGAAGGGGTGTCCCCAAGAGACTAACTCCTCGTTCACCTGTCCTTCAGTGGCCATTTGCATGTGTGAAAATCTGGGAGGTACAATTGGTTACCAGAGACCAATCTAGTCTGGTTTCCCTATCCTGGGGTATCTATCACCCCAAACTCACTGAAGAACTGCAGTTAACAGTTCGGGACACTGCTCAGCAGCCATGTTCCCTGAATAACTCAGAAGCAAAGACACAAACATCATCTCTGGGTGGGAAGGGAAAGAAGACTGAGGACCTAGGACTAGAGGCTCAGTGTGGTGGCGCCTCCCTGGAGAACTGCTGCTATCGGGATGGCCCCGCTAGGCCAGGTCGCTCTTGTAATCGCTAGTGCCATCACTGCTAAACCACAGCCGCATCTGCACCCTGGCTTTCTGGCTTTCGAGATTGCCCCAGGCTGCCCCTGGCGGTACTCTTCCACGCCCATATCCAGTCATCTGATTGGTAGAGACGCCCCCTCACTCCCCGCCCCTGTGAAAGTTTGGTCCCAGCGGTACAGGACTCCTATTCTAGCCTATGAAACCTAAACTCAAATCCCAGGCGTGGGAGGGTTAACTTGAAGGGGTGGAGATTCCAACAGGGAGGCTGACCTGGTGTCACAGGTCACTGGGACACACACACCCTGTGTGCAGGCTCCTTGCTCACTCCAAGTCAGGAGAGAGCGTGGAGAGATGCAGGGCAGCTAGGCCGTTTGCAATCTCCCAGGTCTACTTGTCCCAAGCCGGTGGTAGCTCAGGACACCATTCATTCAAATCGTCCTTCTGGGGACAGTTTACTGCCTTTAGCAGGAGATGAAGCCCGCAGGTACGGGGCCCACAGTCTCCTCCGAGGGCGAGTCCACCGACGTGTCCCTCGGCTCGCCGTTTCCTTGGCCCTGCCCGCCCGACGTGAGGCTCTGTGGCCATCTGAGGAAGCAGAAGTCCCAGCGCCGCCGCTTTTTCGTGCTGCGCGCTGACCCACCACGCCTGGAGTGCTATGAGAGCGAGAAGAAGTTCTTGGCCATTGGCTGCCGCCCACCTCGACCCCGGCGGACCGTTAGCCTGGAGGGTGCCTGCACTATTAGCAAGCGCGCGGATGCCCGTCAGCGCCACCTAATCGTCATCTATACCAGCGACAGCAGCCTGGGCGTGGCGGCGGCCAGCGAAGCGGAGCAGCAAGCATGGTACAGCGCCCTGCTCGAGGTGCGCGCCACCGCCGCTGCAGCTGCTGCTACCGCTATGGGTGAGCCATGGGTGAGCTACGGGAGGTCAGGGGGTGCCGACTTAGTTTACCTTGAACCTGTTTCCCTCAGATCAACAAAGGTTCAAATCTTAAGATTTTACGCGTCTTGGTCACCTGGGACCTGGTGACCCCAACCCTAGCCTCCAAGTGACTTGTCCGTTCTCTCCAGGTTTCAATCCCCAAGAGGCCCCTGAGTCTTGGATCTTCGCCCCATTCCAGGACGTCTGGCCTGTGACACTGCGGTCCAAGGGGCTGGGGGGAGCACGAGGCCTGAGCAGCGGCAGCTATCGCCTGTGCCTGGGTTCTGGGGCCCTGAGCCTCCTGCGAAAGCCGGGAGGCAAAGGTTCCAGAGACAGCCGAGCATCGCCACCACCAGTCCTGCGCTTGTCCTTGCTCAGTGTGCGCCGCTGCGGCCACGCAGACTCTTTTTTCTTCCTGGAACTCGGGCGCTCAGCGCCCATGGGTCCTGGCGAGCTATGGCTGCAGGCCCCTGATGCAGTGGTGGCCCAAAACATTCACGAGACTGTCCTGGCTGCCATGAAGAGGCTGGGGAGCAGTACAGCCAGTGGCACCGCTGAGGCACCGCTGGGAGACCCTCCAAAGAACGTTCCTGCAGTCCCTGCCCCGGCACCATATGAAATCCCTGCTTCAGCACTGGCAGCACAAGCAAGAAGCCCGGTTGAGCAAGAAAAGCAGGACGACTTGAAGCCCCTGGAAAGGATAGGGTCAACACGCTCCCACAGGGGGCTAGACCTGGGCGGGGACTACATCAGCATGGGAGTCGGGAATGACTACGTGCACATGGGGGGAGGAGAAGCTGGTGACTATATGTGGATGGCGCCCCCAGGCCTTCCTCCCACCCCTGGCAGGGGAGATCAGCTTGAGGATTATGAGAGCACAGAGTATGTGCCCATGAACAGATTTTTCCCTGGGCCTTTTTACTACGAGCTCAAGGCCAGGGAGCCTGAACTTGGGCGGCAGGGTGCCCGCGGCAGCATTAGGGACAGATGGGGACCCACAGTGGCTCAGCCCCGCTCTTCCCAAGTGTCCGAGGTCTCTGGGGACTACATGTACATCCCTGACTATGTAGGAGCAGACAGTGCTAGACTGGGGTCTCTGGACAGCTGCCTCAACTATGTAGACCTGGACCTAGTTCCTCCCCTGGAGGTTCCTGGAGCAGCCCCAGGGAATAGTCCACATAGCTATGCCAGCATCAAGTTCTAGAACTTTCCAGAGATAGTCAGATGAGGAGACCCAGGCATTGGTCAGGGAAGAGAGGAAAAGAAGAGAAAGCCTTAGTACACTGTTCAGCTCTGCACACATGAGCCAGGGTCCCTGAGGCCACCATGTCCCTTGTGAACTGCTATGCTGCCCCCTTGCCTGCTCTGTCCCTTCCCACTGTACCACCCAGGAAAAGTGCTCCAAAGAAATTAGACGCTTTTAAGAGAAAGTACTAGAAGGTCTCTCTGCCCTCCCCCTCCCCCATCCAAACAACAAACAAATAAAACCCTTCTCAGCTGAATGCCTACAGCGTCAGTCTCAGGCTAGCCGTGGCTGAAGCATGGATGAAGACTCTCACCCTGGTTTGGGACAGCTCTGTCCCCTCACATCTTGGCAGCTAGACGTCATTGTGTCTCCTCAGCCAAAGCATCACCCTACCCCAGTGTTTTCAAGCCAGAGAGAACTCGTAAGGCTCAGAGACGATGGGAGGAGCATCAGGGACCATGTTGGTGCTCCCCTAGCAGCCTGTCCTCCCCTGAGTCATCCTGCTTGGGTCTGAGTCAGGCTCACCTGACCCTTCTCTGGGCCCGGCAGACCTGGTCAAGTTTCTTACTTCCCAGAGTGCAGCCCAGTCCCCACTGTGGCCCCAACCCACCCATTAAAGGTGCCCTGCTCCCTGACTGTCTTGGCTCAATGGATTTCCCACCCCAGGTAGTGGATGACCAGTGAGTGAGGAGACCTGGGGGAAGAAGTGAGGGCAGTGGTAGACTGGGACCCAGCCTGCCTCCGAAGCCCACACCCCACTACAGAGAGCCTGGTTTGCAAACTCTGATTTATTGTCAACAAAACAGCTTGGGGGAGAAGACAGCACCCGTGGAGGGGCAGGGTACACTATGGACAGTGGTTACTGGGGTGCTGTGTGGGTCACGGGTCAGTGCTTTCAGAACATCTTTGGCCACCACTGGGGCCTGGGTCTTCAGAGACAGAGACGGGGTCCGGGCAGCTGGTAGAAGGCAGAGAGCTTGCCAGGGAGTTAGGTGTCTGCTCTCCCCGGCTCATCTGCAGCAGACCAGCAAGGGCAATCATCTCTGCCTCACTGAGCCAGGTGGAGGAGCAGGCCTGGGGTGCGGAGGGATGCACAGAAGGGGACATGATGGGGGGTGGGAGCAGCAGCTTCCGAGAGCCCATTGCCTGAGGAGACAGGAAGGGAAGCTTGTCTTCCCCGCCTTTGAATGGAGAAAGGAAGAGAAGAATAGAGGGGGGCTCCTTCTTACCTGCTGAGGGGGCTTGGGCAGGCACAGGGGAACACGCTGCCCACGAGGTAGCAGGGGGTCCAAGAGAAAGACATCTTCATAGCTTGTCACCGGAAGCCCTGAGGAGGAGAGCCCGCTAGCATGGCTGCCTTGGCCTTCCACCCTGGCCCTCAATGCAGCTTCCCCAGCAACGTCACGACTGAGCTGAGAGGCTAAGAGATGTACCTGTATCCCTAGACAGCACCTGCTCTTCTTCTGGATGTCCTGAGGTAGCAGGGATCCTGCCGCAGTCGTCATACATAGGCCAGGAAGGATGGCACAGTGTCCTGCCAGACAAAGATACCCCTGACCCACAGCCGGCCCCCTGTGAAGAACAAGAAGTTACTGAGCTCCGTCTCTCTTACTGCACCTCTGCTACCTGGAGACAGAGCCACAGATTCCCCCCAACTCACCACCAACTGAGGTCCTGCATTAGCCTGATGGCTGGGATCCCAAAGTGGCAGCGGAATCATCCTTGAGGGGGTGACCTGGGAGGTCACCCGGGGAGAAAAGGGTACTGTGAATGAAAGAGAAGAGATTAGAACAGGCTCTGAATCTCTGGGGCCTTGTGGGTAAAAACAGCAAGACCTGGTGCCTACCTGGGGCTTCCGCAGTCGGCTCAGTAGCCAGGTGCCTGGAAGGCGGCAGCTGCTTTCTTCCGGTCTCAGGTGGGCTGTGGGCCTGGGGCTGTGAGCTGTGTGAAGGGAAGGACGGGCTTCCCCACTCACTTCCCTTCCTAACCCTGACCTCAGTTAGTCGCAGGACCGACAATATACCCATTTCCCAGTACCGACCTCCTAGATTTTCTGTTTTGTTAAACGCCCACAACGCCTCCTAGCGGTCCCCACCAAGCCCTCACCTGTCCTGCACAGGCGTTTCTTGCTCTTCCATGGTTTCCTCTCCAGAGCTCCAGGCCTCTCCGTGGTCACTGCCTGTGGCGAGGCCTAGGCCCTCTGTCGCCTCCTCCTGGCCTGTGCCCCATGGCCCAAGCCAAGGCAACATCCTGTGTCTGGTGAAGCACCAGGCAATCCCCACCGCCGTGCTTGCGTGCGGCCCTGACTACATGAGCGCCCAAGTCCTAGCCCACCTCAGAGGTGTCGCCACAACGCCTGCGCCAGCGTTTCTCCAGCCACGTGGCACGCTTCTACCAGGTTCTCAAGGGCTCCCCCTGGCGGCAGAGGCACGGGGCACTTGTGCCCAGGCAGCTCCTCTGCCGGGCATTGAAACAGCAGTCTATGCTGGGACTCACAGTAGAGGACTCAGGTCCCCCAGAAGCTCGCGCATTCATGGACAGGCAGGCACACACCTGAGGGCTGACCTACAGGCCTTTGGGCTTCTCTTTATTGTGTTTGACACAACACTCTCCACCCAGATCGGGGGCTTCACCCGAAGCAGTCTAAGGGCAGGGGGATACCCAAGGCCAGTGCTACACACAAGACCATGGTCACCAAGTCCTTGTTAATTGGCAGGGCCCAGGTGTCATCTGCTCCCACGACAGGTCCAGTGGCAGCTGGGGCCCAGAGCCCCAACCTCTCCCCCTAAGGCTGTTGCAGAAGTACGTGAAGGACAGCAGCGATGTGGGGGAGACCCCTTCCAGGGGCCCCCTCCTCTTCCAGGATGTGGTGGGGCTGGCACAGGGACTCCTGGGGGGATGGGCCCAGGGTAAGTTTTCCCCTCGAATTCCCCAGCAAGGTTAAGAGAGTGGGGGCTCCTGGTAGACACTGCCCCATGCCTAGGGACAAATGACACATGGAAGCTGCCAGCAGACAACAGCAGGGTGGTTAACACAGGGAGCTTGGGCAGGAGAGGCCTGTCATTTCCAAAGGGAAATGCTCGTACAGGCAGGGAGCCCAGGCAGGACAAGCCCTGGGCCGCAGCAGTTCACACAAGAGCACACACAGGTGACAGTCTATACAGTTTATACACAAAGCCAGGGGCCCAGACTGGGCTCACATCCCCTACAAAGAGAGTTCTCTACAAAACAGAGATAATTTATCTCCCCCATAGCAGCCAGTAGGGGGAGTGAGGACAGAAGGGAAAAGCCAGGGTCCTGTCATCCCTGCGGGGACAGAGGGCTGGTGGGGAGGCCCGGAAGGCACCACCAGCACTAAGGGTAAGTAAGGGCTGTTGTGGGTACTCGAGTGGGGCTTCTGAGGTCAGCATTTGTGAGGGCACACTAGTGTCTTTGGTAGGGCTGAAGGCACCACCGGTGGGGACAGGCTCAACAGGAGGTCTTATAAATAGAAGGTGGGGAAGGGAGGGGCAACATGGTCCTAGGAGCCCAGGAGCCGAGTGTAGGCGACATAGAGCAGCAGCATGGAGACCACGTAGAAGAGGAGGAAGCCACCCAGACCAGAGGAGGGCTGGACTGGGAGAGGGGCCTTGCCCCCAACTAGGATCAGAGCCTCCAGTATGGTCTGCAGCCCCTGGGTGGTGCCCCGGAGGAGATCCGAGGGCGAGCACAGGTCAGCCTGGGGAGGAAGGACAGGGCAGACGGACAAGGACAAATAACAGAAGTTAGCAGCATCAAGCCACAGGCCTTCCCACCCTGCCCTCACAAACCAGGCCCACAGTCAGAGCATACCGACATGCAGACATGCAGGACAGGGAGACAGGAGGAGAGCAGGGCAGGAGATGTGAGGGGTGGGACCAGGACACATGCTTCCTGTAGGAGCAAACACCCCTGTGGGTGGAACTCCACCCCTCATGCACTGTATTCGGCTGAGCCCTAAACACCAACATCCTGCAGAGCAAAGCGCAGCCCCGTACCTCAGGCACACCCATTTTTCGACAGGCTTCTAAGAAACTCTCTACATTCTTCCGTGACTTGAGGGCACTGAGCTTTGGCTGAGGACAGAGGAGAAAGGACAGAATTTGGAAAGGCAAAGCCACAGTCCCATCCCTTCCCCTCTCCTCCTTCTGGGCTCCCACTGACCACAGCAGGTGAGGGCACATGAATGAAGGGTACAGAGCGGGGCCGCAGCTGGTTCGCCAACTGGCAGAGGATGACCCCATTGGCAAGAGCCTCTGCCAGGTCTTCAGGTAGGGGTTGCTGCAGCCTCGACTCTAGGACCTGGAAGCAGAGACAGGAGGAGCAGGAGGGGTCGGCAGGGAGCTCACTTGATCCCTTCCCCTCCTCGATGACAGGTCTAGGACAAGAAGGAGTTGTTGCAGGCTGTGTGGGTCCTGAGGAGGGAAAGGGGAAGGGGGTGCCATGCTGGGCCAGGCCTCTGCTCACCTGGCGAAGTTGGGATATTAGCTCTTTCTCCTCGAGATTCTGAGAAAATGGCCGAGGTCTCGAAACAGACTCTGGAGAGGAAGGGACTAGGGGGAAAGGAAGGACGAGGGTGGTTCTGCTTCATGGATAAACTTTGGAGCCCACTTCCAACAGTCTGACACCAAGATTATCTCCTGCCTATGGGACTTTCCATGAGCAGGGACAACACCCTAAGAGACACAAGCCCCAAGAGATAGAGTCCCGAGGTTAGTGCCAGGAAGACAGAGACTTACTCGAGCCACTCTGAGAAGAAGAACGGAAGAGGAAGCTGTTTGGTCTCTGAATGGAGCCCAGTTGCCTGGGAACAGGAACTGTCACTGGGGGGAGCCAGGGAAAGGCAAGAGAGACAGCCCCTCAGTAGCCCATTCTTCCTTCAAGCCTCTGTCCCAACCTCTTCCAAGCCATCACTAAAGATGCTGTCCTACCTGGTCCAGACACAGGAAGGGGGTCCTGGGAGGTGGGGGGCGGTATGGGGGCTCCCTGCCCCCCTGAAACTCCCAGCTGGGTAGCACTGGACTTGGGTGGGCCACTGAGGAAAAGAGAAGGCACTCAGAGAAGGCCACGAGGAAGGCATAGGGAGGTGGGTCTCAGAGGACACCTACTTGCAGGTGGCCTGTGTGGCTGGGGCAGAAGCAGCCGCCCCGGCAGCCCTGATCCCTCGCTTCAGGACGCTGGGAGAAGCAGAAGAGACAAAGCTCGTCAGGCAGGCTTCAGTCAGGAGAACAGCAGTCGGAGAGACATTGCATCTATCCCTGTCAGCCCCGAGCCCTTACCCGTCCTTCCTGGGGGACCCCCAGCCCCCACTCTGCTGCTGTTGCCTCCGCTCCCGTTCCTGCCACAACTGCAAAGTGTCTGGGCGCCGCCTCTCCTCCCCTGCAGACTCCTCCCGCCTGGCAGAAGACAAGACAAAGCGAGACCTTTGTCAGGTGAAGGGGAGGTGCCGGGCTGTTGAGTAGGAGGCAGAAGAGCGGGCTTGGGGTTGGAATACCTGCTGCCAGATGGCTTCTCCACATCCCCTGCTACAAGGTTTAATTCAGAAGGCAGCTGCTCCTGAGGAGAGGACAGCAGGGGCTGAAGAGAGGCCGCCCCCCTCACTGATTTCCCTATCCAGTGCCTCTCCACCTGCCAAGGGGGCCGACCCGGTCCTAACCTCAGCTGCACTTCGTTCTTCATCTTCCTCAGGAACGTGGCTGTCAATAAAGTCAATCTGCTCCAGGTCTCCATCGCCTGCAAGGCCAGGGCATGTCAGAGAGCAAGCAGGAGGGGCTCCCAGGCCCACAGTCACCCATCGCTTCCTGGGCAAACTCCTTTGCTCACCAGAGCCATCTTCCCTAGGTTGCCTCGGTCCCCGGGGTTCCCGAGCCAGCTCTGAGATCCGGAAAGACAGTTCTGAAAAGTCATCTGTGGACTTCAAGGCAGAGAGGCAGAGGTGGGACATGGGCTCCCTGCAGGGCTGGGGGCCATACGGTCAGGATGCACAGCAGAGACTGGGGTCGGGGGAGAGCCAGCCTCTTGGGGATAGGAGGGGAGGAGCGCTAGCCATGACCGCTCACTGAGATACCGACATGTTAGGTAGAGGGTCCCTAGTACCAAGTTTCCCTCCCAGTGATGACATCCCCAAATGTCCCTACAAGGGAGATCCTTACCTCGTTTCCCGACCACCTCTTGCTGCCACTGTCAACGCTATGGAAACCTGAGTCCAGGCCACCATCATAACGACGTCCCGGAAATAAATCTTCAGCAGGGCTGGAACAGCCAAGAAGACCTGATCAGCCCCAGGCTGACAGCACCCCTCCCCTCCCACTGGAATCCAGGGGAGTTCTTTGGTCCCAAGAAGGGGATTCCTTCCCCTGGGCCTTACCAAGGACTAAAACTTGGCGGGCGGGAAGGGACCAGGTCCCCGAGGGTGGCTCCCCTCCGGCCAGCTTCCATAGTTAAGTACTTGAAGATATGCAGTTTCCCCTTTAGGCATATCTGTGTGAGGGACCCATGCACAAGAATGAGGTAGCTCCCCAGGCCCTGTTAGACCCTCCCATGCTACCCTACAGCACCGACCCCAAGGTCCACCCAAGCTGCACCTCACCTGGGCAGGTGGACTCTGCAGGGGGTTGCTATCCAGCAGAATGACCTGCAGGTGCCTGAGGCGGCAGAAGGAGACCGGGATTCGGGAGACACGGTTACAGGAGAAATCCAGACGGACCAGAGGAAGGTCCCCTAGCTCTAGGGTCAGGGCAAGGGGAGAATTAGGAGAAGCCCAGGCCTAAGGCCTCGAATTCTCTTCCATGAACTTGGCTCTGGCTCCATCACAGCACCTCCAACCCTGGCTGGCTCAGCTCACTTCCCAGAAACAAAAGGCTGCTCCTCTCCTCACTCGCAGCAGAGCGGAGCCCTCTCCACTTCAGCTGCTGCTCAGCCCTATGCATCCTCCTCTCCTGCCACCCCCAACCTGAAACCCAGCCCACATTCTCAAGTGAGCAGCACAAGACACAAACTGAGGTGACTGCTCAAAGGCCTCCCAATACCACAGCCAGGACTGCTAAGGTGGTAGGTACACGCTGTGATCTAATCCCAGCACTCAGAGGTGAGGGCAGGAGAAGTGGGGTTCAAGGCCATTCTTGCCTACAATGAGTTGGAGGCCAGCCTGAGCTACAAGACACTACCTCTCAAAAAACAAGACAAAAGTCCAGCCAGGCAGGGTGGCACAGGCCTTTAATCCCAGCACTTGGGAGGCAGAGGATCTCTGTGAGCTCCAGGTCAGTCTGGTTTACACAGTGAGACCCTGCCTCTACTAAACAAAACAAGACAAAACAAAATTCCTTGGCTTCAGTTATTTTGGAACAGGAAAGTAATGAAGACACTTGACAGACTGGGAGGGCAGAGGCAGAGGCAGACAGGCGCAGGAGGAGGCAGGGGAAATGGACCGCCATAACTCTTGGTCTTCAAAGCCAAGTCTGCACCCTTCCTGCCTCTCTGGCTTGTCTTTCTAACTGTCCGAGCTAGATCAAGTTATCCCTGTCTCCATGCTCTGTACACGGTGCTTCTCCGCCTGGATGAAGGATGGGGCATTCTCTAAGGTCAGCTGGGCCTGAGCGTCTCCCGGACTCCCCAGAAGAACCCTGCTTCCCCTCCTGGCTTCCTAAGCCTCCTGCTTTAGCAGTTCCCTATGAATGGCTGTCTCTCCTCCATTAAGCCACTAAGCCTTTGAGGGTTGGTCTCAGATCTCAGTCACAGCTATCAGGCTCCCCACCTGAAACACAGGAAGCACACACACCAGAGCAACGCTGGGTGAACACGAGAAGGTATGCCTGCTTCCCAGCAGCGACTACCAAATGTTGGTATGTCATAATTACCCCATTAAACAGGGCTGCTCAAGCTCTTATGTCGGGGACCCTCCCAGTTCAGAGTCCTGGAGGTGATTCAAGAGCAGCACCTGCCTAGTGTTGTTTCACTTGCTGGGGTGAGGTGGGTTGGGTGGGTCTTCAGGTCCTTCCAACCTCAGGTTCTACAGTTGCCGGATTCCCTCTCACCCTTCTCCCACCCTGTCTCCACACTTGTAAAAGCAGAACCAGGAGTCCGTGCCTTCCCAGCCTCGGAGGGTTGCCATGGTCAGAAGCAAATACCACTGTTTACTGTTTGCTTTAGCTACGAAAATCCCTGAGCAACTACTGCAAGATTATTATTATTATTTTTTTTTTTTTGGTTTTTTTTTTTTTTTTTTTTTTTTGGTTTTTGGTTTTTTTTTTTTGGTTTTGTTTTGTTTTTTGGTTTTTCGAGACAGGGTTTCTCTGTGTAGCCCTGGCTGTCCTGGAACTCACTCTGTAGACCAGGCTGGCCTCGAACTCAGAAATCCGCCTGCCTGTGCCTCCCAGGTGCTGGGATTAAAGGCGTGCGCCACCACTGCCCGGCATGCAAGATTATTTTTAAATGATTTCTTGTCTGTGACTTCTCCAAGGTAGACGCATTATTTCAAGTTAAATGTGTGTGCCCCCTCCCCCATTTTGTATGTTGAAACCACAACCTTTCAAGGGACTGGTGCTAAGAAGCGGGGCCTGAGGGCAGAGTCCAGAGAGGATTAGCATCCTTATAAAAGAGAGCGCAAAGACCCTGGAGCTCTCTGCTCTGTTGGTAAGGACACAGGAGGGTGGTGTTTTGTTATCCACTGAGAGCCTTAATACCACCTGGCCATGCAGCACCAGATCTAACCGTGGGAAATGCCTGTGTTGCTTAGAAGCCACGCAGTGTACGCAGTGTGTTGCTGCAGCCAAGCTGATGGAGACAGGCATACCGGCATGGACGCCACAGCGCCCGCCACAGCGCCCGCCGGCTCACTTAACTCACCGTCAGGCAGGGTACTGAGCTGGTTCCTTCGAACGTTGAGATCCCGCAGGGAGCGGAGGCTACACAGCTCCACAGGGAGGGACTGCAGCTCATTGCTGCTCACATCCTAGGTCAGAGAAGGCTCTATAAGCCCAGGATCAGCAGAAATCGCTCTGCCATTTCTCTCTAGCTGCTTGCCTTTCGTCCAAGCCTTTACCCGAGGGTGCTTCCTACCTTTCTCTAGTCACCACCCCAAAAGTCCCTGGGCCCTGGCTCAACAGACCCTTTTCTGGCCCTTGCCCCTTATTCTCACAAGCTGCCGCAGGCTTCCTAAGGTGCTGATGTCTGGAGGCAGGGCTCCTAACTTGTTGTTGCTGATGATAAGGACTCGAAGGGGCAGCTGGCAGATGTACGGTGGCAGCGACGACAGCTGGTTCCGGCTGTGGAAGGGAGAAAGGCAGCAGGCTCACTCCCCGGGCAATGCATCCACCCCGGGCCTCTGCCAGGTACTGACTGGAGGACCACTCGGGAGGGAATAAGGGTCTTTGAGGCCCACAGACTAAGCCCCACTACCTGAGGTTGAGGTAGGTGAGGGCTGTGAGATTCCCCAAGGCTGGGTTCAGGCATCTCAGGCAATTGTGGTAGAGGCTCAGGCCTTCCAGGGACACCAGCTGGCAAGCTGCCTCAGGCACCTCGGGAAACCGGTTCCGAGACAAGTCTAAGGAAAGTAAGGGCCTGGAATGAGATGAGAAAAGGCTCCGCTTCTCACAAGGGGGCTGTGTGTCCCCTGAAGCAGCTGCCCAGCTCTGATCCCCTACTGACCTAAAGAATCAAGCCCGCAGGGTTAAGGCGACACACACGAATGATGACCTGAGTTCAACCCCCCAGAATCCATGTATAAAAGCCAGGTACGGCGGTGTTCGCTTGCAATCCCACCACTGGAGAGGCGGGGGTAAGTGGATCCTTGGTGCTCACTGGCCAGTTGACCAGTCAGCCTAGCTGATTCAGTGACCAGGTCAATGGATAGACTCTGTCTCAAAAAGGCAAAGTGGATGGCATCTGAAGAACAGCTGAGATGGACTCCCTAGCTTCCACAGGTGCGTGCACACATATGCAACACAGGAACACACACGAGTTCATAAACCTGGCCTCCCTGGGGAGACAACGAGTCTTCCACAAAGCAAAGCACATTATAAGCATGACCAGAAAGGCAAAGAGAAGGCCTGACTTGGGAGGGTAATAACAGACCACAAACATAACTTTTAAATTCACAAATGAAATTACCTGTGGTGGTTCATGCCTATAATTGCAGCAATCAAAATGCTGAGAGAGAATTCAGGCCTCTCCAGGGGGTGGGACTGCAAGCCAACACTGCCATACCTAGCTTTTTATTCAGAGTTCAGGACTAGACTCTGTCCCACCCAGCAAAAAATAGGACAAACGAAGACTTCCCCTGGCAGTGTATAGGCAGGGCTCTAGAACACTGTGGTTGTGTGTGCCGAGATGTCAGGAGAGCCAAAAAGTGAGAGATTACATGAGGGGGCCCTGCTTGTAAAGAGAGTCAGGGGGAAAAAGAGAAGGCTTAGTGAATAACACACTAACTACCATACATGAGGATCTGAGCTTAGATCCCAGCACTCACGTAAAACACTGGACATGGGCACATAGCTGTGACCTCCGTGCGGGACGGGGGGGAGAGGAGCCAGCAGAAATGAACTGGGCTGGTGGGCTGCCAGGAGGAGTGATAGAGCAGCGCCTCAACACCCTCTTCTGGCCTCCATATACGAGCATGCACTCACTGTCCCCCGATCCCCACCAAAAACCAGGGCCTGGTTAGAGCTGGATGCGACTCAATGGATCTAGCACACGGCAGGCTCTGGATGTGATCCCAGCATAAGAAAGAGAAGTTGAAAACAACAGTAAGGTGATAGGCAGGAAAGGTCAAGAGGAGAATGCAGAAACCTCTAGGGGACCACAGGGAGAGAGAGCCCTTCCTCCTGGCTTCAACACAGGGAAGAAATCATGAACAGGAGATACCCTGGCTTTGGGGATTAAGTGAAGCCCTAACACTTGGCCAGTTTTTCATGAGACTCCAGGACCAAAAGACTAGAAACACCTAGCTTCAGGAGGCTAAGCTGCAGCTGGGAACGGAGTTCTCAGAGTACTCAAGGTCGTTTCGCGGGGGTTCCCTGGTCCCCAGGCTGGCTGCCCTTCCAGCCTCAGCAGCATTCTCCTACTTCCTCTCTGCCCTGGGCCTTAGGTCCAGAGTCTTTACATTTACCATGAGCAGAGCAAAGGAGCAGAGGTGAGAGGCTAACACCCTCTTATCTTAAAGACTGGCTCACTGTGGCAAGCCCAGGGTTCCCTCCAGTGTGGAGACACAGACCACAGACCCCCAGAAGGCTGCATTTCTGTTTGTTCTGTTCAGCATGCCCTAGGAGGTGTCTGGGTATTTTAGGGGAAATCCCAGGCCAGAGTGGTTGTGAGCTTCCTTAAGAGCCCTCCTTCAGTGGGGGACAAAAGCTAGAGAGGAGAAGCTGGGGAACACTCCCCAAGGAACTGTGTCTTGTGACAGGAAATGGAGTAGAAACAATCCATTAGGTTGTGGCTTCTACATCTGATTCCCAGGAGAGAGTAGCCTGATGCTCTACAAACTGCTTACTCTTCTTCTTTGCCCCTGCCCCAGTAAACAGACAGAGCTGGTGTGGGAAGGACAGTTCCGGAGAGCATGGGAGCCGGCATCTGGTCCTCCACCCATGCCCGGCACCTGCCTCTTTCCTTTGTGCTCACAAATGCATAAGTGTTATGTATGCAGGTATGGGAATGGAGACCAAACTGGGAGTGGGTAAAGGGTAGAGGGGCAGAAGTCAGGGGCGGAAGGAACCCGGGCTGGAGGAGGCAGGGCTCGGGGCACAGGATGTGGTCTGTGGGAGAGTGTTCGACACTTCTCCTTTGCTAGAACTTGCCCTGCCCTAACCCAGGTCTTTACCAGTAGGGCAAGGGAACACAACCCTTGGTTGTCAGGGATTCCACTGAGGGAACATTCAGGGAAGACAGCAAGCAGAAGAGGGTTCAGAATAACCCAGCAGCACAATGCGGAAGCACTTAGTCTGGGGTGGAAGGTAAGGGATTCAGAGGACAGGGCACCAGGTAACTCTGGGCTTCAGTCACACACACATACACGTTCCCAGGCTAAGAGCTCCCAGCTTGGAGAGAGAAGACAGAGGAGGGCAGCTGGACATAATGGAACCCACCTGCCTAGAACCTGGGGTCCACCGAGACTCCACCAAGAAGGCAGAGAGGGGCTTTCAGGAGGCTGGGAGTTTCCCACTTCAGCACACAAGAGAACCTGCACCCAGGGGAGCCCTAGCTGCACCCTGAGCCGGAATGTTGGAGGAGACTGGGTTGGGGCAGGAGCTGGGAGGGGCTGGGAGGGCTTGGTCATTTTCCCAAGAGTCCACTCACTGAGACAGAGCCCTGAGGAAGTAAAGAAAAACATTTGGTCTTTGTCAAAAAACAAGCAAGGGGGGGGAGGGGAAAGGGAACAGACGGCCAGTGTCACACAGCTGCTGAGGTCAATCTGGAGCTTGGGGGTTGGGGGGACCTGGGAGGGGTAAGGATGGCTCCTGGGGCTCACCCATTCTCAGGACTCATTCAACTGTGTAGGGAAAAAGAATTTAAAAACAGAGAGATTTAAACTTTTTCTCTCCAGATCTGTAAGGGGAGACTGTGCTCCAGCCAGCCTGGTATGACTGCAGGTGGGCAGGCACCTGCTGGAGCACTATGCTCTTTGATCCAGCTCTATAGCCCTGGACCAGGAGAAGAGAGGAGCAGGAGAAGGGGCCCTCACACTCCAGCCCAGACTGGGGTGGGGCTCCCGGAATGCAGCCCTCTGTTGTGATTCCTCACCCTCAGCTGCCAGCCCAAGTTCATTGGCTGCCTCCTAAGCAGCTGAAGCCTGACTCACCTGTCAGAGTACAGTCCCCAGTGCCTGGCATAGCAGACTCAAGGGTAGAGTGTCCATGATTAGAGGAACCCCAAACACACACATACCAGGGCAGAGGGGACATGACTAGAGGGATCCTGAGGGCGGGGACTGGAAGGAGAGTGTCCAGGAGGCCAGCACTCCTAGCTAAGAGATACAACGTCCTTCCTTACAGCAAGCGGTCTCAAGTTCCTCCCCTAAGGGAAAAGCAGAACTGTAGGGCTCCTATGAGGTCACAAACTCCACAGTGACCTCACAGGGCCAGGAAGAAGAGAAAGGGGACAGGGATAATGGATGGAAAGTTAAGGGCGGGAGATTCACTTCTTTCACACAGACAGGCTGGGATGGACTGCGGAAGAGGGCCTGGGACTTGTGTAGACTACGGAAAAGCAAACAGAAACGTCGGGTTGTTAGGGGCAACTCTTAGGAAAGGGATTACGGGAGCTTGTTGAGATCGAGGTGGACGGGGGAGGAAGAAGTTGGAAACGACTAAAAGGCTGAAAAATGCAGCGATTAATGATAGATTATACACGGAAGCTTGCTTTAAGGGCTGATCAGATCTAGGGTCGAAGCAGCCAACCAGGTGAGGGGCGGGACCAGGCTACAGGTGCGCAATATGCAAATAAAGGGGAGAGTCTCACAGAGCTCGGCCAAAAGTGTTCTGTGCACTCTTGAAGCGAACTCATTGTCCAGTGGTTCTTACAGAGGGGAGGGGAGGTGGCGGGCTCGATGCCAATCCCAAGGGGCGAGCATTCAAGACTGCCAGGTGAAGGGGTGGGCCCGATTCGAACGTGAGGCGGGGCTATGCAAATGAGGGTCGCGGTCCCGTGTGGGTCCCCTGCTCTCTAGGCACCAGCACACTCACCAGCCTGGGTGATGTCTGACAGGTCGTAATTGCGGGCCGCGCCCCGGGGGAAGTGCTTCAAACGCCGGTTGGACAAGTTCAGGGTCCCGGTGGCCACAGCCTCCTCTAGGGCTCGTTCTGCGCTACGGCTCCCGGGTAGACCAGGAGACCCTGGCACGGAGACTGAAGCTGCAGCTTCCTCACCCCCGGCGGCGAGTGGGCTCGCTACCGCCGCCGCCATCCGCTCCCGGCGGCTCCCCTTGCCTGACTGACGGCACCGGCCGGCCCTTCTCGCCCTTCCCCCTCCTCGGAGCCGCCGTAGTCACCACTGGAGGGAGGAAACGAGGGTCAGGAACTCCGCGGACCAATCATAAACCAGAGACGCGTTAGACGTGCCCAATCAGAAAACAGAAAAGGGGTGGAGCCTCGCAATTCTAGACTACACTGAGGTACGGGAGGGGGTGAAAGCGGAGCACCCCGCCAACGGTCGCGGTTCCTGGTCGGCCCGCCCCGCGCAGCGACATCCAATCAAAACTCTTGAGACTGGAGATGGAGCCAATGAGTTCCACCCAGGAGGCGGGGACTACAGCTCTCAACTTTAGGGGATTAGAGACCCAGAGACCACAATCCTGAGGGTCAGTCCCTCTTTCAACCAAGACCAATTGCAATGTAGATACAGGCGAGTGACTGTGCAGAAGACCAATTAGAACCTGCAAAGGGATCCTGTCCCGGCCTCTCCTCTGAGGGATGGGTCTGTCTACCAATAGCATGGGCTAGGAGACGCTCCTTTCGCTAGACAGAAGGTGGGTGAGCCAGAATTTTTGGGACCCAGGTAAAGACTGTAAATGCGGCGCTCTGGGCTGGCTCTCAGTGCAGGAGTGCTAGCTGAACTTGTTGGGGAGCAAGCCAGCGTCCGGGAAATGAGAAAGGACGAAGGATGCCCTAGTCAGCACTCAGGTTGTTGTCTCAACATTTCCTTCTGCGCAGTCTTGAGTCCCTAATGGGAACGCCTGGGTTGACCCGTGAGGGAGTTTCCAGCTCTTTTTTTTTTTTTTTTTGGTTTTTCGAGACAGGGCTTCTCTGTATAGCCTTGGCTGTCCTGGAACTCACTTTGTAGACCAGGCTGGCCTCGAACTCAGAAATCCACCTGTCTCTGCCTCCCAAGTGCTGGGATTAAAGGCGTGCGCCACCACTGCCCGGCGAGTTTCCAGCTCTTGAGAGGGAAAGTTGTCAGACCTGCCATCTCCACCAAAGTCCCCCTGGAAAAGACTCGTGATGGCCAGACCAAACTTTAGAGACTACGAAGGATCTCATGGCCTCTAGAACAAGATCTTCTGCTGTTTTGTTTGTTGGTTTTCGAGACAGGATTCCTCTGTATAGCCCTGGCTGTCCTGGAACTTGCTCTGTAGATCAGGCTGGCCTCGAACTTATAGCCCCACCTGCCTCTGCCTCCCGAATGCTGGGACTAAAGGCATGCATCACCACCGCCGGGCTAAGACCTTCGTTTTTACAAATGAGGAAAGGGAGGCTGGACAAATCTCAGGCTTCCACGTAGAACTTTTCCCCCGACTTTCATAACAGACTTTGTCTATTGGAAACCTCTTATTTGAAGCCGGGTGTGGTGGCATGAGCCTGTCCTGACAGTTCTTAAAAAGAGGAGGCAGAAGGATCAGGACTTCGAGGTCAGTTCCAGGCAAGCCTGGACTACCAGGCTTTTTTTTTTTTTTTTTCTTGAGATACAGGAAGGAGTCCAAATGTGAGAGATAGCAGTAAAGGAATACTTGTTGTTGTTGTTGTTATTTATTTACTTTTAAAAGAATGTTAGCATTTAATGAACCTCCCTGTGTTGCTTCGAGTCACTAGGAAACAGGCACCCCAACACCCTTAATCGCCTATGCTCTTCGGAGGTTAACCCTGTGGTGAGGCTTGCCACTAAGCCCCTCTTGGGCGCCTCCACTGCTTACCAATGTGGCTATAGCTGTGGCTAACATGGCCCTGTAATTTCAGTCTTTTTTTTTTTCTCAATGTGGGTGGCATGGTGACCCAGAAGAAAGAGGGAGACTGGCTTTCTGAGACAAGATGTCCTATAGCCTTAGCTGGCCTCTAACTGGTGGTGTAGCTAGGAGTAGCCAGGACAATTCCTGACTGTCACCACCTCTCAAGTGCTGGGATTACAGGTGTGCGCCCTCAGGCAGGGCTTGCTTAGAGAGCTTAAAATCTTTTGTAGTGACTGAAGACCACGTCTGCTTGTCTGCTTCCTGGGTTGCCTGACCGCCAGTAACTGAAGTTGCTCTCTTGTCTCAAGTCATACCTGCCGTGCTGACATGCCTAAACACTTAACTAAATTATGAAAGATTGAGGGCTGGAGAGATTAGCTGGTTAAGAATGTATATTGATCTACTTCTGTTCAAAGCACCCAACAGAGTGGCTCACAGCAGCCTGCATCTCCTGCTCCAAGCCGTCCAGTGTTCTCTTCTGGCCACCATTGGTATTGGACTCACAGGCATGTTCCTACAGACAC
The DNA here is from genome assembly GCA_028551405.1 of Uromys caudimaculatus. Classification (NCBI taxonomy): domain Eukaryota; kingdom Metazoa; phylum Chordata; class Mammalia; order Rodentia; family Muridae; genus Uromys; species Uromys caudimaculatus. Next base: position 15,100,738 of record CM052721.1, read on the forward strand.
ACACACACACACACACACACACACACACACACACACACACAGGCATACACAATTTAAAAGAAATTAAACCTTAGGGGGGATGGGGAGAGAGAGAGATCTCAGAAGCTGTGAGCACTTGCTGCTCTTGCAGAGGACCCAGGTTTTATTCGAAGCACCCACATGGCACCCTACAGCCATCTAAAACTGATTCCATGGCATGCATATGGCATGCATGCAGGCACCACACACGCACACACACACGCACACACACACGCACACACACATGCACACACATACACACATTTTTTTTTTACAAAGTAAATCTTAAAAAAAAAAAAAGTTGGATGTAGCGGTGCACGCCTTTAGTCCCAGTAATCAGGAGGTGGAGGCAGGTGGATCTCTGTGAGTTCGGGGCCAGCCTGGTCTATATCCTGAGTTCTAGGACAGCCACAGCTACATAGTAAGCCTCTGTCTCAAAAAGTAAATAATGGAACACTTAAAATTTGGACTGGATAAATGGCTCATTGGGTAAAGTTCAATTCCCAGGACCCACAGGTTAGGAGAGAAAATGCTCTGAAGTTGACCTCCACCTGTGTGCCATATAGCTCACACACACACACACACACACACACACACACACATGCATGACGCACACACATACACATACACATGCTATGGATGTAATGGAATTCTTTTTAATCATTAAAATTCCTTCTTAGGTTCCCAAAGTAGCTGTTTACTAGTTACCATCAGAAAGCAGGGATTGGAATACAAGGCCATGCACAGGTTACGCACAAGCCCCGCACCTGGGCCGCACCTCCGGGCGAACGCAGATAATGGAGTTGGTGTGGGTGAGGAACAGCTGGCCAGAGCAGTCAGTGATGCATCTGCTGGGCTTCGACGCACTGGTTGTCTAACAGGACTAAATCCTTCTGAGCTTCCTACATGGATTGGTGTGGACCTTCCCCTCCTATCAGACGCAACCTCGTCTGCTGTTCCTCCCGGACAGTGTCACTCCACAGGAAGCGCCAAGTGCTGGACTCTGGAGGATGCCCTAAACTCCAGAGCTCATTCACCCTTTCTCCCACCTCAAGGGCTTGCCCTCTACACCTGCAACCCGGCCGCTGGTCGTCAGGAAAGCAGCTTGTGAATCTGGACTTGTTTTCAATGAGACTGTAAAGAATCTGTAGTCAATTGTTCTCACTTGCATCTTGCTTTTGTGAGCAGGAAGTTAGATAAGAGGCTTCTTTTCTCCATTGTCTTTGTCGGTCACCGTTTTATTTATTTATTTATTTTTATTTTATTTTATTTTTGAGCTAATGTCTCATGTCATGCAGTAATGCAGAGTGGTCTCAAAGGCATTATGTAGCCAACATTGGCCTTAACTCCTGTTTGCACTTCCCGAGTGCTGGGATTGCAAGTGTGCGTATTGGGCTTTATCTGGTGCTGAAGAATCAACCCAGGGCCTCATGCATGATGGGCAAGCACTACCTACTGAGCTTGCATCCAGCCCTATACTTTTTGGGGCTTTGTACTCTGGAGATACAAATCCCTGGAGGCCTGGGACTACTTAGGAGTCCCCAGTTTTTCTCTTCAGAGTTCAATTGAAAACAGAGAGTCTACTACTACTTCCTAAAAGGGGAAGGACTTACCATCTATCAATAGTTCACTCTTTATATCTCCAGTAAAACATGTATCCTGTGAGCCCTCTGGTAGCCATATCTGAGCTAGAACCCAGAGGGTACCTCCGGGGTCAGGCTAAGGAGGATAGGTCACAGTTGCTGGACAGTGAGGTCACAAAAAGGTTTATGTGCCCCAGACTCCATTGGGGTGGGGCCTCGATGATAGAGGAGCCCTAGAGGCCCCCCAAGCCTAGCCTGGGGACATGGTGTGGGAAAGGCAGCAGGGACGAGGGCCTGGGGCCTGGGCAGCCAAGGGGCCTGGAGAGATGAGGGCAGGAGCAGGGAGGGGCCAGTCAGGATGGTGAGGAGAAGCCGGAGACAGAAGCTGAAAAAATTGACCAGGCTGTGCAGACAGGAGGAGGGGCTCAGGGTGAGGGGGGTGGAAGGCAAGGGAAGGGCAGGGAGCTGACTAGGAGCAAGAAATCCAGGGACAGGTCCAGGAACAAGGCAGGCAAGGGAGGGGTGAAGGCCCGAGGTCCTGGAGAGAGATGGGAGGGCTGGATCTGCTAGCATAGTGTTGGAATCGGATGAACCCCAAGGCAGGAGTTTTTAAAAAAAAACAAAAAAAAACTAGTTTGAACAGCAGAGAAAAAAAAAACAACAACAACAAAACAGGTGTGACCCCCACAGAACCTCTTGGTCCTCTCTCTCTTCTGCAGGTGAAGCGCAGCTGTCCTTCCTGTGGCCTGGAGGCTGGGGGTGAAAAGAAGGAAAGAGGGAACCCTATTTCTGTGCAGTTGTTTCCCCCGGAGCTGGTGAGCCCTTAGGGTTTAGGGAGGACTGCGGGCTGAGGAGCACCCTGTGACTCCCCCTCCTCCCTCCTGCTCCTCTGCAGGTGGAACACATCGTCTCCTTCCTCCCGGTCAAAGACGTGGTCGCCCTTGGCCAGACCTGCCACTACTTCCATGAAGTGTGTGACGCTGAGGGCGTATGGAGGCGCATCTGTCGGAGGCTCAGCCCACGCATCCGTGACCAGGCTTCTGGTGCCCGGCCCTGGAAGAGAGCTGCCATTCTTAACTGTACACTTCCTCTCAGTAACTTCTTCCTCTCCCTGCCTCGGCCCTTCCCTATTCCAGGGACTTCCTTCTCTATCACGTTGTCTGATCTTTGCACCCCCTGGCCACCTTGTTAGTCTTGTACATACCCGGTGGAGTACTTCCTCCAAGGCTCTCAGACCCCTCTGACAGACAGCTCATTCACAGCTCGGTTACCATTTACCCATGTCCCCTGCATACACACTCTTCCAGGACTAACCCTAGAGACAGCCCTATTTCCCAGATGTGAAGTTTCTTCTTTGAGATCACAGTTAACTCTCTCTCTCTCTCTCTCTCTCTCTCTCTCTCTCTCTCTCTCTCTCTGTGTGTGTGTGTGTGTGTGTGTGTGTGTGTGTGTGTGTGTACATTGGTGCATCAGCTAGTTCAGTCACGTGGAGGTCAGAGGTTGACACTGGCTGTCTTCCTCTCTCTATCCTTCTCTACCTTAGGTATGTTTAAATATTTACTTTTATTTTGTGTGTTTGGGTGTTTGGCCTGCATATATGTCTGTGCACCACATGCACACAGTGTCAAGTAGGCCAGAAGAGGGCATCAGATCATCTGGGCCTAGAGTTACAGATGGTTCGGAACTGCCACCAAGGAGCTGGGAACCCAACCAGGTCCTCTGGAAGAGCAGACGGTGCTCTTAACCACTGTGCCATCTCTCCAGCCCTACCTTATGTTTCGAAACAGACCCTTTCACTGAACCTGAAGCCTGCCGTTTGGGCTACACAGAATGACCAGCAAGCCCCAGGGAGTCTTCTGTCTCTACTTCCCCCTTCCCCACAGCCAGCACAGGGTTAAAAAGATTCCATACCAGCTTGTCCATGGGAGCTGGGGCTCTGGACTCAGGTCCTCATGCTTAGACTGCACATAACTGCACACTAAGCCATCCCCCCAGACATAACGACACACTAAGCCATCCCCCCGACTTTTGTCACTATGACAGTTGAGGTAATAACTTTTTTTTCATGTTTGTGTGTGTGTGTGTGTGTGTGTGTGTGTGTGTGTGTGTGTGGTGTATTCATGTTTGCATGTGTTCAGACACATGTGCACATTGGGATGTGTGTGTGTAGATACCAAGGTTGATATCAGGAATCATCTCCAGTCAGCCTTCCACACTCTATTCAGTGAAGCAGTCTCCCAGTCAAACCCCAACTGGTCTCACTGACTAGCCTGCCCTGAGCATCCCTTTCTCCCACTTCCAAGGCCAGAATGCAGACAGGCCAAGAAACCTATCCAGGCTTTCCCTCTCTCTCTCAACTCTGGTCCCCATGCTTGCATGACAAGAACCTAACCACCACACCATCTCCCCAGCCAGACATGAAATAATTTGTTGTGATGGCTGTCCTATTTATTATATAAAAGGCAGCAGTACCAACTCCCAGTGTCTCTGAGGGACAAAATCACCTCATCTTGAGAACAATGACCCAAAAACTCCACTTCAAAAGGCCCTACCTAATTGCTTCCCCCTCACACACACACATCCAGAGTTTAGAGAAAGTTGACCGGAAAGCCAGAGATGAGAGATGTCTGGGTTGTCTTACCTTTCCCTATGTCTCCTCTTTCTGCTACTTCTCTGGTTATTCTCATGCTTCCTTGATGTCTCTCTTACAAGGTTGGACTAAAGAGATGCTTCCTGTGAAGCACAGGTGTGGCCCTGGGATGGAGTGAGGCGCAGATGCAGGGTATAAACCCAAGTTGTCAGTGTCACCCCAGGAGGGCGTCTGGTCCCTAAGTCTAGGGATGGAAAAATAAAATCTCAATACCAGAGCATCTGGAAAACAATCTAGCTCACCCAAGCTTTGACCCCAGTGCTCCTATCACCTCAACCCTGAAACTATCCCCTCCTGTTCTTCAGATACAAAGGGCCTGTATTTCCAGGCATTCGGAGGACGCCGCCGATGTCTCAGCAAGAGTGTGGCCCCCATGCTAGCCCATGGCTACCGCCGCTTCTTACCCACGAAGGACCATGTGTTCATTCTTGACTATGTGGGGACCCTCTTCTTCCTCAAAAATGCTCTGGTCTCCTCCACCCTTGGCCAGATCCAGTGGAAGCGGGCCTGTCGCTACGTAGTATTGTGTCGAGGCGCCAAGGATGTGAGTTGAGGAGTTCTGGCCTTAGAGAACTTGCCTCTTCCAAGGGAACTCACCAGTCCTGAGTCTCCCTCACAGAGAACCTGAAAGCAATCAATTTATCTATCATTTTCCTGTTTTTGTTTGTTTGTTGTACTGGGAATCGAACCCAGGATGTCACACATGCTAGGCAAGCATTCTACCACTGAGTCAGATCACCACTCTTAAGCTCCCGTTTCTTAACCTTGGACCCAAGCACTTCACTTCCCATCCCACGATCCACTTGCTCTAGCCTCATCCCACCCAGAGCCTTAGATCCCTAGACAGCAGCATCTTGTTCCACAGTTTGCGTCTGATCCACGATGTGACACGGTTTACCGGAAGTACCTCTATGTTTTGGCTACTCGGGAACAGCCGGCCGTGGTGGGCGCCACCGGTAGCCGGGCCTGTGACTGTGTGGAGGTTTATCTGCAGTCCAGTGGGCAGCGGGTCTTCAAGATGACATTCCACCACTCCATGAGCTTCAAGCAGATCGTGCTGGTTGGCCAGGAGACCCAGCGGGCCCTGCTGCTCCTCACAGGTGTGACATAGTGGTTTGCAAGTGTCTAGCAAATTCTTCAGGACCTGCTCAAGAGGGGAGAGAAAGGGGTCTGCCAGAGAGCGTTCTACCTGCTATCTGCTCCTGCTCTCAACCCCAAAAGTTCTAGAATTCGCATAGAATTTCAGATAAATTCTCAGGCTGGGGCTGAAGACCAGTCCACGTGAAGCACCATCTAAAGTGGATGTGGCGATACATACCTGTACTCTCATTACCAGGGAGGCAGAGGCAGGGGAGTCCTGAGTTCACGGCTATTCTTAAGCTACATAGAGAGTTTGAGGGCAGTCTATGTAAGGCCTTGTTTCAGAAATAAAACAGAGTGTGGAGTAGATGGTACATTGGGTAAAAGACTCGGGGCAACAAACACGAGGCCATGAGTGTGGATTCCCAGAACCAACGTAAAGGCCAGACTTGGCATTGGTAGTGCAAGCCTGTGATCTTACCATGGTGAGACATGAGATAGAGACAGGAGAATGCCTGAGCCCTCAGGTTAACTAGTCTGCATCTACAGTGGCAGGGATGAGACCAAGACAAACAGGGTAAAAGGGAAGGACTGACGCCCGAGGCGTGCACTGTGGCGTGGGTGCCCACGCTATTACAGCGCCGTTAGGTAGTTTTGAATGCACTGTTCTAATGAATGTCTGATTTAAAAAACCCCAATCTCCTTCTACCCTCCATGCGAGCTACTTCACTTTACACCCCAAATTGCCCAATTCCCCAGTGTCTTCCGTCCTTAGGCCTGAGACCCTGCAGACTTCCGAATGCCAGGCGGGAACCTAAATACCCAGGTGTCTTCTTCCCAGCACTCAAATTACGAGTCTGCAACAGCTAATCACGGGGTCTGCTCTCCGTTTGTCTCTTGTGCTGACAGACCTCCTGCTTTCTTTTGGGGGTTGAAGTCTGGGGGCTGAGAGCTATTCTCTCTCTTTTCTCCCTTCCTTTTTCTATTCTTCCTCCTTATTTTATTTCTGTTATTGTTGAGACAGAGTCACTAAGTAGTTCAGTCCTGGCTAGCCTAGAACTCACTCTGTAGATCACGTTGTCCTTGAGCTCACAGAGGTCTGCCTGTCTCTGCCTCCTAAGTGCTGAAATTAAAACCATGTGTCACCATACTGTATCTCCCCCACCCTGTGTGTGTGTGTGTGTGTGTGTGTGTGTGTGTGTGTGTATCTGTGTGTATGGAGGCATGCATATGTCATGCACCTGCAGAGGTCAGAGGACTTTTCAGAACTCATGTTCTGTTCCCACCATGGGTCTCAGCAGTTGAACTCACTTGTCACAAAGGCTTTTACCCACGTGGCCATCTCTTTGGCCCTCCCCCCTTTCCCTTACCCCTCTACTCCAGGGCAGGCAGTGTTTCTGTCGAGTGTCCCATGGGATGCTTGTCTGCCTAGTGATGAATCCCTTCCTCCGTGTAATGGTCCTCCCTTCCTACCCCCAGAGGAAGGAAAGATCTACTCCTTGGTTGTGAATGAGACCCAGCTGGACCAGCCACGCTCCTATACAGTGCAGCTGGCCCTCAGGAAGGTGTCTCGATGCCTGCCTCACCTGCGTGTGACCTGCATGGCTTCCAACCAGAGCAGCACCCTCTATATCACGGGTAAGAAGCACCTCCAGGGTTGGGGAAATGGCCCCATGGGTAAAAGTACTTGTTGTGCAAGGTTGAGGATAAGTCCAAGCCCCCAGAACACACACAGAGAAGGACCCAAAGGCAGAGATGGGGGGGGGGGGGCAGGTCCCTGTAAACTTGCAGGCCAGCCAGCGTGGCATTAAAACAGCGAGCAACCCTACCTCAAACAAGGCGGAAGGCACAGACTAACATCTGAGGTTGTCCTTTGACTCTGATACAAATGCTGTGGCACATATGTGCCACGCCTACATATGCATACATCACATATACACCACATAGAGCGCGCGCGCACACACACACACACACACACACTGAAAATTAAAAAACAAAAACCCAAACTGTATCCCTCTCTCTTAAGACTCCGATCTTGGGCAGGTCCCTCCATCCACTCAATCTCCTTTGGGCATCCTAGTGACTATGGCTACGCTGCCCAGGTATCAGAGCTGATGTGTTGGTTGTATGAGACTTCCTGCAATCTTTCAGCTTTTACCATCACAGGTGGGGCTTTATCCCTAGGAAACAGGTGCCCAAAGCTGCTGAGCTGAGGGCTCCTGACCCCCCAGACCAGGGGGGAGTGTATTTTGAGGTGCATACCCCAGGGGTGTATCGTGATCTCTTTGGGACCCTTCAAGCCTTTGATCCTCTGGACCACCAGATGCCGCTGGCTCTCTCCCTGCCTGCCAAGGTAGGATGTCGGTGTGGAGCATGGTGGGGCAGTTTAGGCTGGTGCAGGGCAGGGGGTTGGGCTCTGGGGGTTGGAAGAGTCAATCTGGGTGGGAAGGGGGGGCTCCAGGAGAGGAGGCCAGATGGGATTGGTTAGGGGGTAATTCTGGAGCTGCTGGGAACGGAGTGGCTCACTTGCTCTTGCTGTCTTCACCGCCCTAGGTCCTCTTCTGTGCCCTTGGCTATAATCATCTGGGCCTGGTAGATGAATTTGGCCGGATCTTTATGCAGGGAAATAACAGATACGGGCAGCTGGGGACTGGAGACAAAATGGACCGAGGGGAACCCACACAGGTGAGATTGTTTCCTGGCAACTCTCATCCAGTCTCCTAGCCCCGCCCCAGCCACTCTGCCATACTTCCTAGAAACCACTCTCTCCTCCCCTAGGCAAAGCTAAGCCCATCACTTAGAACACCGGGATGCTGCCACAGGTCTGACCCCAGAAGGTCTGTTCTGTGCAGTGCACACTATGTATGCAGAAGGAATTGAGTGGAGGAGTGGGCTGGGGGAGCCTGGGTGTGCTGAAGTACTAGAAAAGGTGAGATGAAGCCCGAGAAGATGGCCCAGAATGTAAAGTGCTTGTCATATGAGCCTGAGGCCCTGCGTTCAGATCCCAATGCCCGTGTAAAAAACTGGACGTGGTGGTGAGCACCTGTGATACCAGCACGGGGGGTGGGGGGGACAGGAGGCTCCTAGGGACTCACCAGCCAGCCAGCCTAGACAGCTGGTGAGCTTCAGGCTCAGTGAGGGACCCTGCCTCAAAAAGATGGAGGTCAAGTGAGAAAGACACTCAGCATTGCCTCTGGCCTCAATAGCCACATGCATCCCCTACACACACACATATTGCTTTAAACAGGTGAGGTGCTATCAGAGCCTGTGGGTCCGGGAAGGTCCCAGTGGTGAGAGGGCAGGCATCCCATGTAATGAGAACAGGATAATGATGACACTTACACACAAGACAGTAGAAAAAAAAGGCTGGCCAGATGGACTGTGGATCCCAGTGGTAGAGTACTCGCCTGGCATGTACAAGATCCTAAATTGAGACCCTAGTAGGAAACAAGAAGAGGAGGAGGAAATGGGAGAAGGCTGGGGATTGTCTCAGCAGAGAGAGAGCCTTCTTTATCTGCACAAATACCTGGGTTCCATCTCCAGCACCACGTTAAAACCTGACATGGTGGTGTAAACCTGTAATCTTTTGTTCTTTGAGACAGGGTTTCTCTGTGTAGCCCTGGCTGTCCTGGAACTCACTCTGTAGACCAGGTTGGCCTCGAACTTACAGAGATCTGTCTGCCTCCCAAGTGCTGGACTTAAAGGCATGCGCCACCACAGATCCCCGATTCACACTTTAATCCTAGCACTAGGCAGAGGCAGGGAAATTGGGAGTTCAAGGTCATTTGGCTCCACACGGAATTCAAGGCCAGCCTCTGGAATATAGGAGATCCGGTCTCAACAAGAGAGAGAGTGTCGGGTAGAGAGAAGAGAGCACAGAGGGTGCGCTGGAAACCACTGGGCTATGAGACAGTGTCTTTGTGGGCACAAACAGGGACAACCTGATTTGGAAAGGAGGCATTGCAGAATGTACAGGTCCTGGAATAGGTGGCAGCGTCCACAGGTGACACACACAGGTCTGCCTGTAAGTGCATAAGAGTCCAAGAACGCAAACCCCACCAGGATGCCCTCGGCGTGGTGGCAGCACTTGAGATGAGGCTCTGGCTGGTATGTGGCAGCAGGAATGGGAAGGAAGAGTCACAGTAGGAGATACTTTAGGGGGAAATGAACAGACATTCAAAAAGAATGGTTTAAAGAAGGAGATATAGTGCACATTCAGACTTTTTGCAATGAGAGTAAAACACTGACCTGGAAATGTCCATTTGGCAGCTAGGTTCCAGGCTGAAACCACAAAACCCGAGACAGTGGCAGATGCAGGCAGTGCCCGTGGTTGTCACAGAGGAATGAGAAGGGGATCCTGAGTTAGGGATAGAAGGCATGGGACCCTGAGTTTCATCCCTGGTACTACCGAAACCAGGCACAGTGGTGTGTGGCTGTAACCCCAGGGTGTGGTAGACGGAGACAGGAGGATCACAGATGGAAGATCATTGTCAGCCACACAGTGTGTTCTCGGCCAGCCAGGCTACGAGTGACCAGTCTTAGTCACTGTTCCATTGCTGTGAAGACCAAGGCCACTCTTGTTTCAGTGTTGTTGTTTTTTTTTAAAAAAATATATATTTATTTTATGTATGTGAGTACACGGTCTCTGTCTTCAGACACACTAGAAGAGGGCATCGGATCCCATCACAGATGGTTGTGAGCCACCATGTGGTTGCTGGGAATTGAACTCAGGACCTCTGAAAGAGTAGTCAGTGATGGCTCTTAACTGCTGAGCCATCTCTCCAGTGGCAACTCTTATAAAAGAAAGCTTATATACAGTTTTGGAGGGTTAGTCCATGGTCATCGTGGTGGTGCTGGAGGTCACACCTTTTAATCCTTTAATTTTCTCAAACAGTGCCGCTCCCTGGTGACTAAGCACTCAGATAAATGAGCCTAGGGGGAAGTTCTCACTCAATCCACCACAGGATCCCAGTCCCAAATAAAGAGCTATGGAGATGGTTATCAGGGAACAGTACTTGCTAGCAAGACTGATGATCTGAGTTCAATCCCCTTCCTCGTGGTGGAAGGAGAAAACTGATAAGCAGAAGTTGTCCCATGGGTGCTGTGGGCACACATGCATCACACAAAACAAATGAAGCTAAAGACTAAGCAAACAAAAACCGTATGAAATAATACGACATACTATAATCACATCTTTTATTAAAAACGTAATGTTTAACCAGGCCTGGGGGAGGGGGAATGATCTATTCAAAGCTAGCCTGCACTACATGGAGCTTAAAAGCAGCCGGCCTAGATATCAAGTCTGTGTCCCAAAATAAAAAGTAAAAAATGAGTTGAGGGTACACTTTAGTAATTGAGTGCTTGTCTGGCATGCACGAGACTAGATTCAATCCCAGTATGGTTTACAAAGCTGTAAGTGTTTATTTAGAGAAACAATAAAGGCAGTCTAGTACAGTGCTTTGCTAGTAGGAAGATCTGAATTTGATTCCCAGAACTCATGTTTTAAAAAAAAAAAGCCAGGCACAGTAGTGCATGATTATAGCCCCAGCCACGGAGAGGCAGTGGGGCCTCAGAGAATCCAGGGAGACCGTGCCTGAAGCATGGCAGCTAAGGTTGCCCCTCTGAACACCACACACATGTGTAACCTGTTGTCCATACCATAGCGTAACCATTGAGAAGTTAGTAGTTAGCGGTGGGATTTCCAGTTTGGTTTTTGAGACAAACTCTCACTGTGTAGCCTAGTTTGGAGCGGAACTCACTTTAATCCTCCAGCTTCCCCATGCCTGGCTGACCTTTCCATTGTTACTTGCTGGTATTTTGTAATTAAGGATTTCTTTTTACAGTGTGTGTGTGTGTATGCGTGTGCAAGAATGCACATGTGTGTGCAAACGTGTACACTTTCCTCGGGGAGGCCAGAAGAGGGCAGCAGGTCTTGTGCTCTTCCTGAGGAGCCAAGTGCCATGTAGTCAGACTTCAGGAGGCTTTGTGTGCCCAGGAATGGACAGATAGCTGCCAGCTTGCAGGGCAGGCCAGACTTTCTGGGACAGGACCTGCTTTTCCTCCAACTCCCAAGACTGCACTCTGCCGGGAGCCTTCCATTCGGCCTTTATCCAACCTGGGGTCCCCACCACCTTCCAGGCCACTAGTATTCCCACCTCAAGCCCCCGGGCCATGTTGTCTGTCTGTCCTCAGGTGCATTATCTGCAACGCCCCATCGCCCTGTGGTGTGGCCTCAACCATTCCTTGGTGCTGAGTCAGACTTCGGATTTCAGCAAGGAGTTGCTGGGGTGTGGCTGTGGAGCCGGAGGCCGGCTTCCCGGCTGGCCCAAGGGGAGTGCCTCCTTTGTCAAGCTGCACATCAAGGTCAGAGCAGGGTCAGGCGGGCATGGGGGGGGGGAGGTAGAGTCATAGAGCCAGGCGGCCCATGGGACTTAACCCCCCTTCTCGCCAAAGTCTTTAAAACTTTTTTTTTTTTTTTGGGGGGGGAGGGTTAATGCCACAATGTGCCAGTGGAGGGCAGAGGAAATCCCTTGACTTTGGGCACCAAGCGTGGCAGCAAGTGAAACTATCTCACTGAGCTCCTTTTTCAATGAGATTCTCACTGTGGAGCCCAGGCTGCTCATAACCTCTAGCTTCTCCTGGCTTCCTTGTGTCGTCATGCCTAGCTTATAGCTGCGACCCCTGTAAGGGACCCATTGGTTCCACTTCCCCTGTACCGCGAAGTCTCCCTTCCTTGCCCCACACTGCTCCCCGCTCTCTCCTTAGCTGACCCTGATAACTGTATCCAAGTTCACATGGGTCCTGGAACATAGCAAGCTGAAGCTCACTTGCTGGTTCAGGGCCTGAGAGGGATCAACATAGAGTCAGGTTCAGTCGGCTTCCTGGAAGCCACTGGCAGTGTTAAGCCTCCCTCAGCCCCACCCCTTCTCTCCTCTAAGGTCCCCTTGTGTGCCTGCTCCCTCTGCTCCACCAGAGAGTGTCTCTATATGCTGTCCAGCCACGACATTGAACAGTGCCCTGCCTATCGAGACCTGCCAGCCAGCAGGGTTGGGGGGAGCCCTGAACCTAGCCAGGGGGCTGGAGCCCCCCAAGATCCTGGGGGAACAGCCCAGGCCTGTGAGGAGTACCTCAGCCAGATCCACAGTTGCCCCACGTTGCAGGACCGAATGGAGAAGATGAAGGAGATTGTGGGCTGGATGCCCTTGATGGCAGCCCAGAAAGATTTCTTCTGGGAGGCACTGGACATGTTGCAGAGGGCTGCTGGTGGGGGTGGCCCAGGCACCTCGACCCCTGAGAGCTGAGCCCCTCTTCCTAGCCTTTCCTCCTGAAGGAAGTCAGGCCCTGGGCTAGAGTTGAGAAGAGTGTCAAAGAACACTGTGTGTGCACGGGGTGGGGGGCAGAGGGTTGTGGGGAGTAGTGCTGCGTACTTGAGGGGAGGGGAGGGACCTCTTTTATAAATGTGCAGGGGGCTGCCCAGGAGGGGCCCCCAACCTGACTATCATGAGCGAGAAATTTGATGGACAGTAGAATAAAAGGCTAAAGCAAAGCCTGTTTGAAACCCTGGGACCTCATGGGGGGAGGAGCAAGGGACGGAGGGAGGCCTGGCTGATGAGGGAGGGAAGACAGAAAGAGCCCAAGCTGTTGTTTTAGTGAGAAAATGCCAGCACCCCTAGCTCACCTACTCCTTCTCACTCCAGAAGCCCCACTTTGTGATGTGGAGGTCGGGCCTGGTCTTGTGGAATGACTCGGATGACAGACAGTCCTTACTTTCCCAGGTTGGAGCCTCTGCTGGGTCTGGAACCTTAACGAGAAGTCTATTCATTTTTGTTTGTGACAGAGCCTCACTGTGTGCCCAGGCTGACCTCTTTAATCATGCTGACTCCATCTCCAGAGAGCTAGGATTACAGGTGTGCCTCCATCATGCCTGCATCAGACCAGTAGTCTGACCGTCACTTGTGGGGGTACCTCGCCCCTCGCCTGCTAGCCCTCAGTCCCATGGAATCAGCTCCCTGTTCTCTCTCTGTCTTCCAAGCCCATCTCTTCTATCCTTTCCCTTACTTTTTGCCCCTTCCCCTCTTTGCCCAGGGACAGGGACACTCCACGGCCCCTTTAACCCTCTGTACCTTAAAATAGTAGGAAGAGAAAAGAAGGGGTCAGAACTCTCCTTGCTTGGCCTGATCTGGTCCGGTGTTAAAGGCAAAATCCTAAGTATGTGCAGAAGGGGTGCAGGCCTGTAATCCCAGCATGTGGGAAGCTGAGGCAGGAGGATTGAAAAGCTCCAGCTAGCCAGTGCTTCATGGCAAGACTGTAGTAAGCAACAAGAACCATCCAGAAATATGTGCTGGGACAGCGGATAGCCAAAAGACTCAGACTCGAGGACATCCTCTCTGGATGCCGAGAAGGCAACAGGTGAAGAGAGGTCCAGTCTGCACCTGAAAGTCTACAGCAAACGCCAGGCCCCCACAGCACAGGACAGAGGGCTGCAGCACGTGACTAGATGTCTAGATGATGTTCCTTCTGCCCCTTGTAGTCCCCAGCATTCTCTAGTCAATTAATATATGTCCAAGACCTAGAGAGGCCCCTGTAGGGACTCAACCACTGTCCCAGTCGTCTCCCTGTCCCGCCTCTCCTGCTGCCCGCCCAGTTGGCCAGTCCCCACGCCCACACACCCGGGGCCGCTTCATCTGGTGCTGATTATCCTGCTGCTGCTGCTGTTGCTGCTGCTGCTGCTGCTTCCAGCACTTCCCCCTACACAATGCTGCCTGCTGCCCTAATCTCCCTTTTGGGGCCATTCCTTCTGGCCTGGGTGCTGCCTCTTGCCCGAGGCCAGACCCCCAACTACACGAGGTAGGTCTCATATCTTTCAGATGGCTTCCAGAGGGAGCCTCAGAATGCTTGTGAGTCCTGGGAGGGCTGTGCTTGTGGGTCTTGCAAACTCTTCTGCTAGCCAATCCCTTTTCCTCGTCAGATTCATACCCTCCCTGTCTGCTGCAAGGCCACACTGGGCTGCAACTCCCATTATTCCCGCTCCTTCACTACTGTTCTTCTGCCCTAAATGTCCTCTCCACTTAGAGATATGCCCCTCACCGAGCTTGAACCCAGAAAGCCAAGACCAGATCTTGTCTGTTAGCTGACATTCAGGAAATGAGATTGGGGGAAGGGCAGCGAGCAGAAAGTCAGGTACTGGTCCTTAGCCTGAACACGGAGTAGGGCAAAGGTGGGAGCCCCTAAGTGTATGTCCACGGTTGCTCTCCTCACTCTTGCCCCCTCCCCCTCGTGGCCTCGTGGCTTGTCACATCTGGAAGTAGTTAGGCGCGGCTCCTGTCCTTGACTGCCAGGCAGGACGGGAGAGGGGAGGGGGGTAAGAGAAGGCTAGGGGGACTGAGAAGGATTCCCGGAATTCCTGCCGGCGTGGGGGTGGAGCCTCTGGGGGATGGAGAGATGGCCCCGTTGCCTAGCCCCACTTCCCCTGGTCCTTGGACAGGAGTCTCTGCTCACAGGCCAGGGCTTCTCCAACACCATCTTCTCTAATTGCCTGGGCTTCCCGTTCCCATGAACCATCTCTGCCGTGGTTCTGCCTGACACCCCCTCTGTCCACCAGACCTGTGTTCCTGTGCGGAGGGGATGTGACCGGGGAGTCGGGTTACGTGGCAAGTGAGGGTTTCCCTAACCTCTACCCCCCAAACAAGAAGTGCATCTGGACAATCACGGTGAGACGGCCTCTCTGGTCCCCATTGCCCTTTGTCGGTCTCCCAAGCTAAACCCTGACAGCCCAAGGATAGCGTCCCCACTACCCGGCATCACCTCTGGGAAACTCTTTTCCCCTTTGGTCCCAAGGGTGGCAGGCCCCACAGTAACATGCTCTGAGGCATTCCAACCTTCCTCCACTCGGTCCAGTTCCGCTACTGGAAACTGGACCCTGGGACTTAGGCATACTGGGCCAGAACTCTACCACGGAGGTACATCTCAGCCTTTTATTCATCTAGTTTTTGTGGTCTGTTTGTTGTTTTTAATGTGTGTGTCGGGCATGAGTTGCACACCCATGCATGCATATATGCAGAGGTCGGAACAGATGTTGGGTGTTCCAGAGTTGTACTGCTCTCTACTCTATTTCCTTGAGACAAAGCCTCTCACTAAATCTACAGCTAGTCTGAAAGCCAGCAAGCCCCAGTGATCTTCCTGTCCCTGCTTCCCAAGGAGGCCAGGGTTACAGGCATATGTGTGGAGACTTCAAATGCAGCCTTTTATGTGGGTTCTGGGGATCTGATCTTGAGTAAGCACTTTTACCCACGGAGCCATCTCCCCAGATCCCTTCCCCTTTTATTTTTGAAACATGGTCTCTATAAATTATGTGTCTTACATTTATTATCCTTCTGCCTCGGTTCCCAAATAGCTGGGATCCCAGGCACACACCACCACTTCTGGTGCTGAGCCTTAAGTTTCTGGAGACAGGATCTCACTGGGTAGCTTAGGCTGGTCTCGAACTTTGAGGCAATCCTATCAGCGCAATAAATCCTGGGGTTACAGGTGTGAGCTGCCATACGTAGTTTAAGCCTTAGCTTTTTATGGAAAAAAATGCTGAGACTCCGCCCCTAATTCGCTCCTGTTCTCTCCCTCCAGAGACCACAAGGCAGGAGCAGAGCCCAGGCCCTCTGTGTTGCATTGTCCAGGGGTCTTTCCAGTTATGGCTATTTCTCTGTCTAGGAAGTACTTGGGGGAGGGGGCGATGCCCGCGGTCAGGGTTGTTTGGGGCCTGATTTTGCGGGATTCCCATTCCCCTTTTGTTAGGTGCCTGAGGGCCAGACTGTGTCCCTGTCCTTCCGAGTCTTTGATATGGAGCTCCACCCTTCCTGCCGCTACGATGCGCTGGAGGTCTTTGCGGGATCTGGAACCTCAGGCCAGAGACTTGGACGCTTCTGTGGCACCTTCAGGCCTGCACCTGTAGTCGCACCTGGCAACCAAGTGACTTTAAGGATGACAACTGATGAGGGCACTGGGGGACGGGGCTTCCTGCTCTGGTACAGCGGTCGGGCCACCTCAGGCACTGGTGAGTATCCTCGCCTCCTTTTTCCCCTCTCCCGACCCCACCCCGGTTCAGGTCCCCACCCCTGCCCTAACTTTGATCCTCCCCAAATTACTCCCAAGAGTTAGGGCCACCACTACTCCCTTTCTTCTCACTAACTGCCCCCTTCAGTCCCTCCTCCCGGTCTTCTCTCCCTCTCCCGCTCCCACCTACCCCTCTTCCAGGGCCTCCCCCAGGTGCGAGGCGGAAATGGGTCATGGACCCGCGGGTGGAATGGGCGGCCTGGGGTTACTGGGACGGTGAGTAACTGCCCGCCCCCCTCCGCAATCGGGCTCCTCTGACAGGAGTAAGGGGGCGCCCTGAGGCTGAGGGACTAGGATTCCCCCACCTGGAGCCCCCTATACCCAGCTCTGGGACCCCGATTGCGGTCCCATCACCCCCTCCCGGCAGCACAAGTCTCTGGAAATGTTTCAGGCTGAGACCTCAACTGAGGGGAGGGCACCCTCACAACGTGAGAGCTCTCTAGCTTGCTTAAGAGGATTCTTCTGCTAGGCCGGGATGGAGAGATGGGATCTCCTAGGGGAAGAGGCGTGGTGTGGCGGTGGGCCGGGGAGGGGCCAGAAGGGACCCATTCAATCATCTCCTCTCTGTTGGGCATCCCAGTCCCATATGCCCAGGCGTTTGCTAACCCGCTCTTTCTACTGTTTTCCTTCGTGTCCCCTCATCTTGAGACCCAGCCTTCCTAGCTGCCTGCCAGAGCTCCCAGTCTGGAGCTCTCCCCTAGCTGACCGAGGGTCTCCACCGCCCCCCACCCCGTCCCTCTCTCCCCTTCTCAGAGCACCAGTTTTGCGGGGGGCGGATGGAGAAGGCGCAGGGAACCCTGACCACGCCCAACTGGCCTGAGTCGGATTACCCCCCAGGCATCAGCTGCTCCTGGCACATCATTGCACCCTCAAACCAGGTACTGATCATCTTGCCTAGGCTGCCCACCAGGCACCCAGGCAGCATCCTTAAAAGCACACAGCCAGAAACATCTTATTGAACGTGTGTCCTGATCCTTGAGCTTGCTTTGGTAGAGACCAAAACCAGAGCCATCTTACATGCAAGCAAAAATGATAGAAGTGTGTGGTGCTCCTGGCGTAGAGTTCTCCAAAGGATGTTCCCTGTAGAGTATAGGTGTGTGTGTGTGTGTGTGTGTGTGTGTGTGTGTGTGTGTGTGTGTGTGACCCTCGGGCTACCAGCGTGCAAACATTAGGGAGAATGAGAGGACTCACTATTGGTGCTACTTCCAAGAATTCCGAACGCTGAAAGAGGCGCAGGGCACACTATTGGGTCCTCCTTGGCCTGTCCTGCTACGCAGCCTCATGCCTCTACCAGGTGATCATGCTAACCTTCGGGAAGTTTGACGTGGAGCCTGACACGTACTGCAGATATGACTCTGTCAGTGTGTTCAACGGAGCTGTGAGTGACGACTCAAAGAGGCTGGGAAAATTCTGCGGGGACAAGGCCCCTAGGTGAGGGGTCCTTTCCATGGGCAGTGTTGGGGCTAACTCTGCATCCCTGTGTGAAGGTTTGGGGGGAGGCTCAGCTGACCAGGCAAGATCTGAGCTCTTGGATTTCAAACTACTGGTCAGAACAAGTATAAGGTGGCAAAGGTTTAGGGTGTCTTCTGGAGTCTGCAGAGCTTGTGGGGGGGGGGTGCTGCGGGAGATTCTGATGTCAGAGGACTGGTTTAAGCTTGGCTAGTGGGGACAGAACAGAGTACTGAGTCTACCTGACACCTCAGCAAATGCTCCTCTACCCACTGCAGCCCCATCTCTTCTGAAGGGAATGAGCTCCTGGTCCAGTTTGTATCGGATCTCAGTGTCACCGCAGATGGCTTCTCAGCCTCCTACAGGACCCTGCCACAGGATGCCGTGGAAAAGGAGTCAGTCCCAAGTCTAGGGGAGGATGCACAGCGTGGTCCTCAGTCCGGCTCTGACCCTAAGACAGGAACTGGGCCCAAAGTCAAACCACCCACTAAACCTAAATCACAACCTGCAGAAAAACCAGAGGCCTCCCCTGCTACCCAGGCAACTCCAGTGGCCCCAGGTAAGTGTGAGAAGGTGGAAGAGATGGCTCAGTGGTTAAGAGCACTGGTTACTTGTCCAGAGGACCCAGGTTTGATTCCCAGCACTCACATGACAGCTCAAAACCATCTGTAACTCCAGACATACATACAAAACACTAAATACATTAAAAAAAAAAAAAAGTAGAATAAGAGGGATTGGCCAAAGGAAGCACTATTCATCCATCCATCTATCTATCCATCCATCTATCCATCCATCCATTCATCCACCCACCCACCCACCCATCCACCCACCCACCCATCCATCCTCCATCCAGCACTCACTGGTGCCTGCCTACTGTCAATGTCTGGGACTGGTAGAACTCTGGGTTTACATCCATACGGCTGTTGTAATTTCAGATGTGACTATCGAGGGCAGGGTTTGCCTACAGTCTGCCATTGAAGGCTGAAGGCATATGCTCAGTAGAGCATTTCTAAAATTCTCCCAATAAGGGGTTGGAAGCTAAGCTGACTATAGAGTGCCTGTCCCAGAATCCTCTAGTGAGGATCTGGGGTGTGACTCAGTGGCAAGGTGCTTGCTTGCCTAGAATCCCCCAGCGAGGGTAGAAGGGTGTGGCTCAGCTGGCCAGCATGCACCAGACCCGGCTTCCATTTCTAGCACTGCAAATAAAGGAATAGATAGGCTGACATGAGGAGAATGGTCCTGCCTGCTAGGTCGGCCACCTTCCACAAACAGCACTGTCTCTTCCTAGATGCCCCCAGCATCACCTGCCCAAAGCAGTACAAGAGGTCAGGCACCCTGCAGAGCAACTTTTGTTCCAGTAACCTGGGTAAGACTCTATCCTGCCCTTCTGACTCCCTGTACCCTCGTTGGAGCCCAGTCCTAGCCACCTGACACTTCATCTCTCACCGACATTTTGCTACAGTGGTGACGGGAACAGTGAAGAGCATGGTCCGGGGCCCAGGGGAGGGCCTCACTGTCACGGTCAGTCTCCTTGGTGTCTACAAAACTGGAGGACTGGACCTGCCCTCTCCACCCAGTGGCACCTCTCTGAAGTTCTATGTGCCCTGCAGACAGATGCCCCCCATGAAGAAAGGTAAGGCACATGGGAGGTGGGAGCGGGTGCTGAGCACACTGAAGGCATGGGGCGGTAGGGTCTGGCCAAGAAGATGCTTTGACAAGGTCTTGATAGCCTAAGCTCTCAATTCCCCCCCCCCCTCCAGGAGCCAGTTATCTGCTGATGGGTCAGGTGGAAGAAAACAGAGGCCCCACCCTTCCTCCAGAGAGCTTCGTGGTTCCCTACAGGCCCAACCAGGACCAGATCCTCAATAACCTAAGCAAGAGGAAGTGTCCATCCCAACCTGGGACAGATGCCTGATGTCCTAACCAGACATAGCCTCAGAGCTTATACAAATAAATGTTTCTTGACTCAGGAAGGGGTCGTATCTGAGGTTCTAGGGTTGGTGGGGATGGGAGGCACATCTTGGATTTCAGAATACTTTCTCCTTTGGGTGCTACTATAAAGGCTGACTGAACTCAGGAATTTACACATTCTAGGCAAGTGCTTTATCACTGAGCAACGTAGCTGTCAGACACACCAGAAGAGGGCATCGGATCCCATTACAGATGGTGTGAGCCACCATGAGGTTGCTGGGATTTGAACTCAGGATCTCTGGAAGAGCCATCTCTCCAGCTGAGCAACATCTTAAGCATTCAGAATACTCTTTTTTTTCTTTTCTTTTCTTTTTTTTTTTTCAAGACAGGGTTTCTCTGTGTAGCCCTGGCTGTCCTGGAACTCACTCTGTAGACCAGGCTGGCCTCGAACTCAGAAATCCGCCTGCCTCTGCCTCCCAAGTGCTGAGATTAAAGGCGTGCGCCACTACCGCACGGCCAGAATACTCTTAAGAATATAGGATAGGGGCCAGGTGGTGGTCATAGCACACACCTTTAATCCCAACACTTAGAGGCAGAGGCAGGTGAGTCTCTGTGAGTTCAAGGCCAACCTGGTCTACAGAGGGTATTCCAGAACCGGGGCTGCACAGAGAAACCAAGCCTGTCTGAGAAAACATTAAACAAATAACACAGCAAGGGCAGGCCAGATGGCTGAGCAGGTGAAGGTGTCTGCTGCCAAGCCCAAACCCCGATTCACTTTGTAAAAGGAGAGACTGGCTCCTGTAAGCTGTCCACTGTCAACCAACGCACGGCGGTACACACGCAAATACAAAACATCAATAAAACAAAAGGAAGTCACTTAGGGGCTGGAAAAAAGACTTAGTCAAGTGCTCACCACGCAAGCACGAGACCCCGAGCTTTAGTCCCAGCACCCACATAAGTAGCCAGGCACAGTGAGTGGTATGCACCTGTGCCGCCATCACTGGGCAGGCAGAGCCAAGGGGATCCCTGAGACTTGTTGGCCAGCTAGTCTAGCCCAGCGAGCTTCAGGGTCAGTGAGAGAGCCTGTGTCCAAACAAGGTTGACTGAGGGGAGGGCTGAAGGGTTAAAGGCACTTGCCACTAAGCCTGAAGGTCTGAGTTCAATCTCTAGGACCTACACATGGTGGACAGAGAGGCTAGACTCCGACAAGTTGTCCTCTGACTCCCATACGTGCACCGTGCGAAGTGTGCTATAGCCTGTATGTCCCCATAAATACACATACGTGCACCAAAAATAAAAATGTTTTATACCAGGTGGTAGTGGCACATGGTATAAATCCCAGGGCTTGGGAAGCAGAGGCAGGTGGATCTCTGTAAGTTTAAAGCTCAAAGCCAGTATGGTCAACAGAATGAGTTCCAGGACAGCCAGAGAAACCCGTCTCAAAAAATCAAAATGAATAAGAATACGCCCATTGTTGACTTCTGGACACCGTATTTACATACATGTAAATATATATGTAAAGTCTTAAAATCTCACCCCCCCCAAACTAATCCCAACCAGAAGCTGAGTGTGTGCTGCCTGTAATCACTTGGGGAGTGGAGACGATGATCAGGAGTTCAAGGCCAGCTTGGGCTACATAGTAGTTGGAGGCCAAACTTGAGCAGTACAAGATTGACTCTTATGCTTTAAGAAGTGAGAGGAATGTAAGATATTGCCACCCCATTGCTCTGAGATTGGGCCACTGAGATGGCGCCCCGCAGAGCCTGATGACCTGAGTCCTATCGTCAGGACTCACATAGTAGAGGAGAGAACCCACTCCTGCAAGGCGTCTTCAGTGTCCAAAAATGCTCTGCGCACGCGCGCACGCACACACACACACACACACACACACACACACACACACACACACACACACACACACAGGGCTGAAGAGATGACTCACTGGTTAAGACTACTGGCTGCTCTTCCAGAGGTCCTGAGTTCAATTCCCAGCAACCACATGGTAGCTCACAACCTTCTGTAACACCAGTTCCCGGGAATCCAACACCCTCACACAGACATACATGCAGGCAAAATACCAATGCACATAAAATAATTATTAATTAATGAATGAATGGATGTAACTTTAAAAATTCTGAGGATGGTTCTCAAAATACAACCCAGGTTCACTGTGGGTCTTTGCTCCTGCTACTCTGCAGCCTCCTTTCCTCCCTCCCTCTCTCCGTCCCCATCACTTACTGTTCTATCTGCACCTCATTGGTCCCCAGTCATTACATCACTCTTTCTCTTCCTTCTCTTCCTCCTCTTCCTCCTCCTCCTTTTTTCTCTTCTTGTTTTAAACAGGGTTTCACTATCTTGCCCAGCATGGCTTTCAACTTACTATGTAGCCCAGGCTGGCCTTGAATTTGCAATCCTTAGTACTCAGAGGGCAGGTGAGTGCCACTACACCAGTTCTCTTTGTGCATTCTTCTCTCCTCTTTTTTCTGTGTATATATGCATGTGTTTACAGCCACCCTTGGGTCTTATCCTCAAAATCACCATCCACCTCTTGTTTCTTTCTTTCTTTCTTTCTTTTTTTTTTTTTTTCCAAGACAGGGTTTCTCTGTGTAGTCCTGGCTGTCCTGGGACTCACTCTGTAGACCAGGCTGGCCTCGAACTCAGAAATCCACCTGCCTCTGCCTCTCAAGTGCTGGGATTAAAGGCGTGCGCCACCACTGCCCAGCCTCTTGTTTCTTTTAATATTGAAATTTTTAAAAAGTTGTGTGTGCATGTGTGTGTGTGGGCGCGTGTGTGTGTGTCAAAGAGGCCAAAAGAGCGTGTTGTTGGATCCTCTGGAGTTGGAGTTATGGGTACTTTGTGAGCTGCCTAACATAGCTGCGTAGGTCCTCTAGAAGTGCAGCAAGCCCTCTTAACCTCCGAATCATCCCTCCAGCTCCACCCAATCCTCCCTGCCACCTGTGGAATCAGAACTGGCCACTAAGCTAAAGGAGCTCCTCCACGGGACTATAAAATGCACTGCTATGCTCCACATTTTTGTTTAAGGATTAGAACATGGGTTCTTGTGCTTGCAAACCATCCTTCTTCTGCATCAGTTCTGTGTCAAGATTCTGCTGTTCTCTCTGTCTGGAATTCTTCCCCATAGATATATTTTGGATTCTTTCCTGAGTCTAATTAGATCTCTGCTCAAAGTTCATCTAATTCATTTCATTCCTTTGTCCTGGCCTAATCTTTTTTTTTTTTTTTTTTTTTTTAAAGATTTCATTCTCTCTCTCTCTCTTTGTGTGTGTGTGTGTGTGTGTGTGTGTGTGTGTGTGTGTGTGTGTGTGTATGTGTCACACCAGACTTCAGACACACCAGAAGAGGGCATGAGATACCACTACAGATGGTTCTGAGCCACCATGTGGTTTCTGGGAATTGAACTCAGGACCTCTGGAAGAGCAGTCAGTGCTCTTAACCACTGAGCCATCTCTCCAGCCCCAGATGATCTTTTCAGTACTGAAAATACAACAGAAAACAAACATCCCTGGTTTTGGAGAGGACATTCTCCGGAGGAGAGATTAACAAAATATAACATCAAGTATCAAGAAACGTGCTATAAAGAAAGCAAGGTGGGGAGCTGATGGCTCATGGACTGGAGAGATGGTTCAGTGGTTAGGAGCACTGACTGCTCTTCCAGAGGTCCTGAGTTCAATTCCCAGCAACCACATGGTGGCTCACAACCATCTGTGATGGGATCTGATGCCCTCTTCTGGCATGCAGGTGTACATGCAGATAGAGCGTTCATATGCATATAAATAAATAAACCTAAAAAAGAAGAAAGGAAGGAAGGAAGAAAGAAAGAAAGAGACAGTGGTGGTGCATTCCTTTAATCTCAGTACTAAAGAGGCAGAGGTAGGTGGATCTCTAAGTTGCAGGCCAGCCTGGTCTACAGCCAGGGCCAATCTTGAAAAATAAACAAAATAAGCAAACAGAATCAAGCAAAAGCATGATAAATCAGTTGCCAGGGAAGTCTTTCCCATAAAGACAACTCATTTAAATTTTTTCCCATTTATTAGTTACTTATTATTTTTGGTTTTCCAAAACATGGTTTCTCTGTGTAGCACTGGCTGTCCTGGAAATCTCTTTGTAGGGTAGACCCACCCGCCTCTGCCTCCGGAGTGCTGGAATTAAAGGCGTGCACCACCACGCCTAGCTTGACATGTATCCATTGAGGTGCTCACATGTGCACACTTAGGAATATGTGCATATGCATATATGCACACAGCTCCGCTCATGTGGAGGTTGGTGCTCTCCTCCAGCAGGTTAGTCCTGAAGATTCAACTCAGGTCTTTAGGCTCCACACAAACTCCATCTTGAGGCATCTTGCCAATCCAGGGTTGTTGGTTTTGATCTTTTTTTTTGAGATAGGGTCTCAGTATTTACCCCTTGGCCAGCCTCAAACTCACAGAGATCCACCCCTGCCTCTGCCTCCAGAATGCTTGGATTTGAGGTGTATGCCACCATATCAGGTACCCCCCCCCCCCGCCTCCAATGTTGGTGGTTTTTGAGACAAAACTTCACTATGTAGCCTTGGCTGGCCTAGAACTCCCCATGTGTAACAGACCAGGTTAGTTTCAAACTTGTGGCAATCCACCTGCACCTTTCTTTAGTATTGGGATTATAGGACTTTGCCCGGCTACTTTTGGTTGTTTTCTTTTTCTCTTTGTTGTTTCTTTCTTTTTTTTTCTAATCATCATATTAATTACAGATAATTATGAGTTTTATAGAAATAAAATGATCTAATAAATTTTTATATATAAAACATGTATAAATGTATTTTAATCACATTGCCACTATATCTCTTGTCCCTTATTCCCTTCCCCTTCCCAACTGGTTCTCCTGCTTTCTTGGTGGTTTTTATTTTGGTTTTGGATGAACCAGTAAGTTTTATTGAAGTTGCTTCCAGGAGCATAGGCAATTTAATATTGGTTATGCCGACGAAGAAAATGTCTCTCTCTTCCTAGCAACTATTAAGTACCTATAGGGGCGGAGCTTTGTAAGCACATCTTTAGTATTGAGTGTTTTCTCTGCATGTATATGACTCACGTACTGGCGGTGGTCAAATGAGGGTGTTCGATTCCCTGAAACTGGAGTTATAGATGGCTATGAACCATTATGTCAATGCTGGACGCGAACATGGGTCCTTTTAACCGCTAAGCTAACCCTTTAGAACCTCCCCTCTTTAAAAAAAGAAAGAAAGTGTAACCGAAGCAGGCTATTCCTGCCTCAGCCAATTCTACTTATTGATTACTGACTTAATCTTACGTTTCCCAGGCCCAAACAGGAAGGAAAGAAAAGCAAAATGAATTTTAAAAAAAATCTAGTAACAGATGAGCACAAAATAAACATATAGATAAACAGACGAACGAACGAACAAATGCTAATAGTAGTCCAGCCCCGCCTCCCCACTTACTCTCAGACAGAGAAGGAACCCAAGACACAAAAAATTCTTACCCAAGATCAAGCCAATCAGTGATGCCGAGGGAGACGTGTTTGGTCTTTGAAGAGGACCAATCAGCATACATTGGGGCGGAAGAGAGAAAGCATTCACCAATGAGAGAGGCCGTACGGCGGAAGTGCATAAAGGAACTCTCGGGAAGATGGCGCCCTTAGCCTGGGCACAAGTTGACTGGGAGAGACTTTGACCGCAAGGTGATTATCGTAGTAGAAGCGACCATTCACAGGCGGAGTCCCTGGCAGGGCAGAGTCCGGGCTTAAGGAAAGGGATCGGGGACACAATTCGGTGATCAGGAACTCTCAAGAGAGTGGAGTTCGTCAGGAGACCGGAGCGAGAAGACCCGGAAAAGGCGTGGTCAGAAACAGGGCGGCTTTACTGCTCCCCATACCGGAAGACCCGGATTTGGAAGCGACTAGGCGGGGCAGAGTTTAGCCAAGTGGGCGCGGCCGCTGCGGTGCGGTTTTGGGGCGGGACCTATAGGAACCTGGGGCCCAGCTGGCAGGGGAGAAGGTTTGAGAACCCGGTCCTGGGGCTGCAGGATCCACATCTAGCGGGGTTCCAAGGCAGCGGTGACATCAGGCCTCGCTCTGCTCATGATCTCACCCTGTCCTCCTTTCGTCCCTCGCGCCACTAGCCTTAAACTCTAACACCCTCTTGGCCTCCTGAGCTCTGCCCTCGGATGTCCGTCCGCCCAGAGCCTGCATGCGCCGTGGGGCGCCCCAGGACCAGGAGCTGGTGGGTCCGGGGGCCCCTGGGCGGGGGTCCCGGGGCTCCCCTCCTTCCTCAGGACCCGTTGTCCCGGTGTTGGTCTTTCCCCCGGATCTAGTATTCAGGGCGGACCAAAGAAGTGGACCCCGGCAGCTGCTGACCCTCTACAACCCCACGGGAACTGCGCTTCGCTTCCGAGGTGAAGAGACGGGCGCTTAGAGCTAGGGCTCTGGGGGTTGGTAGCAGGATATGGAAAGATTGTGTGGGTTGGAGGAATTAGTCAAGAGGCAAGATGCCCAGCTTTGGGTCTGAAAAAATCATGTCCATCTCTGGGTGGCTGACAGAAGGGGCCCCAGTGAAGCACTAGGAGTAAAACTTGCCTAAGATCTCTTCGCCTATCTTTATCCGACAGTTCTGTGTACAGCACCTGCCAAATATACGGTATTCGATGCAGAAGGATTTGTGAAGCCTCAGTCCTGCATTGACATGTGAGTGGGGAGGTCGGGGAAACAGCCAGGCAACGCAGCCACCTGTTGCCTTTGGTCTGGGACTCTTTTCACCTGCTGACTGCAGTTACTCTGGGAAAAGTTTCTGGGAAGGAGATCTGGATTTACTTGGTTGGTTGCCTCTCACTTCCTTCCTCCCAATGGGTCAGTGTGATACGGCACGTGGCCCCCATCCCCAGCCACTATGACGTCCAGGATCGATTCCGAATTGAGCTATCTGAGGAGGGGGCTGAGGGCCGAGTGGTTGGAAGAAAAGACATCACCTCTGTTCTTCGGGCCCCAGCATACCCACTGGAGCTTCAGGGACATTCTGAGCCAGCGCCCAACCCAGGGCATCCTGCGTGGACAGGACCAACTCCAGCCAGACATCTTCAGGAGAGTGAGTTGAACAGATTCTTTGTGTGTGTTTGTGGTATTGTGTATGTGTATTATGTGAGTGCTTCTGCATGTTTGTAGAGGCTACAGGCTGATTGTCCTGAATCGCGCTCCTCACCTTTATTTCTTTGAGACAGTCTCTCTCACTGACTCTAATATACAGTCATGTGGTTAGACTGAATGGCCAGTGCAAAATCCAGAGTCCACATGTCTCCACTGCACAAAGACTGGGATCACAGGCACACACTTCCATGCCCAGGTTTTAAGTATGTTCTGGAGATCTGAACTCAGGACTCCATGCTTGCATAGTCAGCCTTTTCCTGACTGAGTCATCTCTCCATAGGTCTTATTTTCTGCAGGACTGGGCATTGGCCTTGTACTTAAGGCATACCAAGTAAGCACTGTCCTGCTGAGCAGTAACCCCAACCCTGCAGCTGGGACTCCTGATTCTGTAGGGAGAGAAGAAACAGTAGCATTACCCTAGGAATTAACTAAACCGGGTTTGAAGAAGTCTCTGGGTTAAGGTGTGTGTGTGTGTATGTGTATGTGTGTGTATCTGTGTATGTCTGTGTGTGTGTGTGTACTTGTGTGTGTGTATCTGTGTGTGTGTATCTGTGTGTGTGTGTCTGTGTGTGTGTCCTTGTGTGTGTGTATCTCTGTGTGTATGTATCTGTGTGTATCTGTGTGTGTCTGTGTGTGAGTGTATCTGTGTGTGTATATGTATCTGTGTGTATCTGTGTGTGTCTGTGTGTGTGTATCCGTGTGTGTGTGTGTCTGTGTCTGTGTGTATCTATGCGTGTGTGTGAATGTGTATGTATCTCTGTGTGTGTGTGTGTGTGTGTGTCTGTGTAGATGATCCTGGTTGAGGTTTTCTATCAGGTGAGAGGAAGGAGACTTTGCAGTTGTCCTGGTTTCTAGCTTCTATCAGAGGGACAAGCTCTTCTCCAGCTCCAACTGCAGTGGCTCTTATCAGGTGCCAGCTATATCAGTTCAATGAAAAACCTGTACTGAGCAGTCAGTTCTTGTGTTCTGGGTACGAGAGATACAAGAGGTCCCTGCCTGTCAGCTCAGGACACTGAGAAAACATAGTATGGAAGGCAGGAGGAAAGGGGGACCAGAGGACAGAGCTTCTCGTGGCCTCAGGACAGAGGCGCCAAGGAGAAGAGAACATTCCCAGGTACCCTTAGAGGACAATAGAATGTAAACACAAAGACATGATGGCACAGCCTGGAATAACACTGCATGGGGGTGTGCAAGCAAGGAAGGGGATTACAGGTTCGAAGCCAGTCTGGGTTACGTAGTAACACTTAGAAAAACAACCGGGTGAGAGTGTTGGGGAGATAGCCCAGTTGGTAAAGTGTTTGCTACTTAAGAACAAGGACCTGAGTTCAGTCCCCAGCACTGACGACATGGTAGCGATGTGTTTGTAAGTCCAGTTCTGAGGATGAGAGACAGGCAGATCCTTGGTCAGCCGGTCTAACAGACAAGTCCAGGTTCCATTGAGAGACCCCATTCCTCAAACACAAGTGAGATGGCACCTGGGGTGGATTTCTGGCCTCTGTACACAGCACACATGTGTACATGTACCCACCCATCCATCCATATACACATTCCAGAAAGATACCCGAAGCTGGATATGGTGGTACACACCTGTAATGCCAGCACTTGGGAGGGGAGACAGGAGGAACTGAAATTCAAAACCCGTTCTTGGGTACATAGTGAGTTTGCAGCCATCTAGGCTACATGCATGTGAAGCCTTGTTTCTAAATAAATAAATAGTATATGAATAAACCCCAAACAAAGTAGTTTCACCTTCCCTGCTCATCCCGATCCCTGAGAGACCTTGGGATGCTCGTCTCTCTCCTTTGGCAGATGTCCCCCAGCAGCTAGCTACCAGCTCCTTCCTGCTCTTCTTGCTGACAGGCGTCGTCTCTGTGGCCTTCCTGCTACTGCCACTGCAGGATGAACTTGGCAGCCAGCTGCCTCAAGTCCTGCATGTGTCCCTAGGACAGAAGCTGGTCGCGGCCTACGTCTTAGGTGAGCACAGCTGAGGAGCACGGGACCCACTTCTGGAGAAAGGACAGGAAGAGGAAGGCTCCTACATGGACTTTCTTTCTTTTTCCACCTTCAGGCCTCCTCACCATGGTGTTCCTCCGGACCTGAGCTCTTCGCCGAACCCACCTCACCCACCCTCTCCGTCGCAGGCGGGGACCTACGCAGCCACTGTGATGTTTGCCCCTTGCTCCTTCTCCCTCCCTCCCGCCCATCCCCTGATCGTCATCCTCCTCACAGTAAACAGGGATTTATACTCATTTTCCAAGTTGAATAAAATAAATTTTAAAAATCAAAATGAGAAATGTAGGATGCTTATCCCAAGCTTCTTACTTCTTCTTTTTAATGGTGTGTGTGTGTGTGTGTGTGTGTGTGTGTGTGTGTGTGTGTGCGCGTGCGCGCGCGCGCATGGGCGTGCACTCACTCGAACATAAGCTCACACACCAGAGGTCAGAAGACAACTTTCAGAGTTGGTTCTCTCCTTTTATCTTGTGGATTCCAGGTACTGAGCTCAGGGTGACAAGTGTGAGCCCAACCATCTTAATTTTTGATGCCAGGGCTCTCAATGATTGGCTAGGATCAGTGAGCCAGGCGAGACACAAAAGTGTCTGTTTGTCTCCACCTCCCTGGCACTGAGGTTACACATTCATGCAGCTGCACCGTTAGTTATGGACCCGACAGATTCCAGCATCAACAGGGAGATGGACTGCGTGACATCTGGAGGAGGATTGTACTGGTTAGGTTAATTGGGATGGACAGCCCACCCTGTTTGTCTGCTGCGTCATTTCACGGGTTTGGTCTGGGAATGAATGGGAGGGAGGGGCGGGAACTGAGCACCCACACTCATTACTCCCTCCCTTCAACAGTTGCCACGTGACCAGCTGGCGTCAGGCTGCCGCCGCCGCCTCCGCCGCCGCTGCTTTGACTTCCACGGTGGTTGGTCGGTCCCTTGACCTGTGAGCTAGAACAAACCTCTTCTTCCTTAGGTTGCTTTTGGTTGGGTGTTTTATCACTGCAACAGGGAAGGAACTAAGACAGTGTGGACGCTGGGGATCCGCACTCATCCCCAGGCTTGTGTGGCAGGCACAGTAGTGACAGAACCATCTCCCTACCCCTCTCCACGTTTTACTTTTTAAAATCACTGAATTTTTTTAAAAAGGATTTTTTTTTTTTTATGTGTATGAGTATTTTGCTTGCACACATGCATGTGGACTACGCGCATGCCGGGTGCCTTGCAGAGGTCAGAAGAGGTGTTGGATTCCCTGGAACTGGAGTTACAGGTGGTTGAGAGCCACCATGTTGTTGCTGGGAACTAAACCTGTAAGAGCAACCAGTGTTCTTAACTAACCATTGAGCTATCTCTCCCCTGCTACTGCCCCACCCCATGCTGATTCCCAGACAGCCTCTTCTTCTTCCCACCCCCATTCCCAGGGATCCAGGGAAAGTTAAAGGCCAGCTTGGGCAAATTAGTTAGACCCTGTCTCAAAATAGAAAGCAAAAGGAGGGGTAGGCCTAATACAGTGGCACAGGCAGAGGCAAGTGGAGCTCTGAATTTGGGGCCAACCTGGTCTACATAGTTTCAGACCAGCCAGGGATATGTTAGGATGTAGCCCAACAATAGAACACTTGCCTAGTGTGGGTGAGTTCCTAGGTTCAGTTCCTGTTACTGAAGAAAAAGGACCCTGCCCCCAATGCGCACACGCACACGTACACACACACACACACACACACACACACACACACACACACACACACACATACACACACACCGGCATGCTTAAGACCTTGGGTTCCAATCAAAGCACCACAAAGGATTAAAAAAAAAAATCCCCTTTACTCAAACAACAGAAATCTGCCCGTCAGCCAGTATACCTAGCCTACAAGAAACATCTGATCAAACCTGCGTAGTCTTAGTTGTCACTGTGAATATATCTGAAATCAACCAAAACCCAAACAGCCGGGCCTGTCTGTAAGGGTTCTCTTGAGTGGATCAGATGAAACCAGAAGGCCCATCCTAACCTGGGCCACGCCTTCTGGTGACAAGCCCCCATGAAAAGACACAGGGGAAGGAAACCTTTGCTCACCGCCCGCGCGCCTTCGTGCTCTCTCTGGCCTGTTCATGTACCCTGTTGCTGAGGCAGTCCTTCACTGGGCTAGAACCCGCTTCCTCGGGATTCCAGCATGGACCGAAGGCCAGCAGGTCTCTAGGAATCCTCGAGGCGGGGCCTGCTGAGATGTCCAGCCTCGGAGGTCTGAATAACTACCGGATCCATTGTCTTTCCTCCATGAGACAGTCATTGTTGGACTACCCAGACCACAGCCTGCGATCTACGCCACCAGGTCCGCCCCACTTTTTACATAGATGTGCATTCGATCAATTCTGCTTCTTAGAGAACCCTGATCCATACACCCTAACGACCCAGTTTGAAGCAGACAGAGCCGCTTTGCAAGACTGCCCACAGGCCGTCTCCAGGGTACTTTGCTGACTTTGGGACACCTTTTTTTTTTTTTTTTTTTTTTTTGAGATAAGCCCCTTCCTCGCCCACCCTTCTAGCTCCGGCTGGCCTTGAACGTCTCACCCTCCTGCCTTACCCCTTAAGTAGGCTTTTACAGGTGCCTACTTTGTTGTCACTGTTTTTAATGTTTATTTGTTTGGGGGGAAGGGAGTTGGCACAAGCATGCCATGGCCTCCAAGTGAGGGTCAGAGGACAGTTTGCAGGACTCCAACCTCTATTTCTCCCAGAGGTCAAACTCAGGTAGTCAGGCTTGGTGACAAAGCACCTTTATTCACTGAATCATAGTGACAGCCCCCACATTCATTTTGTTTATTCTGTTTTGTTTAGTGAGAGCATCTCATGTAGCCCAGGCTAGCCTCTACTTGTTATATAGCTGAGGGTAACCTGAAATCCCTAGTCCTCCTGCTTCCAGCTCTTGTGTGTTGGGATTAGAGACATGTGTCACCACACACCTCATTTATGTGGTGCTAGGGAAGAAACCCAGAATCCTGTGCACAGTGGGCAAGCACCAAAGCAACTGGACTGTGTACTCAGCCCTCTTTGTTTTTTGTTTTTGTTTTTTGTTTTTAGGCTCTTTAAAAAAAATTATAAAAAATGTATGTGTGTTGTGTTGGTCTGAGTATGTATGTATGTGTACCATGTACAAGCAGACACTCAGCCAAGCCAGAAGATCATGTCAGATCTCCTGGAACTGGAGTCACAGGTGGTTGGGAGCCGCCTGATGTGGGTGCTGGGAACTGAACCCTGCTACTCTGAAAGAGCAGTAAAAGCTATTTACCTGCAGAAGCCGTCTTTCCAGCCCCAGCCTGGCTCTTCTTTATGACCTCAGCTCCCATGGATCAGGAACCCCTTCTGAGAGAGGGAAACAGAATGGCCTGACATGATCTCACTCGAACTGTGTGGTAGAGACTGAAGCCAACGGAAAACAGGGTCTTCAGGAGGCATCATCTGGTCTGCCTGCCCTCCTTCAGAGGCAGGGAAGAGGTGGAGGGGGGGGAACTGGGGACACGGGACAGCTGGAGGGGGGGGAACTGGGGACACGGAACAGCTGGTTGATTTGTAACCAAGAATCAGCAAGATCACATAGGACAGGTCCAGTACGTTGCACTGATGAATGTTATCAGTTTCCCCAGCTTGGCTGTGGGGGGCTTTGGGATTTTCACACTTCCCCGACAATGTGTGTGTGTGTCTGGACTTGCGTGCAGAGGTGCGTATTCAGTGTGTGTGTGTGTATATATGTAGAGGTCAGAGGTCAACCTCCGGTGTTTTCTCAATTGCTCTCAGCCTTATTTATTTATTCTTTCTTTCTATTCATTTATGGAACATACATGAGTGCTACAGTGTCTGTGTGGAGCTCAGAGGACGACTTGCAGGAGTTGCTCCTTCCTTTCACCACGTGGATCCCAGGGATTGAACTCAGGTCCTTGGGCTTGGCAGCAATCGCCTTTACCCACTGAGCCATCTTGCTGGCTCCACCATCCTATTTTTTGAGACAGAGTCTCTCCCTCCGCTTTACCTGGAGCTTGCTGATTTGGCTAGGCCAGGCAAGCTCAGGAAATTACCCCCCCCCCCCCATCTCCCCAGTGAAGGGATCACAGGCATAAGTCACTGAAACCAGGTTTTCATTTGGCTGCTGGGTATCAGAGCCAGGTCTTCATGCCTGCATGTGTGCGCTTTACTGCCTGAGCCGTCTCTCCTGCTTCCACACTAGAATTCTTATCTTTTCTGTGCCCCCCAGTGGACTGCTCTGGGGCATGGCCTCATTAAGTACATAGAATGAGTTCAAAGTCTGTGCCGGGAGATGGGGGCGGGGAGCTCTTACAAACCCCTCTTTCCAAGTTACCTGTGGGGTTGAGGTTCTCCGCAGGTCGGTGATGCTTGCATGTCTGCTGTGGAAAGTCCCTGTTGACAGTGGGGTCTGGAAGGCTTCTCTCTTTGGCATTCTAATTTACTGCCAGTTTTTTTTGTTTGGTTTGGTTATTGGTTTTTTTGAGACAGGGTTTCTCTGTGTAGCCCGGGCTATCCTAGAACTTAGTCTGTAGACCAGGCTAGTTTCCAACCAGAGATCAACCTGCCTCCACCTCCCAAGTTTTGGTATTAAAGATGTCTACCACCATGCCTGGCTATTTATAAATAATTTTTTTTTGGTTGTTGTTTTGTTTTTAAAGATTTATTTATTTATTATTTATTATATGCAAGTACACTGTAGCTGTCTTCAGACACCCCAGAAGAGGGAGGTCAGATCTCATTACAGATGGTTGTGAGCCACCATGTGGTTGCTGGGATTTGAAATCATGACCTTCGGGAGAGCACTCAGCACTCTTAACCACTGAGCCATCTCTCCAGCCCTATAAATAATTTTTAATATTGGTTTTTATTTCATTATTTGTATGTGCCGTGTGTGTGTGTGTGTGTGTGTGTGTGTGTGTGTGTGTGTGTGTGTGTAATGGTAGGGGCCAAAAGAAGGCCTCTGATTCCCCTCCCATCTTTTCCTTTTTTAAAGATTTATTTATTTATTTTATGTATATGAGTACACTGAGCTGTCTTCAGACACTCCAGAAGAGGGCATCAGATCTGTGGTTGCTGGGAATTGAACTCAGGACCTCTGGAAGAGCAGTCAGTGCTCTTAACCACTGAGCCATCTCTCCAGACCCCCCCTCCCACTCCCATCTTTTCTATTGCTTCAATAAAACACCACGACCAAGTCAACTTATAAAACAAACCACGTATTTGGGGCTTCTGCTTTTAGAGGGTTAGAGCTCATGCTGGCAGAGCGGAGAGAGCAGGTAACGGGCTGGAGCAGCAGCTGAGAGCTCATATCTCGAGCCACAAGAGTGAAGCAGAGAGCACACTGGGAATGGCATTAGTCCTCTGACACCTCAGATCCCACGCGTGAAACACCTCTGTGGCAAACCAGCCCCCAACGAGAGACCAAGTCGTCCAACACCTGAGACTTATGGGGGACAGCTCATTCAAATCACCACACTCCATCAGCTGGAGTTACAGGCAGTGCTGAACCCCCAGATGTGGTATTGGGGGTCTAACTCACATTTTCTCAAAGAGAACAAACAGTAGGTGCTCTTAACCGCCGAGAGAACTGCTTCTGCCTCTGCCTCTCAGTGGTATTTTTCAAAATAGGGTCCTGCTATGTAGTCTTGGCTAGTTTGGAACTTCCTTTTTTTTTTTTTTTTTTTTTTTCCTTTGAGACAGAGTCTCACTATGTAGCTTTGTAGAGTAGGCTGGCCTTGAACCCACAGAGATCTGCCTGCCTCCACCTGGAATCAAAGATGTGCAACACCATGCCTGGTGATGGACCTTTCTTTTTCTTTTAACTTTGTTTTCTTTTAGGGCCACACAGATGACCTAGTGGTTAAGAGCCCTTGGCGCTCTTGCAGAAGACCGAGGTCTGGTTCCCAGCATCCGCAATGGCTTACAACCATCTATAAGTCCAGTTCCAGGGAATCTGTCACCTTCTTCTGCATCCCTGGGCAGATAGTGGGTGCACCTACATACATGCACTCATAAATAAAATAAAAACAAATACATCTTTTTAAAAATGTATAAACAGCATGAAAATCCCATTCTGCCTGGCAGGTGCTAGCATGCTTGGTCAGTTTCATTTTAACTAAATATTAAGGGTCCTCTACCTAACAATATTCTCTATAACCCTGTCACTCAGGAGGTTGGGCCAGTAGGATCTTGAGTTCAAGGCCAGCTTGGGCTACACAGTGAACCCTTCCTTGTCTTTAGAAGAAAAGAAAAGACAAGACAAGAAAAGGAAAGAAAAGGCCAGGTGTGGTGGTACACGCCTTTAATCCAGGAGGCAGAGGCAGGTGGATTTCTGAGTTGGAGGCCAGCCTGGTCTACAGATTGAGCTCCAGGACAGCTGAGGCTACATAGTGAGAACGTGTCTCAAAACAGGTGTGGGTGTGCGTTTGTGCATGCGTGTGTGTAAAAGAGAGGGGAGAGGGGAGAGGGAAGGAGGGGAGAGAGGGAGATGGCTTAGCTAGTCAAGACATGCCACCAAGCCTAGTGATCTTTTATTCTGGAGACCCACACGATGGAAGAGAAAACTGCCTCCTACAAGTTATCCTCCACACATGGGCTGTACACACACACACACACACACACACACACACACACACACACACTAAATCAGAAAGTCTAAATACAAAGAGAAAGAACTACCATCACTTAAGAATCTCCTAACCTATAGCCCACACATTGAGGCCTCCATCTTCACTGGACAAAGGGTGGCCATAGGGGGATCCCAGAGATGACAGAGTCAACCAAAGAGGTGTGTGACCAGTCTTACGGGGTCCACACGGTGTGTGAGTACATGTGTATGCACATGCATGTGGGGAAGTCAAGCTCAGGCCTTGTTCCTCAGCAGCTGTCCACCTTACTTTTTATTTATTTATTATTATTATTATTTTTGGTTTTTCAAGACAGGGTTTCTCTGTGTAGCCCTGGCTGTCCTGGAACTCACTCTGTAGACCAGGCTGGCCTCGAACTCAGAAATCCACCTGCCTCTGCCTCCCAAGTGCTGGGATTAAAGGTGTGCGCCACCACTGTCTGGCGTTACTTTTCATTTTAAAACGTCTTTTTTTTTTTTTTTTAACATTTATTTATTTATTTAATGTGTGTGTATACACTTGCTTACCCATGATCTGAAGGCTTGTTTTCTGTGTGTGTGTGAGGGGGGGGGGGGATCTCACTACATAGTACACAGTCTGGCCTCCAACCCATAGAGACCCCTGACTTTTATTCCACTCCAACGCCCCCAGCCCAGTGCTGGGATTAAAGGCCTGTGCCTTTAAATTTTTTATTTGTTCTTTAAATTAATTTATAATTTTAACTAATTTTTAAAATTGGTTTTTATTTTACATGTATGGGTATTTTGTCTGTTTGTATGTACACTACATGTATGCAGTGCCTATGGATACCAGAAGAGGGCATCGGATGCCCAGTAACGAGAGTTACAGACAGTTGTAAGTGGCCATGTAGGAATCGAACCAGTGTCCTCTGGCATGGCATCCAGTGCTCTTAACCACAAAGCCATTTCTCTAGCCACCTAATGATCTTTTGTAAAATGCATTTTTAAAAACATTTATCTATTTGTGCGTTTATGGGCACACATTTGGAGGTCAGGAAAACCTCCGGGAGCTGGTTCCTCCTTTCGCCATGAGGGTCCTGGGGACTGAACTCATGTTGCCAGGCCTGGCTGCAATCATGATGAGCTATCCCCACTGCCCCCACCTCCTATCCATTATCTTTAGGCAGTTTTCTTAGACACTAGAACAGTTATTTTTCCCATGTGGATAGCATCTTGCAAGCATGCTGTCAGGCGCCTTCTGTGCCTCCTTTCCTTGGTCTCAAGGCGAGTATGAGGAGTGGGTATGGCATAAAGAGGAAGTTAAATTGCTTATGGACAACAGAGGTTACCAATTGGTTTATTGACATCTAATCCCCTACGGCTGCCCACATACCGCCCGTGTATCGTAAGTTAATGACACTATCCATCTCACCAGCTAAGAGAGCTGGTCAGATCTCAGTGTCTAGATAGTCTCTAGAGATGGGGAACTTTGCTCCTGAAGACAGAAGCGCCAGTGATGGGAAGAAAACCGCTTTCTGGATAAGCAGCGTTATGACAGTCACACTGAGAAACTATGGCTCACCAGTTTTGCAGGAACCAAGGGCGTTAATGAGGATAGGTTGCAATCTCAGGCACCTCCTTTTGCCTGCACCACTCAAATAAGGAGAAAGGAGAATCACGTAGGGCCCATGGAGGGCTTTTGGCCTCAAAAGTTATTGTCGATGTTCCAAACGTCGCCACTGAGTGCGTTGGCTGCCCCCTGCAGCGTCCACGTGAGCAGCGCCAGCTGGCGCCGGAAGCGACTCTCCTGGAAGCCCGGACCCGGTGTCAACCCGGAAGAGGCGGCTCCCGAGACATCGGAGCGCAGCATCCGCAGGTGATCTACCAGGGCGCCCAAAGTGTGGTCGCCTTGGCCTAGGAAAATGTGACGGAATGGGGAGTCGGCTGGCGACACGTACTGGGACAGGAAGTAGAATTCCACCTGCACGAAAAAGTGAAACGGGTCTAAATGCCACTGTGTCTGCAGCTGAAGGCTTCAGTCTTAGTTCTCTCCAACAGATCCTAATACGCCCTGAGGTCCTAGTACCAGCTTTACAAATAGGGCTCCACAGCTGCGTCCAGGCCCACCTCCCTTAGGCTGTCCAATTAGGGATAACCATCTCGTGACGTCACCAGTAGCCAAGGAGATCTGTGTGGGTTCTAATCCCTCCCTGCCTGCCTTTCTTTTTAGATTTATTATTTGTGTACCACGAGTGTCTTGCGTGTATGTGTGTGCCTCACATATGCGCCTGGTGCCAGCAGAGGTCAAAAGAAGGTGTCAGATCCCTTGGGACTAGAGTGGCAGAGTATGTGCCTTGCATAAAAGCCCATCTCTTCTTGTGTGTGTGTGCATGCACGTTTGTGGAGACCAAGGTCAGAAGCTGCTAAGTCTTCCTCAATCACTCTCCACATTATTTTTTGAGACAGTGTCTCTCACTAAACCTGGAACTTGCCAATTTGGCTAAACTAGTTAGCCAGTGAGCTCTGGGCTTCTCTGCCTCCGAAGTCTGAGGTCTGGGCATCCACTACTGAGCCTGACTTTTTGCATGGAAACTGGTGCTTCAAATTCAAGACCTCATGCTTTTGCGGCAGACTCTTTACCAGCCGAGCCTGCTCTTCTGTCCCTGTTCGTTTGTTTGAAACAAAGACAAGGGCTGTGCAGACAGACGTACTTCAAGCTCACTATTCTCTTGATTCAGCCTCAGGAGATTTGAGATGTGGATTTACAGGTGTGCACCTCCACACGAACAGCACTTACACCTTTTAAAATATCCGGTCAACAGTCCACGTGTGCCCATGGCTTCAAACAGAACCTCAGAGGGCAGGCACAGTTTCCAAATCACTTTGCAAAATCGTTCATAGGATCTTGCCCTACAGAATTAGGGGATATCTGGACATAGCCTCACTTGCTCGCATGCCAGTATCACCTTCTTAAACATGAGATCCGGAGGCTGGGGGTGTGGCTTAGTGGTAGTGCATTGGGTTCCTTGGTACCAACACTTCTCTCTCTCCCTCTCCCTCTCCCTCTCCCTCTCCCTCTCCCTCTCCCTCTCCCTCTCCCTCTCTCTCTCCCTCTCCCTCTCTCCCTCTCTCCTGAACTAGAGCCCCAGTTCATTTCCTTTCTCTTTCTCTTTTTTTCTTTTTTCTTCCCTCCTTCCTTTCCCTACCCCATCTCTCTCGTGATACTGAGCACAGGCGATGGGGGCAGAGTTCCTCATCTTTAATTTTGGCTCCATCAGTTACTTCAGTGATACTGGGTATGTTACTTCGCTTCTCTGAGCCTACACTACTGCCAACCTCACAGCGTCGCAGGAAGTCCTGCTGTTGAACAAAATGAAATAAAGTCGTTGGCCCCTGGTAGCGCTCTACAAAAGCCAGCTGCTATGATCATTATCGAGCCCTTCTTTCAGCCTCTTGCCTGTGCATTTTTCCTACTCCCTTTTTTTGGGGGGAGGGGGGGGAGGTTAGTGCATTTTCGACTACCATGGTCCAGGCGCCCCCTACAGGCATTTGTTGACACCTGCAGCTGGTATCCAGGACAGCACAAGTCCGTTTCCTCCTCAGGCCGTTGGTACCCTTCTCCAGAATCCTTTCTACACATTCTGTTTTGCCACCTCGCCTCCTTGTAAGAAATTTTCCTGATGCCCAGACACTCAAAATCCAAACTCCTGAACCTAGTCTGTAATACCAGTTACTTGGAGAGACGAGGCAGGAGGGGGATCAAAAGGTCAAGGTCAACCTGGACTACAAAGTGAGTTCAAGGCTATTCTGGGCAACCAAGCAAGACTTTCTCTCAAAATGTGAATGAAAGGTGGGTTAGAGGCATGGCTCAGTGGTAGAGCACCTGCCTAGAATCCCCCAGGGCGGGACTGGGGGCGTGGCTCAGTGGTAGAGCCCCTGCCTAGAATCCCCCAGGGAAGGGCTGGGGGCGTGGCTCAGTGGTAGAGCCCCTGCCTAGAATCCCCCAGTGAAAGGCTGGGGGCGTGGCTCAGTGGTAGAGCACCTGCCTAGAATCCCCCAGTGAAAGGCTGGGGGCGTGGCTCAGTGGTAGAGCACCTGCCTAGAATTCCCCAGGGAGGGGCTGGGGCATGGCTCAGTGGTAGAGCACCTGCCTAGAATTCCCCAGTGAGGGGCTGGGGGCGTGGCTTAGTCGTAGAGCACTTGTTTAACACATACAATACTCTGATTTTATCTCAGTGCCCCCCACCAAGCACACAAAATCCCAAATTTTTTCAACTATTTAAAGGCTCCCCCCAACTGGTCCCTGATCCACTGTTCAGTCCTCCACACGATCTCTGTTCTAGCTTTGATGATCCATGCGCAGCTCCCAAGAAAGGCCGGGTCATTTCCCTGCCTCACCTCCATCCTGAAATGACCTCTATTTCTTTCATCAACCCATGTTTTGCCTGTCTTTCAACACCCAAGCCACACAGTCTAAAGCAGAGGTCTGGAATTTTTTCTCTGCAAAAATCCATGGAGTAAATATTTTAGACTTTGCAGGTTAAACAGCAGACAAGAGTCAGGCCCTTACTCTCCATTTCATCACCTGGCAGAGCCTCGTGAAAGTGACAGGCCAGATTTTCTAGCCTGGCTGGTTTATGAACCCTGTATATCCGGTATAGTACACTCAGAACACAAGGACAGAGCAGCCAAGGGAAAGCGGAAGGGAGCGGAAGGCCTTACAAATGCCAGGTCTCGGACTAAGGGACCACCAGGCCAGAAGGGGGCGGGCGGGGGGCGGGGTCTCACCCTCATGATGCGCACGTTGTACATGCGCATCAGACGCTCATCGCTCTGCTCCGAGCTGTAAATCTCCTTCCGCAGCTTCTCCGCCGCCCGGATGTAGTCCCCCCTTGCAGAATACACCCACTGCAGAGTCAGCCCGCGCGCCTGTGGGCGAGGCACAGTCTAAGATTGACAGATTGGTGCCAGCACCGATACGGGTGGAGTCAAAAACGCTAAAGAGAAAGGGAAAGGGATACAGGGAGGCCTATGAGGTTAGGGAGGGCAGATCCCAGGGATGTGGGGTCGTACTGGATGTGTCCTCGAGGATTAAGTGACCGAGGTATAACTAAAAGGGGCCTGATTAGAGGACAAGGACCGAGATCTCGGGGTTGGGGAGAGGAGAAGCCAGACACCCATAGTGATGAAGCGCCCCTGCAGGCTGGGAGCGCGATTGGCATCTTGGACCTTGAGGTCCCCAGAGAACTCATTGAGGTTGCCGATGTGCCTGAGGACCACGTCTCCATAGCGGCCGAAGTCCAGCGGCAGTAGGTGATCGTGGCTCAGTCGGATGAGGAGCTGGCCCGCGAGCTGAGCCACCGCCTGGACCACGGCGGGCAGGCGACCTCGCAGCATCTTGTGCAGATTCTCATATGTGTCCTCCTTCGTGTGCAGGAATGGGTACACCCGATCATCCTGCCGGGACATGGAGGGGCTGGGCACAGGAACGTGGTGCTGACAGGCTGAGGGCATGGTGTCCTGGGGCAAGGGTCCGGGAGTCTCACCTCCATGAAGGAGAACTCCACAGCTGGGACCCCCGCAAAAGCTGTGAAGGAATATGCGCTGCTGTCCATGGGCAGGGGTTGAATTCTGAGGACAGGCAGATGGGAGGCCTCTGAGGACTCAGTTTCTCCTGAGCCTCCACCCCCCAGTCTTCATTTCCACTTACACTTCGGCATCCCAGCTGGGGTTGGTGACTGTCACTTGTTCATAGAGCGTCTGTCCACTGTGGTTAGGGGAATCCACCTGGATGAGGGGTACACATCAGCCTTTACCCCCTTCGCGCTGCACTCCCACGAGATTCTCTCATCCCACCCCCACCCCCACCCGCCCCAGTCCCCTCTTGCCTGCTTCAGGATATTCTCAATGAGGCTGACGAGAAGGGGGCTGGTCTTAGCATGAAATCTGCCGTCTCCTGAAGAGAAGGGAGGGTAGGAATGCCGGCCTCAGGGATAGATTCCTTTGCATAGACCGACCTGAGAGGGCCAGAAGGTAGCTTTACCCTAGCTCACCCAACACGGCGTTGTCCAGGCTCACATACACGACAGCTTTGAGGTGGAGCACGCTGAGGTAGCCCTGTGGGTCGGGGAAGGGTGTATGGAAAAGGAAGGCCCCCCACCCCTCCCCCACTACCTTGTTACATACCCAGAGCCCCAAGTCACCTCCAACCACTCTGTGGATCCCACGCTGCCAAAGTCACCTCCGTCCCAGCTGATGAACAAAAGACTTCTTCGAGGTCTGAATCCTATGTGTAGAGGGGTGAAATGGAGGGTCAATATCCCCCTTTCACCCTTCCCTACTCAGGTCCCCAGAGGGTCTCCACCCTTTTTACGAACCAAGCATCCCAGGCCACCCCACCTTGGATCCTCCCTGACTCAATAATAACACACCGGAGTAGGTTCTGAAAGATGCCATCTTTTTGCTCAACTGTCACCCAGGCCATGGACACTCACCATGTTCCAGTCTCTATTTAGTTTTTAATTTTTAAATTTTATTTGTATGTGTGTGGGCACACACCTGCCACAGTGGGGGAATGTGGCGGTCAGAGGACAACCTGCAGGACAATCTGCTACCACCATATGGATTCTGGAGCTCCAACTCCTGCTCCTGCCCGATCTTGCCGCTGCCCTTATTGTTGTCATGTGTAGCCCAGGCTAGCCTCAAACCCCCTTATATGGTAAAAGATGACCTGTAACTGGTCAATGGTGGCGCACACCTTTAATCCCAGCACTTGGGAAGCAGAGGCAGGTGGATTTCTGAGTTCAAGGCCAGCCTGGTCTACAGAGTGAGTTCCAGGACAGCCAGGGCTACACAGAGAAACCCTATCTCAAAAAACACAAAACAAAACAAACAAAAAGATGATCTGCTTTCACCTCCAAGGGCTGTAGTGACAGGTGTGGGCCACCATGTCTGGCTAGTTAATGTCAAATGAGCTTTGCTATGGCATCTTCACACGTGTGCCATTATTCTCTGTTCCCATTATGCTCTTGGTCATCCCCTCAAGAGTCTGGCACTTTGCCTGGTCTCCACTCCTTCCCTTCCTCTCCCTCCCTCCCTCCCTCCCTCCCTCCCTCCCTTGCTTTGCAGTACTGGAGATTGCTCTTGCAAGTAGCCTACCACTCAGCTGTATGCCCACCTCCTTTTAGAATGTTTCGTTCATTGTTCATTGTTTTGAAACAGGGTCTTGCTATGTAGCCCAGGCTGGCCTAGAACTTGTTATACAGTTAAGAATGACCTTGAAATGTTCATTTTTTTTTCCCCCTGTCTTAGTCTCCTGGGGGTTGAAATTATAGGGCAAGCCTGTCCTAAATTAAAAATATTTTTGTGTATATGTGTGCATGCATATGGTGGCCTATGTGTGGAAATCAGGGAGCCATTTTGGGGAGCTGGTTCTCTCATTCTATCATGTGGTTTCTGCGGATCAAACTCAGGTCATTGGACTTGGAAGCACGTGTCCTAACCCATCTTGTCTGCCCCAGGCTAACCCATTGATAAGGAAATCCTATATTGATGAGGTTGCTTGCCTAGAACCACGCGCTGGATACCCCAATCAGAGGACTCCGAC
Source organism: Uromys caudimaculatus (assembly GCA_028551405.1). Lineage (NCBI taxonomy): Eukaryota > Metazoa > Chordata > Mammalia > Rodentia > Muridae > Uromys > Uromys caudimaculatus. Next base: position 15,143,891 of record CM052721.1, read on the forward strand.
CCAAGTGGCCTCTCTCCAGTCTACGCTGCCAACTACCTTTGACCTAGACCTAGCTCGGGACACAGCCCCAGCGCACATGGGTCTGGGTTCTGACCTTACCATTGCTGATCATGGAGGAAAAGGTCCGAACCAGCTCCAGCAAGATGGCGGTCCCCACTGCAGACTTGGCTGCTCCTGGGCCCCATGCATCCCTCTGGGCCCCGATGACAACATAGTGATCTGAGGAGATATGTGTAGAGCCCACATCTGAAGCTGATCAGGTCTTCCGTGCAGCTCTGGAGTGGAGGTGCCCCCAGAGCTCCAGGCCTTCCTCTCCAACTCCCCCTGTCAGCTTCCTTGCCACAGCGTCTCCCAACTCTACATCTGTAATCCCGGCGGTGTCACAGGACCATGCCTCTCTCGGCTTTGCCCAGATGGCCTGATCCATTAATAGGCATTTGGGGATTCGAACACACACTTTTCCCCACTTTCTTCTGGATTTCATGTAACCAAGGCTGGCCTACTACTCCTGACTTTCCTGTCTCCACTTCCTCTCAACTCCAGGGTTACAAGCATGTGCCACCATGTCAGGTGCTGGGATCAAACCCAGAGTTTTTCCCATGCTAGGTGAACACCCTCTCAGCTGGGCTACCACTGGGGACATTCTATTTTGCTAGAGGGCTTTTGGGTTTTGTTTTACTTTTATTTTGCTTTGCTTTGTTTTCTATACTGGCCTTGAACTTCTGATTTCCTGGCTCTAGGTGTGTGCCACTATTCCTGGCCCCCTTTACCTCTGCTTCATACAGGGTCTTGGGACCCGGGCTATGTAGCCTAGGCTGGCCTTGAACTCATAATCCTCTTGCTTCAGACTCTTGAATGCTGGGATGACAGATGTAAGCTACCATGCCTGGCTAAACCTTACAGACATTCGGGGCTCCATTTTGGTCAGGTACGTTCTGCATCTCCCTTAACCTGCTTTTCTCCCTCCAGCTCTTCCGCACCCCCTCCTCTGACTTCCCGCATCCCCATCTGCGTGCCACCCCAAGTCTCTGCTTCTCCCTTGACACCTGACCATTCAAGGGTTTCCCAGCTCTGACCCACCCCACCCCCCGCCGCCAAATCTGCTCAGCAACCTTTGATTCCTCACCACCAGACTCACTCCTCCAATCTGGCCTTTGTCTGATGCTTGGATCTCTAGCATAACATCATCCAACATACGGCTGCTCACCCACAATGCACAGGGAACTCATTACTGAGCAATACTGCCCATTTGGAGGGCTCCACACTGCCACCCCTCATCAGCCTCCAGTCCCTGGGCACCACTCCTGGCCTTTCTCCAGGGCCTCCTGCCTCAGCCCTCATTGGTTGGGGTTAGGAGCAGAGTCTCTCCTAAGCTATGGGAGATACTGGGCAGACAAGCCTACCTGGCTCTGCAAAGCCCTCGATGCACGCGAAGATGTTACTGATGGGGGTAGAGGCTCTGTGGTTGTTGACCACAAGGCGTAAGCCGGGCCCAGGTCCTAGTCGATACGGAGAGTCTGAGAGGCGACCTTTCCATTCCGGGGGAGCCACGGGGCCTGTGAGTTTCCTGGAAAGAAGTGGGACAGAAAAGTCTTGGAGTGGTGCGGAACAGCCTAAAGCCCTGTTTCCTTCTTCCTCTTCGTCCCTTCGGCGCTAGATCTTTGCCTCTGCACCCTGCTCAGTAGGACAGTGCAGCCTGGGGCTGCCCGGGACCATGGTATAGGCTATGTCCTGTGTAAAGGTCCTCAGCACCTGTGTATGTACCAGATGGTGGGGCCTGGTAGAAGGTGTGGGTCCACCTAGAAGGTCACCTCTTTCTTTTGTGTGTGTATGTATGTCCACGTGTATAAAAGTCTGTGTGTGCGCAGATGTGTGCGCAGACCAACGGGTCAACCTTGCATCTTGACTTCAGGTGCAAATCACTTTTTAAAAGAGTTTGTAATACATTTTGCTTTTTTTTTTTTTTTTTTTTTTTTTGGTTTTTTTCAAGACAGGGTTTTTCTCTGTGTAACCTTGGCTGTCTTGGAACTCACTCTGTAGACCAGGCTGGCCTCGAACTCAGAAATCCACCTGCCTCTGCCTCCCAAGTGCTGGGATTAAAGGCATGCGCCACCACTGCTTTTTGTGTATGAGTGTGCATGCATGCCACAGTGTATGTATGGGGGCCAGAGGACAACTTGGGGGTCTGTCCTTCTTGAGTATGTGAGACTTAGGGACAGTCTTGAGGCTTGGTGGCAAGTACCTTCACTCACTGAGGCATCTGGCTAGGACACCTTGGTTTTTGTTTGACAGGATCTGTACTTGGCCTACAGCTCACAAATTTAGCTAAACTGGATGCCAGTGAGCTTCAGGGAATCCATCTGTCTCCTCCTCTCCAGGGCTGGAATTACACGCATGCACTTAGGTTGTCTTTGTTTGTTTTTTTAACACGACTTCTGGAGATGTAAATCAGGTCTTCATGGTTGAATGACAAGCACTTTACTGACAGAACTATCTCCCCAGGCTCAGGTCACCTTATTAGTCACCGAAGGAACCCGATAGCTAACTCTGCTCCCACCCCCTAATCTCCACCTCTTCTTCCCCTATCCTGTCTCCCCTGCCCTCTTACCTGAGCAAGCGATCAGCAATGTCCGCACTGATGGGCTGGGCGGGAATGCTGGGAAGACCTGATGATTCTACTGGAGGGAACTGGGTTTGATTGAAGGACGGGAAGCCAGGCGTGTAAGGGTCTCCAGTTCCCAGGTGCACCTAAAGAGGAAGGGGGGACCCACTCTGAAACTGTGGGCTAAACAGGCCTCAAGTGTTTATCCCTGGGCCCCAAGACTCACATGTCCATATATCGCCTGGTGGCTAGACAGGCCTGGCTTGTGGGCATCCTGGGAGAAGTCTGCTGGGTCAGGGTATATCAGCACTCCTTGGGCCCCAAAGTCTTGGGCGACAGCTACCTGAGGGATGACAGAAGAGCGAGGAAAGGATTTTTCCTAAAGGCTCTTTTCATTTGTACCTGTCATCCTTAAGGGACCTCCGCGTGTAGTAGATGTCACCTGGCACTTCAGTGTTGCAGCCCTCCCTTGGTGCCTCAGGAGCATTTTAAAACCTCTCTGCTCAGGGCTGGAGAGATGGCTCAGTGGTTAAGAGCGCTCACTGTTCTTCCAGAGGTCCTGGGTTTGATCCCCAGCACCTAAATGTCAGCTCACGTCTGTAACTCTAGTTCCAGGGGATCTAACATCCTCTCTGGTCTCCACAAGCGTCAGACACAGATGTGGTACACAGAAATGCAGTGCTGGACAATCAAACCATAGGCTTTGGGTATGCTAGGCAAGCACTCTACCAACTATGCCCTATCACGAGCCCATATGTTATCTTATTTAGAAAAAATTACATGTATTTATTTATTCGTGTGTCAACGGACAACTTGCAGAAACAGGTTCTCTCCTTCTGGGATTCCAAGGTCCCAGAGAATGAATTCAGGCTTGGCAGTAAGTAACTTTACCCACTGAGCTATCTTCCCTCTCCCTGTAGTTTGGTTTCTAAGATGGAATCTTATTTATTCCAGGCTAACTTCAAATTCTTTATGTGGCAGAAAATGACTTTGAATCTTAAATCTTCCTGCCTTTCCCATCGGGAGCACTGAGATGACAGACCTTTGCCACCACATCCCGCTGTCAGCTCTGCTTTCATTGTCTAAATTTTTAAAAGATTTATTTATTTTATGTACTTGAGTACACTGTAGCTATCTTCAGACACACCAGAAGAGGGCATCGGATCCCATTATAGATGGTTATGAGCCACCATATGGTTGCTGGGAATTGAACTCAGGACCTCTGGAAGAGCAGTCGGTGCGCTTAACCACTGAGCCATCTCTCCAGCTCTTTATTATTTACTTTAAAAAAAAAAAAAAAAAGAGAATAGTCTTGTTGTGTAGCCCAAGCAGGTCTTGAATTTACAATCCTCCTGCCTCGAAGCTTCCTAAGTAGTTGGGGTTACAGGTTAATTCATACTAGTCTGCCATTTTCTTCCTTCCTTCCTTCCTTCCTTCCTTCCTTCCTTCCTTCCTTCCTTCCTTCCTTCCTTCCTTCCTTCCTTCGTTTTGTTTCGAGACAGGGTTTCTCTGTGCAGCCCTGGCTATTCTGGAACTCACTCTGTAGACCAGGCTGGCCTCCAACTCACAGAGACCCGCCTGCCTCTGCCTCCCGAGTGCTGGGATTAAGGGCCTGCGCCACCACCACCCGGCTGCCAATATTTTCTTAAAATGTGCCCGATTTTTCTTTTCTCCCGGTGACAGCTCCTAGATCCTTCCCATGAAGGCACGCCTGTTTCCCAGATCACATGCAACGCACTTCACACAATGCCCTATTTGGGACCCTCACCTTCTGGGCGAAGCTAGTAATCCCGGCTCTCACAAGCAGGAGGCTGCCGGCCAGCTCCACGCCCTTGCCTTTCAGGTTCTGCAGGTCCTTCGGCCGCCCATAGTGGGCGTACACTAGCTTGCCCTGGGAACGCGGGGATCGGTGAGGCCTCGCTGCCCATATCCCAACTCGGCTACCCAATGAGGACGTGATGGGCTCCCCATCCCGGAAATCTCACTGTGGCGTTGCCCGTGGCGCTGTAGGGACTGTAGACTTCCGGATCCTCCAGCGGTAGCTGCTCCTGGACGCTTCCGTCGGCATCCACCCAGTGCAGGGTGTTAGGGTGAGCTCTAAGGATGGCTGAGGGTGAGCATTCCTGGCAGTGCAGACCCAAGCATCATATGCCCCCTTGTCGTATCCCCAGACTCACGGGTCGGGGAACTGAAGTCCCACATAGTGCGTGTCAGTCCACACGTGGTCCAATTTCTGGCGCGAGAGCTGATCGAGGATGTCTTGGACCAGGGTGGCCATCCTGGCTGAGCCAGCCACGCGTTCCCGCTGGCTGGTCAGCCTGAGCAGAGAGAGATCACACTAGGGGACAGGGAAGGGACTCCTACATTCCCCCCTCCCCCGCCCCCACAAGTGGGAAAACCGAAAAGACCGAGATGGCAAACGCAGGCCTGGAATTGCATTGAGGCTAGCCTCAAATTCAGGTGAAAACACTTTGGGAGGTGGAGGCAGGAGGAATGGGCCTCAGGAAAGGAGATCACTTGGTCTGCTTCCATTGTCATAGCCCGGCAAGAGTGTGTCACCTAAACTAGCCTTCTCACTTCGGCCATGTACTGCCCTCTCACGGGCTGTTACCTTTGCAGGGGAAATAATCTGCCCTCTATTTGTCACAGAAGTATGGCCTTGGCAGAGACCTGGCCTTTCTCGGGGGTGGGGGTGGGCACGGGCACATCTCCCATGGGGCTCTTGGGTTTCCTGACCTCCAGTCTTGGAATGCAGAAGCTCCTTGCTCTTGAAATCCTCTCCTTCCTTCTCTCTCCCTCCCTCCCTCCCTCTCTCCCTCTTTCTCTTCTGCCAGATGCTAGGTAATCCCCGTACCCCAAACCAACTTTTTTCTGTCCTATTTTTAAGACAAGGCTATGCTGAATTGCCAAGGCTAGCCACAGACTCACTTGAAATCCAGGTAGGCACAGGCACAGAACTTTTGTGTTTTAGCATCCAAAGTAACTAGGAGTACAGGACTCTGCCACCAGGCCCAGCCAAAGATTAAGTCCCACAGTAAGTCCAAGATTGACAGGAAAGCGTTTCTCTGCACATCCTTCAAAGTTCTGAGCCCCACCTTACTTTATTTTATTTATTTACATTTATTTAGTGTGTGTGTGTGTGTGTGTGTGTACTCTGATCCGTATGCTCACACATACCAAAAATGGCACCTTGAGCATGTGGAGATGAGAGGAGAAATTAGAACCAGGTTCTCTCCTCCCACCTTGGGGTCCTGGGGATTGAACTCAGGTTGGCAGACTTAGCAGCAATCCCCTTTACCTGCTGAATCCCCTTGCCAGCTCTGAATCCCACTTTCCAACTAGACCTTTTGAGGTTCTGATTTCCTCCCTTCGCCCTCACTGTATTTGCAGGTCCGTCTGTCTTTCTTGGGCTGTACGTTAACTTGTATGTTAGCCCACATTTCCAGAGCTTTCAATGTACTGCCTTTTAAAAATTCCTTACTACATCGTAAAGGATGGGAATTTAGGAAAATTCAGCAGTAGGCAGCTCTACCTATTTCCTGGCTTTTATAGGTTTTTTGGGGGGGGAGGGGGAGACAAGGTCTCATTTGCCCTGGAAGATACTATGCAGCCAAGGATGGCCTTGAACTCCTGACCCTCTGGCTCCCACTCCCCGGGTGCTGGGATCATGGGTGTGAGCCACCGCACTTAGTTCATGCCAGGTAGGGGCTCACGTGAGGTGAGTTCTCTGTCTCCCAAGCTATAGCCCCAGACTCAGATTGGAAGATAAAGCCATCTATTTTGATCAAGTTCTCATCAGTGTATCAAACGATACACCATGATCCAAATCACTAAACAAACATTAAAGACAGTAGTAGCTTAGCTTCAATCCTAAGTGTGAAGGAGGAGGAGAAAGAGGAGGAAGAGGAGGAGGAGGAGGAGGAGGAGGAGGAGGAGGAGGAGGAGGAGGAGGAAGAGGAGGGGAGGAAAACCCAGGTATACACCTATAATCCTAGCACTTAGGAGGCTGAAGCAAGAGGACCTCAAGTTTGCAGCCAGCCTGGACTACATCACAAGACCTTGTCTCAAGCAAGAGGACCTCAAGTTTGAGGCCAACCTGGGCTACATCACAAGACTTCATCTCAAAAGAGGTAAAACCAAAACAAATGAAATCAAACAAAACAGTAACGGGGCTAGAGTTGCAGCTCATGGGTAGAGTTCTAGCCCCCAAGGCTCTAGGTTCAAACCCCAGAACTACAAACATTTGGAAGAAGGTGGGTGGGATGTCTCAGCAGGTAAATGATGCTTGTTGTTAAGACTGAGGGCCTGGGTTCAATCCCTGGGATCCACATGGTAGGAGAGAACCAGCCACACTGCAAGCTGTCCTCTGACCATCGCACATGCTCAGTGGCACCCAAGCACCACACTCCAATAAATACTAAAAACTGTAAAAAGGAAACTCAAAAGGGAAATAAAATCATGTGGTCGTCTCAGTACATGCTGAAAAAATATTAATTTTTTCTCATATCCATTCTTCGTGACCTGTTCATTACATAAAATAATGCTCCTGCATCTACCTCCTGAGTGCTGGGATTAAAGACACATGCCACCAGGTCCTGGTCCCTTGTCTTCATCCACCCAGCTGCCTATCTCCTAAATAAACCATCCTTAATGTCTCAGGCCCTTGGATACTAAACTCCTGGTGTCTGCCATCTTTCCAAGGACCGCTGAGCAGGGAGGCCAGAGAGGAAGGTGGGAAAACCCAAGAGAGGATCTTGGGCAACATGAGAACTGATGGGGCTCCGGTCTAGCTAATGAGTGGATATTGGACCATGCAGGAGCCAGGTTGTGTTTTTACCTGATGGTGTCCTCTATGCGCCCCTCCCCAAGGAACCGGAGAAACATGGCCTGGAGGTCACTCCAGTACAACGTGCCCCGGCGGGAGTCCTCAGAGTTGACATCTTCACCGACCACCAGCACGGAGTCCCCACATGCCTGGCAGGACCCCCGAAAGGCCACGTAGCCCAGGAGGAAGGCTGGCAGGTGGGAAGATGGGGTTCTCTTGTGTCCTCTTCTACTAGACCCCAGAAATGCCCCCAGCCCAGGAAGAGGAAGGGAAGACTCACCCCCAGTGAAGATTAGCAGGGTGGTCAGGACCAGATAGGGGGCAGCCTTTCGACCTGCTGCAGCCCAAGGTATGGGAATTGACCTTCCGGGACAGGAGCCTAAGTGCTCAGGGCCTTTGAGGTCCATGGGGCAGAACTGGGCAGGAAGCTCCGCCCCTTCCTCCCCGTCTTCCTCCTCCAGGTGCTCCCCCTGAGGGCCTTCCACACGTCTGTAGATGGTCTGAGAGGGTCTTGGCGACCACAGTTGCTGAGTGGAGGGGGGAGGTAGGCATGAGATTAGGGAAGGGGGCCTAACTAAGGGTTGGCGGAGGGTTAGGCACGAATGGTGTCACTGACTTCGGCCGGGAGGGAGCTGGAGAGGAGGGACCCAAGGAGGGACCCAAGAAGGACGGGTGGGGCCAACCTTATGCATTAGGGAGGGGCCTGAGGGACACGAAGGAAGACCTAATGTGTGTAATCACAACTTCACACACACCCCCGTGGTCTTACCACTCTCCGAAGTAGACCCCAACGTTGCTCCATGCTTGTGCCCCCTCCTGAACCTGCAAGTAGTCCCCCCCCCAAAGCGATAAACCGTTTGCGGGAGCCCCAGGGGGCCCCTTATCAGCCCTAGGCAGCCTGAACCTAGGCCGTTTCTCATCCCCCCACAAGGGTGGGGGCACACTCTGGCCTCAGTCCAGCCTTCTAGACATTCCCCCTGGTTCATGCTAGACCGCAAGGGGCAGTGCCTTCTCCTCCCAGTCTTTCCACAGACCCCACTGTTGCAGACTGACTGCAAAACAATCAATTTTTTTTTTTTTTTTTAACCTCAGGGCAGACTTTGGCCACCTTAGTTCCCGTCACAGGTTGGGGGATGGGGGGCTTAACGTGAGGGGGAAGGGGAGATACGGGTAAGTCCCTCCTTTTCCCTGATTCTACCCTTTCTCAGTGTCCTTGGGGAAAAATCCCCAGCCCCCTTGGAAGCTTCATTATGAAAGTTTGTACTCCTTTCCACCTCTTGTGTCTGGTTGCTAGGTTTCCCCAACAGACAGCCTTCCAAATAGCCCGTTAGCTGATCTTCCTGCCCCGACCCCTGCCTCAGGTAGATCCCATACCAGCGGCATCTTAGTGAGGTGATTTGGTGGTTTAATCTGACCACAAAGTTGTCTGTCTGTCTGGAATCTGCTTGGTTGCTGGGGAGGAAGTGTTAGTATTGAGGTAAAGAGGTCAAAAGGAACAGACAGTGTGTCCTGGAGTCAGGAAATTCTGGGTTTCCACCTCACCATTAGGGGAGGCAGAAAAAGTCCTGGCCAAGCCACAGTCCTCCCCAGCACCCCTTGGGTCACTAAAGGACTTAAGTGTTTCTCTTTTGGGTCTACGACTCTAAAATTTTGATGAAGGGCCACAACCACAGTTTACCCTCCAGTTTGAAATCCAAGCCGCTCCGAGGACACCGGGACCTGCAGCGGTGTGAATGGGAAAGTTCAGGGTCCACCTCACCCTTACTCCGGGTCCGGGTCTCCCCTGGGAAACTACAGATCCTACCCAAGTCCAGAAAGATCTGAGAGGTAAGGGCTCACCAGTACCCCAGTCCCCTGCCTCGTGCCTGTCAAAGCCGAGTCCTGAGTGGGAAGACACAGCAGCCAAGTTCGCCTCAGCAACAGGTCTCTGGATTTCTTGGACCATGCTCCCAGGACACGCAAAGCCCTGCTGAGGCCACACCCACCAGAGCACGCCCCCGGGTCCCGCCCCCAGACGGCTCCACCTCCGCATGTCCTTTACTGGAGCAGCCCTCAGCTCCAGCTCAATACAGACTCTTTCTACCCTTCCTGTTCCTTCCAGAGTCCTGACCCCACTAAAACCTAAGAAATTAGTGCCCCATGAATGGAGTACATGTGACTCTCTCTGGCATCTCACCAGAGCCCCGTGCCCCATTCCCCACGCCCAAGACATCCAAGGAAGTCGAACACTTCATTTTCATAAAAGTTCTTTTTTTTTTTTTTTACTTCCTTTAACTCAGGAACATCACAGTTTAAGAAGATGTGGGTAAGAGAGTAGAGGGCAATGGGAAATGGAGGGTTCAGCGCTTTTGGATTTCTGGCTGGTAGACCGCCCCTCTGGCATTTCCCTACAATGCAGCGGATGGGGTGAGTGGGTATTTGGGGGAGGGGGCAACTTCAGGGGCACTTCCGCTCCACGCATTGTTTCCCTCCCTCCTCGTATTCCTGCTTGGAGATCCACATCTGCTGGAACGTGCCCTGAGAGAAGGCAACATCAGGTGTCACCCCACACACCTCTATGCCACCACATCCCTTCTTCCTCCTTGCCTTGATGCATTTCTCGCCTGTATCCTAGCCCCACCCCCAGGAGATTTTAGGCTGCTCTAATACAAAGCTACATCCCCAGGCCCTCCCTGGGGGATTCTAGGCAGGTGCTCTACCACTGAGCCACGCCCCCAGCCCCTCACTGGGGGATTCTAGGCAGGGGCTCTATCACTGAGCCACACCCCCAGCCCCTCCCTGGGGGATTCTAGGCAGGTGCTCTACCACTGAGCCACGCCCCCAGCCCTTCACTGGGGGATTCTAGGCAGGGGCTCTATCACTGAGCCACGCCCCCAGCCCCTCCCTGGGGGATTCTGGGTTGGGTCTCTACTACTAAGCCACACCCCCAGCCCCTTGGGGATTAAAAATGTTTTGTGTGTGCACGTGTATTTGTGTCTGTGTTTGCATGTGATGGCTGAGCTACATGTACATACGGAGGTCAAAGGGCAGGGTTTACCAAACCATACAGGTTTGTCACTCTGTATAGAGGCTAGCTGGCTGGCAGCTTCTGGAGCTTCTCCTGTCTCCTCCAATTTTATGATAAGAGCACTGAGATTATAGACAAATGTTCTCTTTACAAGTTTTATGTGGGTTCTGGGGATCCGAACTCGGGTCCTCATGCCGTGTGGAGCAAGTGCTTTATCCACTGAGCCATCTTCTCAGCCCTTGTCTTTATTTGCCTCTTATTTTGACCAAGGATCTCTACCAAATGGCCCAGGCTCACCTAGAACTTGATGGCTGCTTGGCCTCCATGTGAAGGTTGGTTCTCTAGCTCACAGAGCAGCCTCCCTAAGTGACCTCATTTGTCCCCGCCACTCTCCAGTCTCTTGTTCCAGACTCAGATACCCAGCTGTGTCTTGGTTACTTCCTCCTGAATACCCTTGACCTTAAACTCCCTATGATTCCATAACTGAGATCATCAGCTCCCTGCAGGCTTTGCCCAGACCTGCTCTCCTTTGGTTTTCTCCTTTCCTCTCCCCTCCCTCCCCTCCCCCTCCCTCCCCTCCCTCTCCTCCCCTCCCTCTCCTCCCCTCCCCCATCTCTCCCTTCTCCCTTCC
>CM052721.1:15155055-15224276 GCA_028551405.1 Uromys caudimaculatus
TTTTCTTTCTCTCTTCCCCTTCTTTTCCCTCCCCAGCCCCCTCTCTTTCAACAGGTTCTCATGTAACACAGGTTGGCCATGAACTCTATGTAGCTGAGAACATGAATTCTATCCCAAAACCCTCATCAGAAATCTGGACATGATAGTATAACACTTTGAACCCCAACACTAAAGAGGCAGAGGTAAGCACACCCCTGGGGCTCACAGGCTCTATCTTAGCCTCCCCTGCACAGTCCCCTTGATCCCAGGTCATAGCATGGCAAGACTCATGACACACCCCTTGTCACTGGACCACTTTTCTATCCCAAATTCCAGGATGTCCCCTCTACTCATCAATGACCATGGCTGCCTCACCATGACCATACATATCCTTACCAACCTTTCTCCTGAGGAAGTCCCCAGTCTTCCGAGAGCACTCATTGGCTGCACTTGCTCCAAAAACCTTTTTTTTTTTTTTAAGGGCTGGGGTTATATAAGTAAAGAGCTTGCTTTACAAGGCTAGGGCCTTAGTTCAGTCTCCCCAGTGGGAGGGATGCTGAGACAGGAGGACTGGAGTTTACCGAATAGCCAGCCTAGGTGACTCTGTGACTTCCAGAACAGTGACAAACCCTCAAAAAACAAGGTAGAAGGTGCCCGAGGAATGACAGCTCAGTTTGTTCTGTAGCGACAATCTTGCTATATAGGCCAGGCTAGCCTTGAACTTGAGATCCTCATGCCTCAGCCTCTCTACTACTACGATTACAGGCATGACTAGGTACTTGTTGACTAAAAATGGGCGACTGCCAGGGTCTGTTCTTCTAAGATGCAGAGCCATGCCTCTTCTCTCTCACCAGTGAGGCCAAGATGGAGCCCCCAATCCAGGGGCTGAACTTCCGCTCCATGGTGCTGTTGCTGGCGATGAGCTTGAGCCGCATGCTCTGGGGAAGGAAAACGGGGCTGGGGGAAATGGACATCTAGATTCTGGGGAGGATAAGGCTTGGTAGACAGGAGGAAGCCACAGAGGCATGAGCATTTCCGTTAGGGGAATCAGTAGGCATTTAGGGCTCCAAAACTAAGCCAGGATTGGAATCCGGGCGCCCTGAGTTGGAAGCTCTTACCGGTGGGGTCTTCTGGGAAAGCTCCCGATTAAGTCTGTCTGTGAACCCCTGAAGCAGAGTGTTCCCGCCAGTGACGATGACACTCCCATAGAGACCCTGAGAGCAGAGAGAAGGGTCAGCCTGCAGGACAGAACCCGTTTCTTTCTCCATGTTAGCACTCGGTCCCTTTGTCAAGGCTTAGGATCTGGCCTCACCGGGCGAATGTCAATGTCACACATGCCGATGCTGGTGGTGACCACGTGACCCACTCCTAGCATGGTGTTCCCGGATAGGCCCTGTGGATAAAGGCGATACAGACTTGGGGCCTCTGCCTCCCTCTCCCCCAGACTCCTATCATCCTTTCCAGACTTCCCCACTACACCTCTGGATCCAAGACTCCAGCCAGCCCCTCCCCAACCAGTCCCCAGCATCCAGACAAACCTTGACATTAGAGGGATCAAACAGGCCCTCAGGGATTCGAAGTCTCTCAGCACCATAGTCTGTGTTGTAGCCATTGGGCATTTCATAGTGCACAGTGGGCATTTGTGCAGCTACCCTGCCCAAGGAAGGAGCAAGACTCTGTTTGGCACGGTGCCAGGTGGGGTGCTCTAGGGGTTTGCATGAACCCCAGTTCTGTGCCCCCATCTTTGTGTTTTGAAATGGGGGGTGTGTGTCTCATGTAGCCTAAGCATGCCTCCAACTCAATAAGTCGCAGAAGCTGGCCTTGAACTCCTGAACCTCTCATCTCCAACTCCCAAGTGCTGGTTTTCTGGCTTGTACCACCGTGCCCCATAGATGTGAGACTGAAGATGGAACCCAGAGCTTTATATATACAGGCAAGTTGAGCTATATTCCCGGTGCCCTTCTACACACACACACACACACACACACACACACACACACACACACACACACACACACACACACTTTGAGATAGGGTCCTGCTATGTAGGCCAGGCTGACCCGAGACTCTCCATCCTTCTGCCCCAGCCTTCTTAAGTCAATCAGTCCTACCCTCCTTCCCACCCTGTGCTGCTCAGCCCAACTCACTGTTCATCGTAAGGGGAATCAGACACCTGCAGCACAGAGGCCTGGAAGTCTTGGATCACCTCCTGAGAAGCAGGGAGGGGTGAGGTCTGGCTGCCCTCTGTCTCCACAGAGAGCCCCAAACCCCAACCCCAACCTATCCACAGCCTTCCTCTCCCCTCCCCTGGTTAGAGCATGGGGCCAGGGGCTGGCAGGAGTGGGAAGACGGCAGGGGAACTGTTTTCAGCTACAGCCTCACGTTGCACATGTAGTTATGCCAGGACTTGGAGACTTGGGGCAGCTTCTCCTTCTTCTTCCAGTTTGGGGGGGCTCCCTCTCGGACAGGCTCCTGTGAGGACACAGCCTTTGAGAGTCCTTCCCTAGCTGGCGCTTGTCCAGTCCACAGGCACACCTGCCTCTCTATCGCTCAGCCAGCTCTGCAGCTGACCAGCTCCGAGATTCTGCTCTGTCTCCCAGGAGATAGAGTGGCTTGTCACCCTTCCCTGACGTGGAAGTGGAGATGGTGAGAGGCTGTCCCATATGTGAAACCCACACTGTGAATGTGGTCAGAAGGGCCCGAACCAGAGCCTGGGGATGTATCTCAGTGGGTAGAGCACTTGCCTAGCACTCAAGCCCTGGGTTCCACCCCTGCCCAATGAAACCAGATGTGGTTCTCCAGCATTCAGGAGGTAAAGGCTGGAGGTTTGCTAGTTCAATTTAGCTCCTCCCTCTGTCTGTCTGTCTGTCTGTCTGTCTGTCTCTCATATCTGGGACGCTTTCATATGGTACTCTGGGTTTCATGGCTCTTCTCCAACAGAGGAAGGACCTGAACCTGGGTTTTTGTTTGTTTTTTGTTTTTGTTTTAGATGGGATTTACGTCATCCAGGCAGGTCTTCCTACAGTCAAGGTTTATGTGGTGCTGGGAATCCAACTCAAGACCCCTTGCATGCCAAGAGCTTGCAAACGGAGACACATCCCTAGTCCCTGGGGGGTTTTGTTGTTGTTTGCTTTTTGTTTTGTTTTGTGAGAGAATGACTTGTGTAGCTCAGGCTGGCCTCCAGCTCACTGTTCCCAAGGCTGACCTCTCAAGTGATAGGAGTACAGATGTGCCTTCCCACATCTGGTCCTCATGCATCTGCTCTCAGCCATGTCTGCAAAATGAGGACCTGGATCCATGATCCTTTGGGAGGTTTGCTCCGTCATCTCATGGGCCCGGGGACTGACGGGTATAAAGCAAATGCCTGGACTAGGATGGCATATCTGGCCACACCTCAGGTCCTACCTTGGCTGCGATCATGTAAGGGGGGATGATATCAATAGCCATTTCCTGGAAGAGCTCCCGGCACTGCATGGAGATGAAGTCCCCAGCCAGGGGTGACTTGACAATGCCTGGAAGAAGAAGCAGCTTCAGAACCAGGGCTGCCCAAGGCACCCCAGACCCCTGATAAGGCCCTACCTTGCTGTAGGACATAGCCATCATGGACTGGGATGGCTGTAGTATGGGTGGCCCCACTGTCCAGCACCAGGCCCGTGGAGCGTCCATTTGCAAAGCTGGCATGAGATGGATCAGTCAAAGAAACAGCAGCAGCCAGTGAGGGAGCTGGGACCTGGGTCAGGTCTTCGTCTTTCTCAGTTTTCTTCCTTTTTGCATATGTGCGGGCCTCTCTCTCGCTCTCTCTCTCTGTATATTTGTGTGTACGTGTGTGAGTGTGTGTGTGTGAGAGTGTTGTGTGTGTGTTTCTGAGTGTATTGCAGAGGCCCAAGGTTGATGTCAAGACCCATCCTTGATCACTCTTCCGACTTATTCATTCAGGAAAGTGCTCTCAATTAAATGCAGAGCTCTCTAATGTAGCTCATCTTGCTGGCCTCCTGAGCCTGCATTTGCAAGTAGGTGGTCATGCCCACCGGGCACATATGTGGATTTCTAAGGATCCAAACTCTGGTCCTCATATTTGTGTGGCAGTTGCTTTCATTGCTGAGCTGTTCCATGTGGGTGCTGGGAATCAAACCTAGTTCCTCTACAGGAGCAGCAAGCACTCTTAACTGCTGAGCCTTTGAGTCAGCCCCCTAACTTTTAATATATATAATATATTTCATTATATATAATATTCATTGTATATAATATTCATCGTATATAATGTTCATTGTATATAATGTTCATTGTATATACCAAGCTCAGGCCTTGAATGTGTACTTCACCCCCTTAGCCCCTTCGAGTGCTGGTGTCCCAGGGGCGTGTGGCTCTGTGTCCTGCACACTCCTTGAACTAGGATCCCGTGTCATACCTAGCACAGACTTCAGTGTATCACTGATTCTGAAAAACGACAATGGCCAAAATTGGCCATTTGGGAAGAAACTTGTCACATGTCCCTTCCTCTCTGGTCCAGATCCAGCCAGTCCCTGATGTTTACTTGGCACAACTCTGCCTGCTGGCACTGACCCATAAACTAGGTAAAATAGGGAAGGGCCTCGGATCTGCAACCCCGCCCCAGCTCCAAGCCTTAGCCTATGGGGCCTTCTGCACTAGTGAGGTGCTAAGAGGATTCTTCCCACCCCAGATACTAATCTCCAGGGAATCGGGCCCAGCCCCAGCCAGCTTAGCACACACCCCACCCTAGCCCTCCACCCAGCAGAGCTGCCCAGGTCGTAGGATACGCTGTGAGCACAGCCGTCTTGCATAAGAAGAAGGCAGGAATGTTGTACTGCTCGAACATCAGCTCTGTCAGCTTCTCCCGCTTGGCCCGAGTGTTCCACTGTGAGGGAAACACAGGAGAGGAGTCCAGATGAGGCCCAGCCAGCCTGTCGGTTAGCACGCATGTGTGTGAGAGCACAGATGGAGGCCCAGCCAGCCTGTCAGTTAGTACGCATGTGTGTGCACACACGTTTGTGCATACTCAGCAACAAATACACTCTTAGGAGCAAACACATAGAGATATTCTTATGCGCACACTTCATGTGTATGCACGTAAACAGATACCGGGTTTCACAGACACAAATGTGCACACAGATCCGAACACCCCCCCCACACACATATTCACATACATTTTACATACATGTACACGAGCATATACACACACATACATGCACATACACATAACTTAGACTAGAAACAGTTCGGGGCCCTTGGTCTACATACACCTTTACAATGTCAGAACTATAAGGAACTTTATTTGATTTTATTTTGTCACAGTGGGGATAAACCCTGAGGCCTGGTGTATGCAAGACAAGTACTCTACCATTGACCTGTGTCCTCACCCCTATTTTGTTTAATTTTGACACCAGAGCAGCCCAAACTTGCCTCAAATTGTTGATCTTCCTGCCATAGTCTTTCAAGTGTTGAGGTAACAGGCACACACTATCTTGCCTGATTAAGATTTTCCCACTTACTTCTTTGGTTAGTGTGTGTGTGTGTGTGTGTGTGTGTGTGTGTGAGAGAGAGAGAGAGAGAGAGAGAGAGAGAGAGAGAGAGAGAGAGAGGGAGAGGGAGAGGGAGAGGGAGAGGGAGAGGGAATGTCTGTCAGTCTGACTGTGCATAGACAGGGAAAGGCCAGAAGTTGAGATGAAGTGTCTTCTTAAGCCACTCTCACCTTATTTTTTGAGCCAAGGTCTCTCATTGAACTTGGAGCTCATCAGCTTTTCTAGACTTGCTAGTCAGCAAGCCCCAGGGAATCTCTTGTGCTCTGTGCTCAAATCCTCATGCTTGTGTGGCAACCATTTTACCAGCTGTAGCCCAGGGTAGCCTTGAACTTGATACTTAGTTGAGGGCGTGCTTGAACTTCTGATCCTTTTGCCTTCATCTCCCGAATACTGGGATTCCAAGCACGCCAGAAGTGGAAGCCACAGCTTCCTGCATGCTGAGCAAGTGCTCTACCAACTGAGCTACAGCCCTAGTGGCAGCTTGGCAGAGCTGGGTCTGGAGCCAGCACCCTTCCATGCTGGCTCGGTGTTCTTTACAGTGCACGACAGTCTCTCCTGGGTTGCCAGCTCATCCTTATCCTCACCCTAGTTACCTCAGATGCCGGAATGCAAAGGAAGATACTTTCTGAGTAACAACGAGAGACTGAGTACAAATATCTATTTTTTTCCCCTCTCAAGGTCCCAGCAAAAACCAGAGACATTTTTAAAAGACAGAAACCTACAAAAGCCAGCAAGCACGCAAAAAGATGTGCCACTGGGGAAATGCAAATCTAGCATCATTAGTCACCGGAGAAATGCAAATCAAAAGCATAATGAGGTCCTACTTCACACCTACATAGACAATGTTGATCATTAAAAACCAGGAAGGCGGGGCTGGTGAGATGGCTCAGCTGGTAAAAGTGCCTGCTGCCAAGCCCGACTCCCTGAGTTCAAATCCCCAGGACCCGCGTGGTGGATGGAGAGAACTGACTCCTGCAAGCTGTCCTCTGACCTCCACAGGAGTTCCACTGCATGCAGGTGTCCACACAGATACACAGCAAACAAATAAATGTTCCTCATATAAAAACCAGAAAGCAACATGCTGATGAAGAATTGGGACCCTCTCGTCCCTGCCAGGACTGTAAAAGGGTTCAGCCACTGCAGAATGTAGTTGCTGGCTTCTCAAAATATATAATAGAGACGTTCTATAGGGTTCAATGGTTCCAGTCCTGGTTATGCACCCAAAAGAAGTGAGCACAAGGGGCTGGAGAGAAGCATTAGTGGTTAAGAGCACTTGCTGCTCCCACGGAGGACCCAGTTTGATTCTCAGCACACACATGACGGGTCACAGTGATCTGTTGGTATCCATCCTATGTCCTCATCTGGTGCCCACAGGCACCAGGCACACACTTGGTGCACACACATACATGCATGCTAAATGTTCATACACATAAGATTAAATAATCTTTTTAAAAAATGAAAACAAGTACTAGAGGAAATCTTGGTCCATAACTGTCCATACCAATACCTTTCATGGCAGCTGGTGGATGGATGGATGGATAGATGGATGGATGGATGGATGGATGGATGGATGGATGAAGAAACTGTGGTATGAAGGGGAATATTATTGAGCCATAACAGAAAACGAGGTGCTGGGTAAGTATTACAACGTAGATAACACTAAGTGAATGGGCACAGGTGTAAGATATCAGACAGCTCCATGGCGGGGGGCGTGCTTGGCATCCCAGCGTCTTTGCTTCTGTCTCCAATGCCCACAAGAACACCGACACAAAGTGTCATATTGTGTGATTGCTGCTTTATGAAACAGCCTGCGTAGATATCTGTACAGGGACAGAAGGCAGCCAGTGTAGTGGTGCATACTTGTAATCCCAGCACTGAGGGAGCCAAGGCAGGAAGATAGAGCTTAAAGCAAGCTCTAATGAGTTCCAGATCACACGGTAATGGTTTAAGTAATAGGTCCCTGAACTGTTTACCAGACCACACGGCCTGGGGCTGTGGTCCACTCAACTTGGTCGTTCCAAGAGAATGGGTCTCAGGGTCCCTAAACTGGTGGGACCCTTGCCACAGGTGGAAATGACACATGATACCGAGAACTGGACAACACCAAGGGTTTTTGAAGCCTCCCTGCCCCATGTCTTCACTGGGCTCCAAAAAAAGGGGGGGGTGGGCAATCAGAAAAATCTCCAGGGTAGAAATATGAGAAGCCATATTTAAAAATAGAAAGCATCCTCCTCTTGCAGATGACCCAAGTTTGGTTCTCAGCACCCACGTGAGACAGTTCAGAACCAGCTATAACTCCAGATCAGGGGATGTAGCATCGTCTAGCCTGCATGGAAACTTGCACAGAGACACACTTGCATGCACATAATTTAAAAGTACTATAGAAAAATCTTACGAAATAAAACAAATATTTTAAAAACAGAAACAATCAATTAATTAATTCAATTAAGATGTAATTCAGGGCTGCAGAGTTAACTCGGCACATAGACACACCCGTTGCTCTTGCAGAGGGTCTGGGTTTGATTCCTAACACTCTCGTGGCAGCTCAAAACCATCTTAACTCCATCCCCAGGGGATCTGACACCCTCTTCTGACCTCTGAGGGCACCAGGCATGCATGTGGTACACATACATACCTGCAAGCAAAGCACCCGTACACATAAGACAGTTTTTAAAAATCTAAACATTTCAATTTGATTAAATACTTTCCTAAAGATGCCACAGCAGAGATTTTCCTTCAAGACCTCCTCCTCAAATAACCCTGTAGCAGACAACACAGTCAGCAAGCCCCACGCTCCTTCCACGGGGCTTCTCATCAATCCTTTTAAATGTACCACTTTTAAATAAAAGCAGGCAACCTACTTGCAGAAGTCTTCTAAAAATCTCTAAAATAAGATGGATGCTCTCAAGATATGGCAGGAGAAACAGTGTGGGAGAAGGAAGATTCCTAACAACAAACTTGTGGATATCTTTAGTAAGGGAATGTGATACTGGACCCATGAAACAAGAACAAGACGCTCAGAAAAAGAACATTTGTGGGGACTTGTCTCAGTGATAGAGCTTCTGCCTAGAATTCTTGCGGCTCTAATTTCTGTCCCCCAAAATAAAAATAGCCTTCAGATGTTTTTAGGCTCCAGGCATTTAAATAAAGGGAGAGCCAGGAAGTGGTGGGGTGCCCCTTTAATCCCAGCACTTGGAAGGCAGAGGTGAGTTTGAGGCTAGCCTGGTCTACAGAGTGAGTTCCAGGGCAGCCAGGGCTACACAGAAAGAAGGAGGAGGACGGGAAGGAGGAGGAGAAGGTAGAGGAGGAAGAGGAGGAGGAGGAAGAAGAGAATAAAAAGAACATTTGTGGAGACGAAAAGAGATTAAGAACTCAGGAGCAAGCCAGGCAGTTGTGATGCATGCCTTTAGTCCCAGCACTCAGGAAGCAGAGGCAGGTGGATGGTTAAATTCAAGCCTGGTCTACGGAGTGAGTTCGAGTACAGCTAGGGCTACACAGAGAAACTGTGCCTTGAAAAAAACCAACAGGACTCAGGAGCTGATATGATGAACTCAGTAAAATGGCTGGGCTATGAAGCTAAGGCCAGGTAAGTTGGAGGAACAGGTAACAGTGGAAAACAGAAGGGAAAACATAAGAAAACCAGGAGACCAGTCCAGGGGCACACAATAGGAGCAATGAGATTTCCCTGAAGTGGGGACAGAGGGAATGGGGGAAACGTAAGTAGTAAAAGCATAATTTAATTTGTTTTTACTCGGTGGGACAGTGGATGCTGTGACCAAGCTTGATGAGCTAGTTTGATTTCCAGATCCTGCATGGTGAAAAAGAAGGACCGGGTTCTGCAAGCTGTCCTCTGAGGTCCACATAGCCCTCGGACACACACACACACACACACACAGAGAGAGAGAGAGAGAGAAAGAGAGAGAGAGAGAGAGAGAGAGAGAGAGAGAGAGAGAGAGAGAGAGAGAGAAATAAGAAACAGACACACACACACAGAAGTAAGAAACACAGATACACATAGGTAAGAAAATTATATAAATTTTTTCTCTTAATTGAAAGACAAAGGTTTCCAGACAATTAATGAAACGTACCAACAGCAGTACATATCATGGAGAAGTTTTATAACAGGATGGAGTGAAAATTCTAAATACTTTCAGTAGAAAAAAAAAACAAGTAAGATGGTTCTAGACTTCTTAATATCAGTATTAATTGATATTGAATATCTCAGTATTAATTGATATCAATAGATGTTCAAGAGCAGTAGAAGGAAATGCTTACAAGATCTGAAGAAAAATGTTCCGCAGCCCTGGAGTGTGATACCTAGCTAAACTATCAATTCAGCAACTCAGAAGAAACACTTCCTGTGACCAGAGGTGATTACTGAAGGCTCCGTCTGCTTCATGAAAACAAAGGAATGAATCAAAAAAAGGAGGGCTGGAGGGGTGGCTCAGAGGTTAAGAGCACTGGCTGTCCTTCCATAGGACCTGAGTTCAATTCCCAGCAACCACATGGTGGCTCACAACCATCTGTAATGGGATCTGATGCCCTCTCTGCCCTGCAGCATATACCCACAGGCAGAACGCCTTACACATAATAAATAAACAAGCAAATAAATAAACAAACATCTTTTAAAAAAGAAAAGAAAGGGAAGTAACGAAAACACTGTTCTCAGAAGAAAAACAAAGAGACTCTCTCCTGAGTGGCACTCAAGGAAGATGTTAGTATAACAATCATTTCCTAAATTTAAGCCAAAGTGGAATGTGTCAGTGGGCTCCAAGAGAGATTTCTTCAATAAGACCAAATTAGTAGGATATACCACAGAATTAGTGTTTTGAGAAAATACATAGACATCTGATGGGTAACTTAGGGTCACATTGCTAAATAGAAAATGAGGTAGAAATGAAAACCACAACAATTCTTAGATCTGCAGAAGACAAATTTTGCATAGCATGAAAAAGTAACCACAGTTTATTGCCTGACTTCACATTAGCCTGCAAAATATAAGAGTCTAAAAAAAATTACTGTACTTAAAAGTGGGAAATGAGTGAGGAGCACTTACGACATTGCCTGGTGGGATGAGAAAGAGTTAAAAATTCATCTTTCATAGTAGAAAACTCCTGCATAATGCATAAAATAAACACAAGAGCCAACAAGATGGTCCCACCTGACAACCTGAGCTCAGTCCTCGGGACCTACACACTGGAAGGAGAGTGTGGGCTCTTGCAAGCTTGTCCTCTAACCTCTACTTTGATTACTTTGATACTGTGGCTGATTCACCTCTCCCCACCCCTAAACACACACACACACACACACACACACACACACACACACACACACACACACACTCACTCACACACACCCCAAGAATAATAAAATGTAGTTTTTAAAATGCAGAGAGCTGGGTGATGATGACACACGCCTTTGATCCAAGCACTCAGGAGGCAGAGGCAAGCAGATCTCAAGGCCAGCCTGGTCTACAAAGCTAATCCCAGGATAGCCAGGGCTACACAAAGAGATCCTGTCTCAAAAAAATCAAAACAACAAAACAAAACAAAAACCACAGAAAGGAGCTGGAGAGATGGCTCAGTGGTTAAGGGCACTCATTGCTCCTGGCAAGGACCCGAGTTCAGTTCCCAGCACCCACAATGGGTGGCTTACAACTGCCTCTAACTCTAGTTCCAAGGGATCTGATGTCCTCTTCTGTTCTCGACGGACACTGCATACATGGAATGCGTGTACAGACAAGTTGGCATACACACATACACATAATACAACTTAAAAAAATACATTTAAAAATCCATGCAGTAATTTAAGTGTGGTGTTTAGAGATGCCGAAGGGGTGGGTCCCGGTGGCGTCCACCAGTCAGCACAGCACAGGAGATCTCAAGTCTGGGGCCAGCATGGGCTACACAGGGAGATCTTGTCTCAGAAACAGACAAATGGGGCTGGCAAGAGAATTCAGTAGGTGGAGAAGAGAATTCAGTAGGTGGAGAAGAGAATTCAGTAGGTGGAGAAGAGAATTCAGTAGGTGGAGAAGAGAATTCAGTAGGTGGAGAAGAGAATTCAGTAGGTGGAGAAGAGAATTCAGTAGGTGGAGACACTTGCCACCAAGCCTGGCCACCTGAGTTTAAAGAACCCACGGGGGGAGGAAAGAACTGACTCCTGCAATTTATCCCTTGCTCTTTCTCTCTCTCTCTCTCTGTGTGTGTGTGTGTGTGTGTGTGTGTGTGTGTGTGTGTGTGTGTGTGTGCGCGCGCGCCCGTGTGCACACACACAAATAAATACACAAATAAACAAACAAATACTAAAACAGGCAAGCAAAATATATATGAAAAAAACAAAGCTGAAATCCTAGCATGAAACGATGTTTGAGTCCCACCCCTAGCTGAGGACCTGTTGTTAACGGTGGCTGCTGGGAGAGGAAGAGTCAGCTTTCTTCAGAGATGTGGTCTCTGTCTGTAGTCCTGGCTAGCCTGGAACCCACGATGTAACTGAAGGTTGATTCGAATTGCTGACCCTTCTGCTCTACCTCCTGAGTACTAGGATTACAAGCGTACCCCCCCCCCCTTTCAGGAGTGAGGCTTGAACCCAGAGCCTTTTGCAGTCCAGGCAAGTGCTCTCCCAACTTAGCTACATTGATACTACACAAATGTGTAGCAAGAACCAAAAATGTAGTTGTGTGTGAGCAAGGAAGGGCGATGGAGTGGATGGAGCTAGAAGAGAGAAGGTGGGATGGAGGGTGAGCCAGGGAGGAAGGGGTGTGGTGGGAGATGTCGGCGTGAGCAAGACAAATCTGGGAAGGGAGGCGAAGTGACAGATAGTGGCGACTCCACATGAGAGCTGATGGTGGAAAGGGTGTGACTCCAGGGACCCAGGGCTGGACATGGGTCTGGACGAGGCACTCACCGGAGCCTCCGACATGAGTACTGGGTGCAGGTTTGGCTCGGACTTGACATGTTTGCTGTAGGTATGATCCAGGATGGCTCGGAAGCACTCCCAGTCCTCAACTAGGGACAGAGGACCAGCGTGGAGAGATAGATGGGAAGGCAGGAAGGAAGGCAAGGGTCAGCGTCAGGAAGGAAAGGAGGGAGGGAGCCAAGTCTAGAGGTCGGTGAGTCCAACCTCTGCTTACAAGCACCCCCTCCCCTAAGTTCCAGAATTCTAGGGGAATTGATCTGAAATCTCAGCAGTTGCAGGGATCAGTAGTTCCTTGGGACTTGGGCAGCAGCAAGCAAGGTTCTGCGGGTGTGGAGGTCTGCATCCACATGTTGGGGGGTTTGGGGCTCCCGGTCTGTTTCAGAAAGCAGTAGGTGGGGGTCCCTTACTCATGCCATTCTTGAGGGGCGACATGACCTCCGCTCCATCCCGAGGCACGTGCAGGGCATTGGTGTCGATGTGGAAAATCTTTCCTTTCTTCTCTTTCTCCCCCTCCAGCTCCAGCCCGCCCCCCTCTTCTGCGGCCAGCAGCCCCACAGTGGTGGGGAAGTCAGCCTGGTTACAAGGAACATGAGTAGAGAGCTAGATTATTCCCTTCTTTTTTGGAGACAGGCTCTCACTGTGAAGCCCTGGCTGGCCTGGAACTGTCTGTGTAGACCAGGCTGGACTTGAATTTACAGAGATCTGCATGTCTCTGCCTCCGGAGTGTTGGGATTAAAGGAATGCACTAACGTACCCAGCTGGATCACCCCTTCTAGTCCCTTGTCCAGTTTCACTCAAGGCCCTCAGCCACCACCCCCCCCGGGGGTCTCCACTCAGGTGAGCTACTTGGATTGACCTGTGCGCGTTTGTTCGTAGGCCGACCCGCTTGGCAGAGGGTGTCCGAGCCCCTAGGATTTGGGGAGGGGACTGGAAGGCTCACCTTGGGGCAGTCCTCCCCAGCGTACCCAGCTCGGACTGAGAAGGAGCCAATGTCAAAGACGAGCGCCCCCACCTCATCTGTGCAAGGAGATAGGCGTGTGAGGAGACCTCTCCCAAACTGTCCCCCTAAATAGCTTGGAGAGGAGTCTGGGGGTATAGCCACATTTGAACTTCAGCCGGGAGTGGGTGGGAGATCCACCTGGACTTCAGGGCGTTCTGGACGTGGAGGGTCAAAGCCACCAGAGTTCCCTCTTGCCTAGCGGCCTGGCAGGGAAAAGAAAGGTCCAGGGGCCGGGAGGCAGTGCACTCTTGGGAACCCCAAGAGAATGGAAAGCAGAAGTAGTGGGAGACCCAAACCTCAGACTGGACCTGATGCGGTACGGAGGTGACAGGCCCAGGGATGCTCAGGGCTTGGGACGCGCGGATTAGGGATGCAGGGTTGTAGACCAGGCCGAGAGCCCGGTGCCCCAGGCCGGCTCACCTCCGCCGTAGACGCCCCCGCTCATAGTGCCCTCTCTACGCTGCTCGCGGCCCGTGGGCGGCGGCGGGATCAGCACCGAGGCGGCCGGACAGCTCCCGGGATCCCGGGCGGGGCGGGGCGCGGCGACGGCCAATCAGAACACTGGGTCTCCCGCCCCCAACGGCGCGGCTGATTGGTTATGAAGCGAGACAATAACCCGGCTGGGGGCCGCTGCTTTAAAGGGACAGCCGCTTCTTCTTTCCGAGGTTGGGAGGAAGCGAGGGTCCAATTGCAAGGACTCTGGAGACTGGCCAAGACACAGAGAGAAAAGAGGAAAGAGATGGAGACAGGACTCCACAGGGGAACGGATGGAATGGGACCTCTCGAAGGCATGGGACTTCCTGATGGCATGGGATCCTCGTTTCTTGCTGTTTTTTATTTTTATTTATTTATATTTTTATGCAAGTGAGAGAGAGAGGTCCCCTCTCAACCAGAGCTGTCCATCGTTAGACTCCTGAGCCAGAGACTACTGCATTCAGTCCAAATGCAATCACAGAGAGATGGGGAGATGGGAAGACAGAGGGTCCAGAGGAGTATGTCTTTCTATCTCTTCCTGTGTCTTTTTACCTTTGTCTCTGGGCTTATTTATTTGACCAGACTGGTCTCAAACTCAGAAAGAACTCCCTGCCCCTGCCTCCAGTACCATTACACGACTGGCTTCTTTTCTTTTCTTTAAGGCAGGCTCTCATGTAACCCAGGCTAGGCTCAGACTCAGTATGTATATGAGGGTGACTTTGAACTTGTGGTCTCTCTACCTCCACTTCCTGAGTACTAAGATTACAAAGCCTATGCCAACACCCCAGTTTATGAGGGTCAGGGGATGGAACCCAGGCCTTCCGCATGTTAGACACGAACCACATCTCCAGCCCCTTACCCTTCATCTTTCTGATGGCTATTTTTCCTTCTACCACTCCCCAGGTTCTTGCCTTTGTACATAACATATAATACACATGTTGTGTACATATATTATATACAATATAATGTGTGCACATGGTAACATGTAAGCACCTGGCTAACCCAGCAAGTCTTCTTTTTATTATTTATTTTATTTTGAGATTATAATATGTATACATACATATATGTGTATATATATGTATATATATAAAGATTTATTTATTTTATGTATGTGAGTACATTGTAGCTGTCTTCAGATACACCAGAAGAGGGCATTGGATCTTATTACAGATGGTTGTGAGCCACCATGTGGTTGCTGGGAATTGAACTCAGGACCTCTGGAGGAGCAGCCAGTGCTCTTCAGCCCGGAGATTATAATACATTACATCATTTCTCTCCCTCCAAATTCTCCCATAAACGTCTCCTTGATCTCTTTCAAATTCATGACCGCTTTTTTGTATGCATATGTGTATGTATTCTTAAATAAAACTTGTTCGGTTTGTATGTGACTTGTATTATGTTTTTAGGGATGACCATTTGGTACTGAATAACTAACTGGCTTGTTCTTCCCTAGGGAAGGTTATTTCTCCTGCTCTCAGCATTCTAGCGAGCCTTCTTGCTCCATGTCTCTACACAGACACCTGTTGTCTAAAGTCAATCACTGTTCTTTGCTGAGTGTAGTGGCAAATACTGTCTTGCCAGCATTTTGAAGGCTATGGCAGGATAGTGAGTTTGGAGTGATCTGTTCTCCACAGGGCTTAGAGAGACCTTGTCTCAAAAACTAGAGAAGAGTAAAGAGATGTCGAGGAGATGGCCCGATTGGTAAAGCACGAGGACCTGAGGTTAGATCCCAGGCTCTCATGTAAAAATCCAAGCGTGGCAGCTTGTGACCACAGGGTGGGGGAGATAGAGATAGGCTGACCCCTGGGCCTTGCTGGCTGGCCAGTCACACTGAATCTGCATGCTTTGGAAAGAATGACTGGGAAAGACACTTGCTATTGAGCTCTGTCCTTGATACACACATATACATATGTGCATGTGCAAACTGAACACTAGCCTGCATACATACAGAACACCACGCATGCGCACATGAATACATACAGAACACCACGCATGCGCACAAAGTTCATTTTCTGAAAAGTCCTTAGGTTCTCGTGGGTCCGTGGCACCACTGAGATATCAATTTTGACAGTAAAGATTAAGGAGTGGCTTTAGTAGTCTGGGGTGGTCAAGAGAGAGTAGGTGACTCATGTGTCCATGCGTCCATGCATATATGTTTACGTGTGCTAGTATTGAATGTATGTGTGCACCGGAGACACTCCCATCTACTGCCAGAGGTGGCACAAGAAGAGAGAAGGGACCGTGACAGCCTCGGACTTCTGGAAATTTCTCTACTTAGCAGATGCTGACTGCGGAGGGTTGAATGATGTGTCTGGCACAAGAGTTGTGCATCTGAATCCACGTTCCTCAGTTAATGGCTATTTGTCGAGGATTAGGAGGTGTGGCTCAGGAGGAAGCCTGCCGCCGGGAGGAGGGCTTTGAGGTTTCCAGATGTGAGATCTCAGCTGTTCCCGCTTCCATCCCTTTGCTCAGTCATCGTGGCCTCTAACCCCGCGGAACAAAAAGCCTAACAAAGGCCTTCTCAAAGCTGCCTTGGCTACTTACCACTTTACCACAGCAATGGACGAGTAACCAATATAGCTGGACAGTGGTAGAGCCTGCCTTTTGTTCCAGCACTTGGGAGGCAGAGGCAGGAGGATCTCTGTGAGTTTGAGGTCGGCCTGATCTACAAAGCAAGTTCCGGGACAGCCAGGGCTACACAAAGAAACCCTGTCTTTAAAAATAAAAAAACAAAAACAAAAGAGGCCTCACTCTTCCTGATCAAAAGACAGGTGGGTTAAGCTGCCTGACTAGACACTTTCCTTGAGTGTCTGAGTCCAGATCTGGATCCCTGGACGAAACAGATCCAGGTGTCACTGAGAGGTGGGACAGACATGTAGGGAAGAGAGGTGACTAAGTAGCTGGGAGAGACTGAGATTTTCCTGAGTGATCCTCAGTCACTGCTCTCTGTAAGCAGGCTTCAGCTCTCAGAGCCTGTATTTCTCCATGCTCCAAAATGCAGCTGTGAAGATAGAAGGAAAACTGGGGAAGAGAAGATTCTGGTGATGGCTTGCTGGTCTCTCCCCCTACTGCTGTTGATGTTGGAGATGAAATCCAGACAAATAAATATTCTTCTATTGAATCAGACTTCAGCTGAGAGTCTAATCCTCCCTGGGGGATTCTAGGCAGGGGCTCTACCACTGAGCCACGCCCCCAGCCCCTCCAGCCCCTCCCTGGGGGATTCTAGGCAGGTGCTCTACCACTGAGTACCATCCTCAGACAAAAGGCTTTCCTGTTTGGTTATGGCTAAGTTAGGAATCTGCAGTTGATCTGGAATTAGGTAGTGATTTTTTCTCTGGCTGCAGAAAAAGGTACATCTAGCTAACTAAGAAGATGATTCACTTCACAGCCAGCTGTGGCCAATATTCATTTGTCATGGAACCTGGCATAGATTCTAGCATATTATAGACATGGTTAGGGTAAAAATAATTGCTACATTGCATTAATTCAGGAGACATCTTTTAGCTGGGTATGGTGGCACACACCTCTAATAACAGCATTTTGGAGGCTATACTAGGAGGATTGTAGGTTCAAGGCCAGCCTGGGCTATATAACAAGATGTGTATTAACAAACAAGCAGATCTGTTCTGCTGAATGAGTGGCAGGCATTACAAACTATTAGCCATGGGAGGGCACACAAAATACACACTTCCTTTAAAGGAATTTGATGTAGCAGGGAGCTGATCTGTGCGTGAAAGTGAGGTGGGATGGCTCAGTGGTAAAAGCCTGTTTGCCAAGTCTGACGAGCATGAGCTCAGTCCCCAGGACTCACATGGAGGAAGAGGAGAACCAACTCACACAACTTGTCCTGTGACCTCCACTTGCACCTGTGTCGTGCGTGTGCACACACAAGCACACATATAAAAAAAATGTCAAAAGGGGGTTCTGGAGAGATGGCTCAGCAGTTAGGAGCACTGGCTGCACTTCCAGGGGTCCTAAGTTCAATTCCCAGCACCCACATGGTGGCTCACAACCATCTGTGATGGAATCTGATTCTCTCTTCTGGTGTGCATGAAGACAGAGCACTCACATACAT
Source organism: Uromys caudimaculatus (assembly GCA_028551405.1). NCBI lineage: Eukaryota > Metazoa > Chordata > Mammalia > Rodentia > Muridae > Uromys > Uromys caudimaculatus. Next base: position 15,173,039 of record CM052721.1, read on the forward strand.
AAAATAAATAAATAAAATTACAAAAAACTTACAAAAAGGAAGTGAGGTGAGGTGAAGTCTGGGGATCCAGGAAGGCTTCTGTGAATAAAATTCCTGTTGAATTGTTGAGATGCATAGGGGCTCAAAAGTGAACAATGGATCTCCCACACAGAACAGCATTTGGAAAAGTCGACAGACATGAAAATAGCTGTGATCGGTGGAAAGAGAAGCTTAGCTGGGAAGAAGGGCCATGCCAAGGTCAAGTGAGGCTATAAAAGTAACCAAAGATTCCTCTCTGTAATTTTTTTTTAAAAGAATTATTTATTTATTTTATGTATAAGTACACTGTCGCTGTCTTCAAACACACCAGAAGAGGGCATCAGATCCCATTACAGATGGTTGTGAGCCACTATGTGGTTGCTGGGAATAGAACTCAGGACCTCTGGAAGAGCAGTCAGTGCTCCTAACCACTGAGCCATCTCTCCAGCCCGAGCTTTGTTTCTTTTACTCCTGTTGTTATTGTCATCAGTGTGCTTGTGTGAGAGTGTGCGCATGCGCCATGGCGCATGTTTTTGTGCATGCACGCTGTGCATGCGTGAGTGCAGGTGTGCACACCCCACGGCATGCAGGTGGAGGTCAGAGAACAACTTTCCGTAGCCTGTTCTCTCCTTCCACCTTGTTGACACCAGACTGCTTTTGTTTCTATTGCTACACTGTAAACATCGGGCTAGATGGTCTGTGAGCTTCTGGGTGATTCTCCCGTCTCACCACAGAACTGCTGAGATTACACATGTACACTGTCACATCTGGCTTATTTGTAGTTTCTCAGCATCGAGTTCAGGCCACGAGGTTTGCTCTATGACACTTTCGCCACCACTGGGCCAGCTCACCAGTCCTCAGAACTTGATTTCTCAATGAAGTGAACAAAAATGTCTAGGGTGTACCCAGCATTTCAATAACTGCCTTACAAATATAAATTCATTTAGTGCTTAAAACAAACTAATTATGAGCATAATTTTGTAGCAACAACAGAGGCGACCCAGGCTTACTGATGAGTTTGACAATGGTAGCACATATCTGCAGTTCCAGAGCTCAGGAGCACTGTGTGCAAGATTGGAAGTTCAAGGTCAGCCTGTGCTATACAGCAGCATCTTGTCTCAAGACACAAAGCAAGCAGGCTGGAGAGATGGCTCAGTTCCTGCTCTTGCAGAGGACCTGGGTCCAATTCCCAGCACCCACATGTGGCTCACAACCCTTCACAACTCCAGTTCCAGGGGATTTGACCCCTTCTTCTGACTTCCCATGGGCACCAGGAATGCACCTATACACATGCAGGCAAAAACCACATACACATTAAATAAATAAATCTTTTAAAAAGAAGCCAAGCAAAAGAAAAGATAAAGTTAAATGAGTTACCCAGATCACTCAGCCTGCAACTGGCAGCTGATATTTGAATCAAATTGTACAAAATGTGCCAACTTTTTATTCATACTGTAACTTTAAGTTTTTGTATTCTGAAGTATTTTTATTTCATTTTGTGTGTATTGGTATTTTGTTTGCATGTATATCTGTACACCATGTGTATGCCTGGAACCTGCAGTGGCCAGAAGGGGAATCCATTGCAATTGTAATTACAGACAAATGTGAGCTGCTACATGGTGCTAAGACTTGAACCCAGATCCTCTGAAAGATCAGTCAGTGCTCTTAACCACTGGGATATTCCAGCCATCCTGATTTTTTAAAATTACATTGACTGGTTGATTTTTGTATGTGTGTGTGCTCATATATGAATGCAAGTGTATGCACACACACAGATACACACGCTCGTGTGTCACAGTATGCCTGTGGAGGTCACAGGACAACTTGCAGGAGTCAATTTTCTCCTTCGACAACTTAAGTCCTGGGGATGGAACTCAGGTTATTGAGGCTTGGCAGCTGATGCCGAATCATCTTTCTGATCATCCATAAATATTCTGTAGGTGTCTAATGGGCACTGGGAATAAAACGGCTCGTAGATATTGATGAGACTGCTGGAGTTTAATGTCCACCCGGGGAAGATAGATGGTTAAATCATTAATTCAACCAAACTACCAAAAGCCCCCCACATTCCATGTCCACATTCAGGCTAAATCAAACATGGTATTGATATCCAAGGGTTGGGCCCAGGCCCTCCAACCCCTATCTTGGAAATGACTTGGTGTTGTGAGCATTTCTTCCCTGGGGAGACATAAGCAATATCTACCTGCCTCCTCACAAATTAACCAAAGCACGATTCCACCGAAGTTCCCCCTGGAACTAATGAGCTAGCCTCCATCACTACCCATCGAGTCCTTTCATACTCCCTCTGAGTAACACGTGTCCTTCACAAGTCTCGCTCCACCATGTGTCCTGTCCCAGCATGTGAGTCTGTCTTAGCTAACATCACTCCACCATTAGCCCGAGTCTGAGGGAGTGGCGAGAAGCCTCAGCACACCACCAGAAGTTTTTTGGTGCATTTCTCTTTATGGAGTCCCCCAAAATGGAGCTCAACTATGCAATGTAAGGAGGACCAATAAATGCATGTCGTTGGCCAGGAATCCTTCATCACGTGTCCTTTTGCGTGTTTGCTTCAGCAGAACATCTTTCTCCTGCTTCAGCAAAACGCTCCTTCACGAGTTTGCCTTAGTCTTTCACCCGTGTCCACTTCAGCGAAAGGTTCCTTCACGTGTCTGCTTTAACAAAAACATCCTTTTACTTCTGGCCACTTCAGAAAAACACTCCTTCAACGTGTTTGCCCCAGCAAAACACCATCCAACACAACTGGCTCTCCAAAGGCCCCTTTAAGTGTCTACTTCACTATATAACTTATATACAGACAGAACTGCTTACACACAGCCGGGAAAAACTGGTTGGAACCCAAGGTTCCAGTGACACACCCCCCCCATTCTCTCTTTCCTAAAGAAATGTCAACAGCCCACAGGCCCAGTTGTGATGAATCTGCACACAGGCACAGCTGATCTGGTCAAGATAGCAGCTGTTTGGCTGAGCAGATTGTGTTCTATCTACATTTGGCATTGTGTGAGAGTCTGTTTCTTGCTGGCCCAGGTCTCATCCAACCTTCTGCCAGATTAAACCAAATGCTTTGGCTACACAGGAAGTCCTTGGCCCAGCACAGGTGGCGGGAATCCAAAAAGCACTCAGCCTGGTAACGGCTGCAATACAGACAGGACCAGCATTGCAGTGGGGCACAAGCAACCATGTTGGCTAGGGAAGCAGTCTTTAAAATGAGCCCCAGAAAATGACCTGAAAAAAATTGTGTGTGTGTGTGTGTGTGTGTGTGTGTGTGTGTGTGTGTGTGTGTGTGTATGTGTGTGTGTGGTAGAGTTGGAGTCTGGGTGGAAGGCATCTGAATGGAGGGGCCATGATCCGACTGGGTGTCATGCAGCTAAGTTTGGCCCTTCAGAAGGAAGCAACCAGAAATGACCACTTCGGTATTTATTTTACAGTACTGAGAACTGAACCTAGGGCTTTGGACACGTCATGCAAGCTCTCTACCATTGTGCTACAAGCCCAGCCCCTCGCTGGGGGATTCTAGGCAGCTACTCCACCCCTCAGCCATGCTCCAGGCCCAACGGCACGATTTGGAACAGGGAAGTTAAATGATCCAATGTGCACGTAAGAAAGCTATCTGGCAGCTATTAGTAGGTTGGTTAGAAAAGGGCCATCCTAGAGCCAGAAAGTAAGTAGGAGGCAAAGAAACGGCAGTTGGTGTAGAGTAGAGTGATGTTTTTAAGAGATAGTGATGCAAACCGCTAGCCTTTCCCTGAAATCTAGCCTCCCTAGCCCAGTCTGGGTTTGTAGTTCAAGCTGTCCTTCAACTCCTGAAGGCGGGGATTACAGCCGCGTGACACCATGCCTACTGATCCTTTGTTTTTCTAAGAATATTCTTGGTTAATACCTGTCTACCAACAGCATGTCCCAGCCTGCCTTGTATCTGATCAGCTTCTAAGCAGAAGACAAGGACTTGTGGTCCCATTGTCCCAGAATGTCTCTTTGGCCTCAAACCCTCCATCCTCCGGTCTCTTCAGCATCTCGCAGGAGGATTACTGCTCCAATTAGCACTTGTCTTGCTTTGCTTTGCTCTCAGTCATGAGCTCCCTGCACAGTGCAGACTGGCCTTGAACTCATGGCAATGCTCGTGTTTTTGAATTCTGAATACTGAGATGAAAGGAATAAGTGACCTGCCCAGCTGCTCTCTTTGTTACAGTTGGGTATGAGACAATGGGTGGGTATGAGAGTGTGGCTCCTGGGTGGTTAGCCCAAGGCTGGCAGGAGAAGCTGCTGGGAAAGATGGTTAGTTTAGGACAGCTAGCCACGAAGGTGCACATCGATAATCTCAGCACCCCAGGGAGGCCATAGCAAGAGGAATGCAAGGACTTCCTTCCTTCCTTCCTTCCTTCCTTCCTTCCTTCCTTCCTTCCTTCCTTCTTTCCTTCCTTTCTTTCTCTTTCCTTCCTTCCTTCCTTTTTTGAGACAGGGTTTCTCTGTGTAGCCCTGGCTGTCCTGGAACTCACTCTGTAGGCCCAGAAAGGCCTCAAGCTCAGAGATCTGCCCACCTCTGTCCCCCAAGTGCTGGGATTACAGGTGTGTGCCGCCACCACCTGGCAAGGTTTTTTCTTTTCTTAATATTTACTTTGATTATTTATGTGGGCCTCTGTCTGCATATGCGAGTTTGAAATGCCTGTAGAGACCAGGGTGTCATATCCCTTGGGGCTGGAGTTACAGGAGGTTTCGAGTCACCCAACATGGGTGTTGACAATGATCTCCTGTCCTCTGAAAGAACAGCATGTTTCTTAACTGCTGAGACAACTCTCCAGCCAGCTCTGTGGATGACAAGTTTGAAGCCAACTTAGACCACATAGTTGAGATCCTGTCAACTATGTAAAAAACAAATTAAGGCACGGAAAGTAGCTCAGTTGACAGAGTACTTGCCTAGCACCTGAAAACCCTCAGTTCCATCCCTAGCACCACCCAGAACTGGGCCTGGTGATGCACACCTGCCACCCCAGGACCTGTAATGTAGAGGCAGGAAGAGCAGAAGTTCAAGGGAACCCTGATGTATCCTGTCTCAAAGAAACAATAAAAGCAATTTCTCTTGGTTGAGAATATGTTGAGATGTCTGTGAACAGCAGTGTGCAATCAGTGTGTGTGTTACTTGCATGCACTCACCTCTGCTGGCTTGTTTTGGGGCCTGAAGTCCACAAAGGGTGGTTACCTCTATCACCATTCACCTTATCTTTTAAGACAGAGCTTTTCATTCAACTTGAAGCTCACTGCTTCAGCTAGGCTGGTTATCGTCTGTGTCCTCAGGACCTGTCTGCCTCTGTTGCTCAGTGCTGGGGTTATAGATGTTATATACTGTTGTGTAGGTGTTAGATGGTATAGGTTATATACTGCCTATTTCACTTCAATACAAAACATGATTTTAAACCTTCAGACTTAAGTCCTGATGCTTGCACAGTAGGCACTTGCACATGGAGCCGTCTTACCAGCTCCGGGAGTGAGTGTCTCTTCGGATGTGGGGAGCAGGGAAGGTTGACTAGAAGCATTTGTTGATTCCCATGATGTAAATACTCTAGCAGAGGCTGATTTCAAGTTCCTACAATCCACATCGATTCACTGGATAAGTAGTTAGGGAGCGAGGTGGACAATGGGCTCTCCCGAGCTGGTATGAGCTGGCACAAGCTGACGCCAACACGCCACTGTTCGTGAGTATCCAAATGCGGATATTCAGCCTGCCATTGGACAGATGCCAGGTCTGCACACTGGGAAGATTCAACTGGGCTTCAAGAGCTACTAGAGAGCTAAGTGGGTAAGGGGCCGGAGAAGATGGTGCAGTCTGGGAAAATGCCCGATACGCAAGCATATGGACTGGAGTTCTGGTCTCTGGCACCCACGGCAAGATGCCAGGTGTGCTGGCACAGGTTTGGACTCAGCACTGGGACAGGGAATTGCAGGAGGAGACAGCAGGTGTCTGAAAGTCACTGGCTGACCAGCCTAGACAATTAGTGGAGGACTCCAGGTTCATTGAGACAACCCCATCTCAACAAATAAGGTAGACCGTAATAGAGGATGACCCGTGCCTTTGAGCTGTCGACTCCGTCTACATGCATGGGAACCTACACCCACATGTACATACACACACAGCCACATTTGTGTCTGTCTGTCTGTCTATCTCTGTCTGTCTGTCTATGTCCGTCTGTCTCTGTCTGTCTCTGTCTTTCTCTGTCTATCTGTCTATGTCTCTGTCTGTGTCTGTGTCTCTGTCTCTGTCTCTGTCTCTCTCTCTCTCTCACACACACACACATACACTTGACAAAAACAAATAAATATTCCAATAGGCAACACTGATTGTACTCAGTGGGGTACAGAAAACTAAAAGAAAGAGAATGAAGGGAGAGTGCGGGGGTGTGAGGAAAGGGGAAGAGTTGGGGTGAATATGACTAAGATACTTTAGTGTTTCCCTAAGAATAATGAAGGACATAAATGTAACAGTAGGGTCCAGCTGCAGGATGACTCAGTGGGTTTCAGACACTGCGAGTTCCATCCATGGGACTCACATGGGAGCAGGAGAGAGCTGATCATGCAAGTTGTCCTCTGTCTTCCACACGTGCACATGGCAAGTGAGTGCCTGCGCTCACACCCTGCGCACCACAAACACACACGAGGTTAATAACAAACAAAATGAAATAGTAACTGAAGTGGAGGGGGTAAATAATGGAAGTAAAAGCAAACCATGAGAAGTGAGAGAGAGAGATCATGTGTGTGTGTGCGTATATGTGTGTGTATGTGTGTGTTTGTGTGTGTGTTTGTGTGTATATATGTGTGTGTTTGTGTGTATGTGTGTGTATGTGTGTGTATATGTGTGTATGTGTGCATATGTGTGTGTTTGTGTATGTATATGTGTGTGTTTGTGTGTGTATCTGTGTGTGTATGTATGTTTGTGTATGTGTGTTTGTGTGTGTGTGTGTTTGTGTGTGTGTGTTTGTGTGTGTATGTGTGTATATGTGTGTGTTTGTGTGTATGTGTGTGTTTGTGTGTATATGTGTGTGTTTGTGTGTGTCTGTGTGTGTATGTGTGTGTCTGTGTGTGTCTGTGTGTGTGTTTGTGTGTGTCTGTGTGTGTTTGTGTGTGTATGTGTGTGTTTGTGTGTGTATGTGTGTGTTTGTGTAGGTGTGTTTGTGTGTGTCTGTGTGTGTGTATATACAGCTGCCATAGCACGTGTGGGAAGACCAGAGGATGTCTTGCTAGAGTTGGTTCTCTCCTCCTACCATGTGGGTGCCAGGACCTGAAAGGAGGCTTGGCACTAAGTGCCTTTATCCCCTGAGCCATCTTGACATCCCCAGAGGAGGACGAGATCTTAATGAAGGGAGTCAGGGGAGGAAGAGGGTAATGGGATTCGTGTGACATGGAGTGGAAGGAGAATTGTTTGAGGGAAGGAAGGGCGCTCCAAAAGGCAAGGAGAAGAGGGTGGGCAAGTGCAGTGGGGGAGGGGACGGACGCAGCGCAGCAGTGCAGCGGCAGCTTGTACGTGTCGGAACAAAACACATCACTTTGTATGTTGACTTTAAGAATTAAAGGGGGGGGGGAAAGCAACTTATTTCAAGCATGGTAGCATATGTCTGTAATCCAAGCATTCAGGAGACTGAGGCAGGAGGATCGAGAGTTCAAGGCCAGCCTGGGCTACATAGTGAACCCCTGTTCAAACACACACACACACCCCTAAATTTAGTAAATAATTAAAAAGAAAATAAGTCTCAGCTTGGGATAGTAACCAGTGGAAGGGCATTTGCATGAAGCCCGGGTTTGATCCCTATTCCTTTTGCCACCACCACCAAAAACAAACAAACAAGCCAAACAGTAGAGATTTCAACTCTACAGGCTCCTCCTGCGCTGCCCCGCCTATCACTCCTACTCTAAGTCCCGGTTTCCAAAGCCTCTGTCATTTAGGGTTTCCCTCCAATTGGCTCACTGCTCATGCACCCTCTGCTCAATTGTGTGACTTCTCCTGGGTGAACAAAACTTCCATTTGTACAGATGTGAGACCGATGACAGATCATAGAAACAAGCCCCTCCCCCAGGGGGCTGGGAAGACTGCTCCAACCATAAGCAGGAGGACACTGTTTGACCCCTAAAAGCCATGTGGAAAAGCCAGGAATCGTGCTACATGTTTAGAAAGCTCAGCACCAGAGAGGTGGAGGCAGGAGGATCCCTGGACTCCCTGTGCAGCCAGCCGTACTGAATCAGTGAGTTTCAGGTCAATGAGATACAAGGAGAGAGGCCTGTGAGATAAGCCAGGTCAGAATGCTGGCTATAAAATTGTGAAGAGGGCTGGAGAGATGGCTCAGCGGTTAAGAGCACTGACTGCTCTTCCAGAGGTCTTGAGTTCAATTCCCAGCAACCACATGGTGGCTCAGAACCATCTGTAATGGGATCCAATGCCCTCTTCTGGTGTGTCTGAAGACAGCTACATTGTACTCATATAAACAAAATAAATAAATCTTAAAAAAAAAAAAATCGTGAAGAGCTGAGTTTGCAATGTAAGCCCTGCCGTAAAAAAATAAAGGGGACGTCCACATGAATGCACCTGAGACTCCGGCACTGTGGGAGGCAGCAACATGAAGACCTCTGGGGTTTGGTGGCTGCCAGCCTTGCTCTAGGTTCAGTGAGAGACCCTGTCTCAAGGGAATAAGATGAAGAATGACAGAGCAGGACACCTGACACCACTCTGCCCTCTGTGGGTACACAAGCACCAGGACACACACACACACACACACACACACACACACACACACACACAAATGGTGCTCCTAAGGAACAATACCCAAGGTCTTCACAAATTTGTACACACAGGCATGCCTACCTAAACCCACTTACACAAAGACACACAGAAAAAAGCAACTTGGGCCAGGTGTGGTGGCACATGCCTTTAATCCCAGCACTCGGGAGGCAGAGCTGATCTCTGTGAGTTTGAGGGCAGCCTGGTCTACAGAGCAAGTTCCAGGTCTGCCAGGGCTATACAGAGAGACCCTGTCTTGAACCTCCTAATCAACCCCCCCCCACACACACACACACAAAGTAGCACTTCTGGAGCTTCCTGCCCAGTTCTCCAGAGAATCTCCTCTCGCCAGCAGTTGTGAGTTGCTTATCTAAGCTTGGGGAGGGGCCTTGTGGGACTTGTAATTTTCATACGTGCCCTGAGCCTTGCAGGTTTCCTTAGCTTCCTTGGTCTTCTGAGCCTCTCTCCTCCCTCCTGCAGAGAATGCTTCCATTTGGAGGACATAGCTACACAGTTCCACTCCAAGCCTCCTCGCAACCCCTTGCAAACGTTGTAGACGAGGCTCCCGGGTATTGCTCAGCCCCATGCACACATCGCAGAGAAGTCTTGGTTCATCTGTCTGCAGTGCTAAACAACTGTCCTTTCCTGTTTCCCACCGAGGACATTTTTGGATTCCAGAACTGCACATTCTCCTGATTTTCTCCGCAGCTCTCTGGCTTCCGCTTTGGCAATTTGGACAGTGCCTGACCTCTAAATTCTGGAGTTCCTTAGAGTTTGGTCTTTGGCCATTTTGTCTTTTCCCTGAGCCTTTTTTTTTTTTTTTTTTTAAATGACTTCATCTGCTTGAATGTGCCACTCACTCTTGGGACTCTATTCCAAGCCAGATTTCTGTACTGAGTCCTAGAGCATCTTCCACACGACCCAGTAAACATTTTGGTACCTCAAATCTAAAGTTCTTACCTTCCTCCTCAAGTGTCTCCTCTTTGAGATACAGTGCATTCACTGATGCCGTGGAGAAAGAGAATGAACTAAAAACCAAGCACAATAGCATGTATGCATGAAATAATCGACTTCATCTAGATATATGTGTCTTCAGACCATGTGATTAGTTGGGTTTTTTTTTTTTTGTTGTTGTTGTTGTTGGTTTTTTTTTTTTTTTTTTTTTTTTTGAGTCTCAGTCTCTCTGTGTAGCCTTGGCTGTCCTGGAACTCACTATGTAGGCTGGCCTCCAACTGAGAGATTGAGCTGCCTCTGCCTCCCAAGTGCTGGGAACAAAGATGTGTGTCCCCACACCACTGTTTTGTGTGTGAGCAGTTTTCCTGTATGTCTGTCTGTTCATCAGATGCATACCTGGTGCCTACATGAGTGGTGAGCCTCCATGTGGGGTACTGGGAATCAAACCTGGGTCCTTGGCAAGAATAACAAGTGCTCTTAAACCACTGAGCCAACCTCTCCAGCCCCACGATTGTTAATCTTGATGGGAGTTAGGATCACCATGGAGACAAGCTTCTAGGTGTGTCCGAAAGGGTGTTTCCAGAAAGACTTATCGGTGGCGGGAAGACCCACTTTGAGTGTGGGAGGCACCATGGCTTCAACTGAGGCCCTGGACTGAATAAAAAGGAGAAAGCCAGCTGAGTACCAGTGTCCATCTCGCTGTGTTCTGACTGTGTGTAAGCAACTGTGACCAGTTCCTCATGACCCTGCCATTGAGCCCTCTCTACCACGGAGGACTGTATCCCCTCAAACTGTGAGCCCGAACGAACCCTTCCTTAAGTTGCTTCTGTCATAAAAGCAAAGCAACCGATCCAGAGCATTGACACTCATTTTATTTCCATGCTGGCCTTCTATCTTTCTCCTTGCAAGGGGAGCTACTGCACCCTCAGTGACTAGGACGGAGTCTGTACATTGCCGGGGTTCAGTAAATGTTAGCTGGATGAGCTAAAACAGGGAAACCCATTAACACCAAAGCCAGCTAGAGAGGACACAGCTCTGGCTTTAGGCAGCTAGCTCACCTATGTGGCTTTAAGGAAGTCACTTTGGCCCTCTGTACTTTGAGGAAACTGAAGTAAAACAATCTATAAGGTCTCTTCCAAATTGTAATGTTGAACCTGTTATCTATATAAGTCATGGGATTCATACGTGCACATGCTCCCTCCTGATCTGTGCATAATAAATGTCAATTAAAGGAAAAGGTGAACAAGTGGTATTTTGGTGTTCTTTTGCTTTCTGTCCTGTGTTTTTGAGACAGGGTGCTGTTATGGAGGTCTGGCCTTACAAGTGTGGGCTACCACTTCTGCTGCCTAGGAGGTTTGAGTGGGCAGAGGTGGTAGCCCTTCCTTCGAGACTTAATTCCTTCAAGGTCTATTTTACGTGTATGAATATTTTGCATTTGTGTATCTGTATGAATTACATTCTGGTGCATCAGAAGAGGGCATTTGATTCCCTGGAACTGGAGTTACAGAAGATTCTAAGCCACCATGCCAGGCCTGGCAACTGACCCCTGGTTCTCTTGAAGAGCAGTACGTGCTCTTAACTGCCGAGCCGGCTGCTCCTGCTTTAATATCTGAGACAAGATCTCTCACTGAACTTGAGTACTCTCATGTGAACTCCCTGACTGAGTCAGACTGGCTGCCCAGCAAGCTCTCAGGGATCTTTCCATCTTTGCCTGCAAGTATTGGGGCTATAGGCATGAACACTGTGTCTGGATTTTTTTTTTTTTCTTTTACTTTGTTTTCTAGAATCAAACTTAGGTCTTTATGTTTGCATGGTAAGTACTTTGCTGACTGATCCGTCTCTCCAACCCCCTTCCCCAACACACTTTTTGAGACAAGTTCTCTTGTGGCTCAGGCTGGCCTCCAACGCAATATGTGGGTGAAGACAAACGTGAATTCTTCATTCTTTTGTCTCTACAAGTATACTCCACTACAGTCTATTTTGAATAGTGTGTTTTGATCTCCTAAACTCCAAGGACTGTCTTGAAGGCCACTGGACAACTTGGACTTTGCCAAAACAGTTTCATAATCTATGTGGGTCAGTCCTCCAACAATCCAGGAGACTTGAGGATAATCTTCAACATACTCATTTAGCAGATATGGAAATCCAGGCTCATTCACAGGTTGTGTTTCCTTGTGGGGGTGCTCCACAGTGTAGTTTCCTTCAACGGTCGCACAATGACGTCATTAAAGTTGAGATGGTATTTCAACTCTGCAGCCTGAGTCCATAGTCAGTATCATGAGGATTAATAAACAAAAAATATTGGCGGGAGATGTGGTTCCGTTGGTGGTTTGCCTATCATGCATGAAGCCTTAAGTTCTACCCTGCATGCATCACGCACAGGGATGTGTACCTGTAATTCCAGCATTTGGTAGGTGCAAGCAGGAGGATTATCAGTTTAGGGTCATCCCGGGCTATGTGGTGGGCTCATGATACTCTTATCACAAAACAAAAACCTTTTAAGTATGCAAATCAGTAAATATGAACTGTTACTGCAGTGGTATGCGGCTTACTTAGTCTAGGGCGCCTACAACCCCTCACAGTGCCGCGCTTGAAGCATTGTCTGGGTGTAATTCCCTCTAACTTGCATTTTAGGGCATTCTAGTAGACACCAACCCCTTGGCTGTCTTTTTCTGCCTGGCTGTCCTGAACTGGTTTAGCCCTCTCTAGCTCCGCCTCTGAGGAAGGGCGTGGCCTCACCAGAGGAGGCGTGGCCAAACCGAGAATTGGGCCTTCTTGCCTCCAGTCTGGAGCCGCCCAATCCGGGGGGGCGGGTGTTGAAGGAGGTCGATCACGTGACTGGGGAGTTTTTTTTTTTTTTTTTTTTTTTTTTTTTTTTTTTTTCTTCACCCTCCCTTATGCCTATACCACTTCTGCTGTCCCTAGGGAGGATGTCTTGCTCCTTTGCAGACAGTAAACTACGTATTGTGATCTTTGATGAGTTCGAAAAACGTGAAATTGTGCTTTTATTGTGACTGAGTCAGTTTTTGCCCCTGGAGTGGTGTTTTCGCCTCTAGGCTTCCCCCCCCTTGGGTAGTTGGTCTCGTCCAGCCTGGCCCTGGGCGCGGCGGCGACGGCCGCGTCACTGGCGGGCGGGATCCCTCCGCTCTAGGGAGAGCTGCGCTGGACGGTTGAGTTGGGGTGACTGAGGAAATCCATCCGCGTCGCTGCCGCTGCCGCCTCCGCCGCGGAGGAAGACAGGACCTCCCGCGCTCCTCCAAGCGACCCCTTGGCAGAGTCCCACCACCTCAGGTACCTCCGCTGACAAAAGGAGTCCTCATCTCCCCCAGCCCCAAATTCCCACGGGTGTGTGTGTGGCAGGGGGGAAGCCTCGGTTCCTTCCGTCTCTCGGGTTTGGCTCTTGGGAAACGGACGTAACTCCCCAGACCTCCCCTCCCTTCCTCTGGCCCGGTCGTTTCCAAACCCGGAAGGGGAGCCGGGGGGGACCCTCGGCTTCAATAATGCATGCGCTCCCTGCAGTATCAGTGGCAATTTTTTTTGACTCTAGACCCCCCATCCCAGCCCCGCCTGCCTCTTGCTCCCTTAATAGTTGGGGGGCTAAATTCCGGGTTTCTTCTAGGTCCTGTCCCGCCCCCTTTCCCCACCACCACCCTGCTGCCTGCCCCTGGGTAACAACCCTCGTGCCCACTCGTTTCACACCCTTGGTTGCATTAGCCTTGCAGAATCCAGAATCCTAGGAGATAGAGCTAAGGCCTCAAGGCCACCCTTGTCTTCGTCTCCACCCTACTGTCCCTTGATTTGGGCTCTGGCAGTATTTTCTCAGTCCCGAACCCTAAACTGGAGATCTCGGCACCTTATTCTTTTTTTTACAAATCCCTACCCCAGGTCTGGCACCTAGTTGCCTGACCTCTTCGCCCAGCTTTCTTTTGGGCAAAATGGAGGTCCTGGGAGCTGGAGGGCCTGGCCCACTGCACTTCGCAGCACGGCAGCAGCCTGCGCCGTCCAGCTGCCAGATCTGAGGACCCTCTCTTGTCACCTCTCACACCTGCGGAGGCGGAGGCACCCCTTTTTTTTTGGTTTGGGGGGCTGTGGTTGCTTTATCCCTAGAATCGAGGAGCTGCTGAGGGATCCTTGGAGGGTGATGGGAATCTAAGGGCTGAGAGCACGGCCCCCGACCCAGTGTCTTCTTCCTGGCCTGTTTTCCTTCTGCCCCAGGCCTGTGTCATTGAGCCCAGACCTGGGCTGTTAGCAGCTGGAAGGAAGGGGCTTTTGTCCACAGCTGGAGTGGGCTGGTAGCTGTGTCGTTGCCCCCTCCCACCTCATTTTGGAGGGGCATCCTCTGGCACTGGCGCAGAAAGCTGAACTTATGGAGGGGAAATATCTTCGGGGAAGAGGAACGCCCAGTGGCTGGGGGGAAGTGGGAGCTGGGTGGGGGACGCCTGGGTCGTCAGAGTGCAGTGTACACACACGGCCAGATCGTACAGGTGTCCCGGGAAGGCAGGACGTCGGAGGCTGGAGTGGTGCCAGCTAGGCCTCGGGGGCTCCTGGGCACAGAGCTGGGCTCTAGGGGTGCCTAGGGGCATCGGGCCGAGCCGCCTTGGGGCCGCTCGCCGGCGCCTGGGAGAGAGCAGCTCGGCGCCCCGGGACCAGGGGCCTCTCTTCCGAGCCCTAATTACTTCTGAGAGGCTCCCTCGGGCTTTGTGCGGGCGCGGCGGGGCGGGCGACCTCGGTGCTGAAGGGAGCTGGCGGCTCGGGGGCTTGCCTTCCCCGCTACTCTCGCACTGACCAGCAGCTAATAGGGTGCAGCCGGCCCGGAATGGGGATTATCCCGGGTTGAGCCGTCCCGAACCTATTAGTGCTCAATCGGCTTTTCCCAAATCCTGTAAACAGCCACCCTGGCCGGTTCTGGGTAGGAGGCGGGAGGCTAGGTCGGGCGGGGGCGATGGGGGCCGGGGGTGGGGTCACCCACCCTACAGGTCTCTGCCGCGGATGCGGTTCCCTTGGCAACGAGGCTAGGGTGGGGGCATTTCACCAATGAGGTGCTCTCAGTCCGGGTGACGGTTGCCTAGGCAACCCCACGAACAGCCTAGCTTCTCCCCTCATTCCCCCCCCCCCATCACCACCTCTGTCTTAGCTGGGGGTGTGTGTGGAGGGTGTGCGGTGTGTGGGGGTGAATTTAACGAGGCACCGCCCCTTTTTAAAATTAGGTGCTGGGAGGGCGGCGCCTTGTGCGGGCTGGGGCGGACGCCAGGTCTGTTTTCGAAGGGACTCCCCCCCACCCCATCCCCAGTTCCTGCCGCCCGAGTGTCCCGCCCGGGCTGCTGTCCGAGGGAGGGGTTTCCCTTGGTCTTCCTCTTGCACTTCCCACTCCGTTTCCGGGGGCCCGGGAGGAAGATTGGGGAAGTCGTTTGTTCCTTGGCAACGTCTCTCGGGTGCCGGAGACCCCGAACCTTCCCCGGGTACCACGTCCTCTGTTCCCCCTGCCCAGCAGACCCTTTCCTGGCCGCGCGCTCCCACCCCGCCTTTCCCTGCTGCTTCCCGGGCTGTCTTGGGGCCTGACGTCAGCCTTGCATTCCCCCCCTCCCAGGCCTCGGGCCAGCGGCCAGGAGCTGCCTCCCCCAGCCCCCGTCCCGCGGCCCCCAGCCGCCCCCAACCCCGCCCCACGGGCCCGGCGCCATGAGTGAGCTGGAGCAACTGAGACAGGAGGCCGAGCAGCTCCGGAACCAGATCCGGGTGAGGGCCTGGCGGCTGTGATGGGGAGGCCGAGCTGGCCAGGCGTGGCTTGAGTGTGCTGCTTCCCTTTGACCTGAGCAGAGTGGGTTGCCTGTGGCCGGTGTGTGTCTGTGTGTTGCAGGGTGGGAGGAGAAAAGGGACCCTAGTCTCCAAATGTCTCCAGCCCCTCTTCCCCCTTGTCTCCTGTTTGCTTTACTCTTTCCTCACGTCCGCACTCGCTTCTCTCCTTCCCCTCTCTTGCACTGCCCATCGCTTACAGGACGCCAGAAAAGCATGCGGGGATTCCACACTGACCCAGGTGAGGTGACTACAGAGCTACCCTGGGGCACTGAAGGATTGGGGAGGGGGGTGGACGGCCTTCTGTTGCTTGGGTCTCCTTGTACCACCTCAGTTTCTCCGTTGTTCCAGATCACAGCTGGGCTGGACCCAGTGGGGCGAATTCAGATGAGAACACGGAGGACCCTCCGTGGACACCTGGCAAAAATCTATGCCATGCACTGGGGGACAGACTCAAGGTGCGTGGGTGGCCCCTGCGTTAGTGTCCCTAGGTTCTGGGGTGATTTCATATAATGGGTAGAATCATGGTACAGGGTGTGGGGGCGGGGACCCTCAGGTCTGGTGGGGAGAACCTTTGTCAGTAATTTGGGAGGTCTGATTTCTAGTATCTCTAGAAGACCAGGGATGCAGAGTCATACTGAGAGGATTTGGGGGAAGGCCTCTAAAGGGCTTCTCTAGCGGGGGGAGGGTGGGGCCCTGTCTTGCACACCCTGAGCTGTCTGCCTTCCTGTCACTGGCCCACCAGGCTGCTGGTCAGCGCCTCCCAGGACGGGAAGCTCATCATTTGGGACAGCTACACCACTAACAAGGTAAAGCTGACACCCAAAGTGGGAGGGGGAGGGCTGCCAGGCCCTGGCTGGCTCTGACTAGGGGTGCTGCTCTCCTGTAGGTCCACGCCATCCCTCTGCGCTCCTCCTGGGTCATGACCTGTGCCTACGCCCCCTCAGGGAACTTTGTGGCCTGTGGGGGTTTGGACAACATCTGCTCCATCTATAGTCTCAAGACCCGAGAGGGCAATGTCAGGGTCAGCAGAGAGCTGCCTGGCCACACTGGTGAGTGGAGCCTGAAGAGGAGGCAAGGTCATGGTCAAGGGAAGGGAGGAGATGCACTGTCCTTCCTAAAATGCCTGACCACAACCTCCTTTCCCAAGGGTACCTTTCATGCTGCCGCTTCCTGGATGACAACCAGATCATCACCAGCTCTGGGGATACCACCTGGTGAGGCTCTGCCAGGCTGGGTTCCCTGCCTTCGGGTGATCCAGGGCCCAGCAGGTGGCACATTTCTGAGCACCTAGTCTTCCTCTCTGGGTGGCGGCCAAGTGGCTCCCCTACCACTTTGGGTTCCAGGCCCTCTTTCCAGAGGGCCCTGCCAGGGTTGGGCTCATATGGTAAGAAAGCCAGGGATTCTGTCCTTTCCTGATCCTTCCTCCTGTTGCCTCTCCAGTGCCCTGTGGGACATTGAGACAGGCCAGCAAACGGTGGGGTTTGCTGGACACAGTGGGGATGTGATGTCCCTGTCACTGGCCCCCGATGGCCGCACCTTTGTGTCAGGTGCCTGCGACGCTTCCATCAAGCTGTGGGACGTCCGGGATTCCATGTGCCGACAGACATTCATAGGTCACGAGTCGGACATCAATGCCGTGGCTGTAAGTCAGGAGGAGCATGGTAGGCTGCCCCTGTATCCCACACCCCTGGCCTTGTCCCACACCCTCGTCATCTCTGGCCCAAATCTTGCAGTTCTTCCCCAATGGCTACGCCTTTACCACGGGGTCAGACGACGCCACGTGTCGCCTGTTTGACCTGCGGGCTGATCAGGAGCTGCTCATGTATTCCCACGACAACATCATCTGCGGCATCACCTCGGTTGCCTTCTCGCGCAGCGGCCGGCTGCTGCTTGCTGGCTACGATGACTTCAACTGCAACATCTGGGATGCCATGAAGGGAGACCGTGCAGGTGAGGACTCGGGGCCCACAGACGGCAGAGGTGGAAGTGTGGGCCAGACCAGTTCCTAGTCCTTCTCTTTCTTCTCCAGGTGTCCTTGCTGGCCATGATAACCGTGTGAGCTGCCTTGGGGTCACAGATGATGGGATGGCCGTGGCTACAGGCTCCTGGGACTCCTTCCTCAAGATCTGGAACTAACCTCCCCAACCCCAGATGGGCCCAGGCAGGGAGCAGCCCTGCCCATGCCCACACTACAGGCCCGGAGCTTTGGGGCTGGGTATACATGCCAAGCCTCCCTCCCTGGGCTACAGGGCCTTGGGTCCTGCTCCTATACCCAGGTTTGGTTCCTCTCGGGGGGGCCCCCACTGTGGAGATAAAAGTCGGGGATGGAATGGGGGAAGAGGAAGGGCAGGAAAGCCCTCACCCTTTGCTGCCCTGGGGCCAGGGCCTCACCCCTCTGGAAGGCCAGAGGCAGGAGGTGGAAACTCCAGGGGCTGGCTTTTTTAACTGGTTTTATTTTAATTTTTATTATATTTTCAGTTTTTCCATAAAGGAACCACTTCAAACTCTGTACCTAGTCTCCTTGCTTGCTGTCCCCCTTCCCTCCAGAAAGCAGACAGGCAGTGGGTGTTAGACTCCTCTTAGCTATAGACAGAGGGTACCCCATTCTTGCTCATATAAGGCGGAGGCCAGCATTTCCCAGATGCATACAACCCCGCCTGACTCTGCCCTTGTCTCAGCTCAGTACCATGGAAAAGCCAGCAGACAAGGTAGATGGGAGAACACACCAAGTTTTATTGGGAGTATTTACAAGAGCGGGTATTAGGGAAGTCACACAGGGTAGAGGTAGGGTAAACTGGGATACACAGGACACCTACATTACCCTGAACCCCAAGGGGGCAGGGTGGAGCAGCAGGGCCCTGTAAGACTGGGATGGAGAAAGGATTAGGATGGGGGTGGGGGGGTCTGAGTCCCTGGGCTAGGGGCTCAGGGCTTGTAAACATTGACTCTCAGAGGGGATGGGGTGGGAGAGGGCTCCCCCTACACTTCCTCACAGGGTTAAGGCCTCTCCAGGCTCATGGGCCCCCAAGTTCAAAGTCTCTTTAGCTGGGGAAGGGGTAGGAAGAGACAAGTGCCCCCCCTCCCCCTGCATTGGCTGTGGCAGGGGCAGGGTAGGTTACATTCAGTCACAACAGGAGTCTCTCCCACCCCTCCAATGCCACCGCAATGGCAGGAGGGAAGGGGAGCTGGGGGCCAGCAGCAGCAAGACATTTCCCCCTGGCCCATCACCCCCTTATTGCTTTAGAGAGAATATTGTCTTTTCACAGACGCTAACACTGTCAAAACCAGGGAGAAGCAGGTGGAGGGGCCTTCCACCAAGAGCCAGCCTGATCCCCAACACTGACCCAGTTGCCACTTTGGTGCAAAAAAAAAAAAAAAAAAAAAAAAGAAAGAAAGAAAAAAAGAAAAAAAGGTGAAAGGAAAACAAAAGGTCACCTCTCTGGGGACAGATGGGAAAGCCGACACTAGGGCCACTCCCCACTTCCCCAGGGCAGAAAGGAGAATACATTCATGGAGGAGGCAGTGGTGGGCTCCCGCTCGCTCACCCTAATACTGCATTCTGAGCAATGAGGTCGATGGGAGATTCATGGACACAGTATATTAAAAAGAAAAAGGGGGGGAAAAGGCAAACAACGATGGAGACAAGCCCAGGCGGGGGGCCAGGAGTGAAGTCGGTGAGCAACAGGCAAGGCAGCCCCCAGCCCAGGACACAAGCGCTTTCGACCTCCAGCCTTACACCCAACACGGAAAAACATCCAGGGGAGGGGCTGCTAACTCCTCTCCCATTTGGTCAATGGAGGGGTCAGGTACAGAGCTGTGGTCTGCTTCCCACACAGCTGGCTGCAGATCAGGGGCTCCTACCACGGCCCCACCACCACAGGTTAGCCCCAAGCCACTCCTTCGGTGTCCTTCCCTCACAAGCAAGGCCTTGGCCATGATAGAGGAGGTGGTGGTCTCCAGCTCCTGGAGGAAGGGCTGTGTCCCTTCTCAGAGGGGGTGAGACGGGCTTGGGGGCCAGAGAATACATTCATGTGGCAAAGGCGGGGAGCTGGGGCTTTCAGGGTCACACCCAGGCTGTCCCCCGAAATGGCAGCAGTGGGGGGCAGCCCCTCAGCAGGCCTGAGTTCAGAGCCCACCCGACAGGCTGGCACTGACAGGCTTTCCCCAGCTCCCCTCAGCCAGGGTGGGAGGGCTGTTTGGGGTGTGGGGGAGGGGGCTGAGGCAGCTCATCCAATTTGTGCAACATTCCTCCCAAAGCAGCTGGGGTAAGGGGCGACTCCGGCCCCTCACCAGGACACCTGCCACAGTGACTGCCACAGGGAGCTGATCACAGCGGGGCCTCGCTGTGCAAACTGCCAGCACCCAGCTGACAGTTACCCCAGTGACCCACCTTCTAGGGGCAGCAGGGTAAGTGCAGCCTCAGGGGAGCCAGGCAGGACAGTTCCATGGGGCCTGGTACCCACTGGACAAAAATAACAGTGTGATTTTTTTTTTCCTTTCAGCCTAACTTTTTTTTTCATTATTTTTTATCTTTTTTTCTAAAAAATAAAAGTAAAAATAAAAACAAAACAAAAAAACCAAACCAAACCTCTGTGGACCTTCCAATGTCACACCCATTATCCCCAAAGGGGTGAAGGGGTCTACCGTCTAGCTTTTGAATGATATTTTGTCTCTCCTAATGTTTAAAATTAAAGAGAAAAAAAGCCCCTCCCCCATCTGTAAAGTGCCTCGTGGTGGGTGAGTTAAGGTGCATCGTGTGGTTTGTAACAAGTGCTGGGGACCCTGCCCCGCTCGCTCGCTTGCTCGCTTGCTTCCTCTGCTCCTTGTGGGAGCCTGCAGGCTGGAGACCCAAGGGTCCATGCTGCTGCCGCCACCTGAGTCTAAAGCCCAGGGGGCTGGTGGGACAGGCTGGTTAGTAGTCATCCACGCTCTCGATCTCACCGGAAGGGCCGTGCAGGGAGTACCCTGAAGCCAGGGGAGAAGTGAGGGTGAGCTCACCCAGGTCCTGCGCGACCTGTGCAGGGAAAGCAGAGCTTCCCAGTCCCACTCGACACTTACCCAAGATGCTGGGGTCGGAGTGAAGCATCAGCGCCCGCCTCTTGGCCTTGCTGCCCTCCCCAGGGCCCAGTTTGGTGCTGTGGTTGGCCTGAAAGGCTGTCTGTAGGGAGGTGCTGCTCAGCCAGGCCTCCTAAGGCAAGAGAGAATAGAGTCAGGAGAGTCCTGGGCATCCTGCCTTCCCAGGTCCCACAAGACTCCACCTGCTGCTGCTGCTGCTGCTGCTGCTGCTGTTGCTGCTGCTGCTGCTGCTGCTGCCGCTGTTGGCTGGCTTTCTGTTTGGCCCTCCGCTCCAGAAACTGTTTGGCAAATTCTTTGGCTTCCAGCGTGTCCCCCAGGCAGGAACGGATGTAATCATGGACATCATAAGGGGACTCCACCTCCTTGAGGATCGCTACAGCCATGGGAACTATGGAGAGGGGACCGTCAGGCATGCTGGACAGGTCTGGAGTCCCTAGTGCCAACATGGCCTCCCAGGAGCGGCTCCATACCATCCAGGCTGCCTGTGGTGCTCAGTGTGTGCAGCATCTGCTCACACCATTGGGTGAAGCCGTCCTGGGGCCGGGGGATGCCCTGAAGCAGCTTCAGTAGCTTTTCCTCCTCCTCTGTCTTTTTGCGAACAGGTCGACCTGACAGGTGGCTGTACGAGTCACTGAGGCAGGCGGAGAGTTGGAGGGCACAGATGAGCCCAGATCCTAGCATCCCTCCTTCCCTGACAAACCCCAGCCAAGCAGGCGCCTCACCCACCTGAGAGATGGGCTGCTCCGACTGTTCTTCAGGCCCAGGCTTCGGGCCAGGCTCCCACCACTCTTCAGAGTATCTTCCCAGAGTCCCAGGTTGCCACTGCTGCTGCCCCCACTCTTGTCTGGACCGCCCCACAGTGGCCCAGCCTCAGACACCCACTGGTTCAGAGGGGCAGAGCCCAAGCCCCCAAGCTGCTGCAAATGGCAGGAAGTCAGGGGGGGTCTGAAATGGGACCCTGGGCATCTAGGCAGGGAGGCTCATTGGGGGACAAATAGGAGGGCATGGGGTGAAGACTAGGGAGAGGAGCCATCCTTCCAAAAATGAAAGGAAACAGGTCTTCAGCTCTAGCAGTCTGAGCTCAGGAATACCTCCCCCTCCCCAAGTGCTCCTGGAAACTGTGATGGGGGCGCGGGTGCTCCCTGGGACGGGTGCTCACCACTCGGTGGTTGGGGGCCTGGGCCCGCAGAGGCTCCCGCGGTGCTGGCTGCTTGTGCAGTTGGCGCTCATTTTCCATCTGCAGCTCTAGCAGAGTCTTCATGGACAGGCCCTGCTTGGCTAGGCCAGCCCAGAGTGGGGGTGGGGAGCTGGGTGCAGGGGGCACAGGTACATTGGCCGCTTGCTGCTGCTGTAGCAGCTTCAGCAACAGTTCCTGCTGCCGCACCTGGGTGGGGACACAGAGGATGAGGATGGCCTGCTGGCCCCAGATGCAGGCCAGGCCTAGGAGACAGGTGGGACCCGAACCTGCTTGCGCCGAAACATCTCCTCCTCCTCCTGCCGCCGCTTCTGCTCCTCCTGCTGCTGCTGCTGCTGCTGGCGGCGCTTCTCCTCCCGGCGCTTTCGCTCCTCCTCCTCTCGCTTCGCCCTGAGCTCCACTTCTCTGCGCTCTTGAAACTGAGGGGACAGGGACCGTAGCCAGCAGGGAGGCGGCTGCAGCTGCCTCACCCTGCCTTCACTGGGCCAGCCTGCTACACTTACTTTATGTTGCAGCTGGAGTTGTTCTAGAGTTGGACCCTGAGTCGAAGAGTTAATTGGTATGTCCCAAAGGCTGGCCTCACCACCTGCAGGAGGAAAGGCAGCTGCAGAGGCCCAGGCCCAGCAGAGCCACCCAGACAGGAAGCACAAACATTTGCCCCCAATAAGCCTCCCTGCCTAGATGCCCAGGGTCCCATTTCAGACCCCCCTGACTTCCTGCCGTTTGCAGCAGCTTAGGGGCTTGGGCTCTGCCCCTCTGAACCAGTGGGTGTCTGAGGCTGGGCCACTGTGGGGCGGGCCAGACAAGAGTGGGGGCAGCAGCAGAGACTTGGGGGCACAAGGGACCAGGAGGTGGCATGGGGCAGGGTTGCCACTCACCTGTCTGTGATGAAGCTGAGGTATGTAAGTCCCAGAGGGGGCCTGAATCTGGCACCGACAAGGACCGGCTCATCGTCGGGAGCAGGTTCTGGTCCCCACCTCTGAGAAACAAACCACTGGCCCTCAGGATACTGTGCTCTTGTAGCCTGCCCCCCCATCCCCATCTCACACCAGCACACGTATTTACTTTCTTACACACACCACTTCAGACACAACCTGGGGGTGTGTGCAACAGACCTGGGTGTTTTGAGAGCCTGGAGCTGCTGCAGGAACGTAGTGAGCTGCTGCTGCTGCGGCGGCGTCAGGTCCCCCATAGCTGCCTTTTCCCGGAGCGTTGTACACTGCGGGAGCTGGCGGCTGCAGGCAGACTGGGCTCAGACAGTGCATCATGCAGGATCACTCCCTTGCCCAGAGCAAGCCCCCAAGCTCCCCATACCTGCCAACCAGCTGCAGAAAGTGCTGGTGCTGCAGCTGCTGGTACAGGGCTGCTGCAGCCAGCTCCTGCTGCTTCTTCAGCCGCTCCTGATCCATGTTCCCCTGTGGGAGGTCAGAGCATGCCTGTGAGAGTGTGTCCAGCAGGAGCATGCCCAGCAGGCGCGGTGCTGGGGAAGCCTGAGGTCCTGCTGCTGCCCCCACTGGCCTTCCCTGCAACCTGCCGAGCAGACAGTGCTCACCAGCAGCGGGGGTGGCGAGGGCCCTGGGGCAAAGGGCACACGGCCCCACATCTTGATCACCTCTCCCAGAGGCTGGAAACCCTCATCACAGCCCCTCTTCACTAAGAGTGACATGGAGAAGTAGCCAGCCTGGAACCACTCAGCCATCTCCTGGGTCGTGAAAGGACCTGGAACGAGGGTGTCAAGAGGGGTCAGGAGGTGGCCGTGGCATGGTCAGAGGGCACACTGTGATCTGCCTGAGCAACATCCAGTCCCAGCAGCCTGCTACCCACTGCTACCTTGGATTTCCCCCTGTGGGTCCTTGTAGAACCACTTTCGGGCAGCGCCATGGCTGAGGGGAAGGGCAGTGGCGGCTGTGGAGTGGCGTAGGCCCTGGGTCTGCATGGCAGCGGTGAACTGCTCCTCCTCCAGGGAGCTCTCCTGCAGGGAGGCCACCAGCTTCTCTGCCTCCTGAGGTCCAGGAAGAGAGGCAAGTCTGAGCCGTCTGAGGAGGCTGGGCTCCAGGGCAGGCCAGGAACCCTGTCAGACAGATCTGGGACACATGGGACAAAGTGCTCTGCAATTCTGGAGGGGAGGCCCCCTGAGCATGCATAGGCACCCCCAAACCTGCTGCAAGTGCTTCAAGCCTTCTTCATCTTCTAGATCTCCAGGTGGGCCAGGAGGTGAACTGATTCTAGGACTCAGAGACAGTCCCCTCATCTCGTCTCCTGGGAGGGTGGAGAAAGGCACAAGATGGCTCCTGTAGCTGCTGGGAGAACAGGCTCTCGCCACAACTGCACTCCACCAGCCACGACTTCCGGTCACTCCGTTCTGCACAGCCTCTGCCAGCCTACCTTCAGTGGGGGGCAGCTCCTTCTCCACTGCCTCACCACCATCTTCATTCGTCGTCCAGAGGGGGCCCAAGGCAGGCAGTGAGGATGGGGAGCTCGACTTCTCTGGAGGCGGCAATGGGGTCACTTCCTTTCCTCCTGGAAGAAAACATGATTACTAGAACTCAAAAGTGAAAGAGCTGGGGCCAAGGAGCTGGCTCGATGCATAACAAGTGCTGCCTCACAGGCATGAGGACCTGGGGTGACATCCCAGGGACCCACATATAAGCCACATGTGCTAGCTTGCGTCTGTAATCCCAGTTCTCCTATGGAAACATGGAAAAGATGAGAGATTCGCCACGTTTGTAAGCCTAGCTTGGCACAAAGAACAGAGACCCTACCTTACACAGGTGAAAGGCAAGGACCTACGCCCACACTTGTCTTCTGACCTGCCCACATACACAGGAAAAATACAACAGCAGGAGGACAGTATCTGAGGCAGTGCAAGTCAGCACGTGCAGCGACCGGCTCCACGGCCTTGGGTAGTGAGTCTCTCCTTCTGACACCAGTCTGCACTCTGACTCCCAGCCCTGCCCTGTGTGGTAGGACCCACATGTGCTGGGCTGTGTGGGAGCCTGCAGGATCCACGGAACTTCCAAGGGATCCCAAAGGTCACTGTGTTCACAGCTGACAAGGGTTGCTCCCCACACCTGACCCCGCTCCGCACACACGGCACATGTGTTGCAGGTTAGAGGACAACTTGGTGGAACTGGTTCTTCTCCCCTCTATCATGTGGGTTCCATAGAATGAACTCCTATCCCAATGGTCGGTGGCAAGCCCTTTCACATGCCAAACTGTCTCATTGCTCCTGCCTTAACGTGTCTAAGCGGCCTACCCTTATAGACAGGTGGGCAGCCAGCAGCCAACTTGGCAACAGATCTCTCTGCCAACTGGGCCTAGCCCGAGTCTGCAGCCTTGTCCTGCAGCTCTAAGGGCTCACCTGCCTCAGGCCCGTCTTCGTCCACCCCTTCCAACTGCTCTTCTTCCTCTTCCTCCAGGCCCTGGAAATCAAGCTCCTGCTCCTCGGGAATAGGTTCCTTGGGGCCCTTCTGTGTGGGAAAGAGCAGAGTGAACACAGTGGGGGGCAGGTGGGGAACAGCTGCCACCACCCCCACCTGGTCCCTGAGATGGGTACCTTAAGAGGCAGGAAGGCTCCAGAGGCATCGAAAGTACCCATCTCTTCATCCTCGTCATCCAGACACCATTCTGGGAGCCCATCCTTGTCATCTTCAAAGCCATCGAGCCCCCGGCATCTCCGGAGGTGAGAGTTGCCTCCCCCAACCCGCCCGTCCTCTTCACCACACCCTCCGCGCTCCCCTCGCAAATCAAAATCAAACTTGCGCCTCCGCTCCCCATGCTCCCGCCAGCCAGCAGAGCGGGGACCACCATCTGAAAGAGAAAGTTGGAGGAGGGAGGGAAACTCTAGTGTCCAGCTAAACCAAGACCCACCTTCTCCGGCTTACCAGGCCTTCCCAACTAGCATGGCTTCCCCTGGGATTTTCTCACTCCTCACGTGCACGGCCACCCCTTCCCTAGTATCGCCAAGCCATCCTGAACTCCACCTTGCCCCCATCTTACCAGGGCTGGAGGAACGCCAGCGATCACCATCTCGCCGGGGCCCCGCCCCAAGTCTCCAGCTGCCATCATCCTCTTGCTCCTCTCGAAGTGAGCGCCAATTCTCACTGTCTGAGCGCGCATGCTCCTTCCTTGGGCCAGCCCCTCCCTCCTCAAAGCCAGATCGTACTGGCACAGGGGAGACAAACAATAAGCGTGGAAGAAGCCTGTAAGCTCTCCCCCACCCCCTACCTGGGAACCCCATCTCCACTGCCTCCCCACCCTACTGGCCACCACATTCAACACTCGCATACCTCCATCCCTCCTGGCAGACTTCTCAAACCGCCTCTCACCTCTGTGGAAGAAAGATGCCAGTCAAAACACACTGGCCATCCCCTCCCGAGGGGACTAGGGGATGCCAGGCTGGGTCGGCAGGACCCAGAGGCTCTGATTGGGCTGGCCTGGTGGGCGTCTCTGGGCCCTCTAGGCCCTCCACTGCTGGCTCGGTGGTGCCCCTCCATTCTGCCTGTCTCCTCCATCTTGCCATCCCCACCTGTCATCCCAGCTCTGGCTTCGCTGGATCTCCCGAGGATTCCGTCCAAAGGCCCCATCACCCTCCTCAATGCTTCTTTGGTAAAAGCAGCTGTCACCACGGCCTCGCCCTGAAGGAAGAGGGTTCACACTGGGTTTGAGAACCTCGAGTGTCCCTCTATATCCTCAGCACCTCCCACTCCAACTCTGCCCACCTCCTCCCCTAAAACACACAGAGTCACCCTCTACCTCTGCTCCGAGTGCTGCCCCTGCCACGGGAGGTGGCAGTCAAAGGGGGCCCAGCCCCTTTCCCCATCAGCCTCAGCACAGCCACACTATTCACCGACAGGGAGAAGTTTCTCTGAGGAGGGAGCCAGGATGGCAGTGAGGACCCAGTCAGCCCCCATCATCCCAAGCCCAGCTCCTCCCTCCTCCACCCTAAGCCCAGTCCCACCTGCTCCTCCTCAGTCAGAGGTTCCAGAGCCAGAGGCTGCAGTGGCTCCTCTTGTAACACTGCAGCAAACTCCTTGTCCTGTAGTTCCTCTGGGACCTGGGATGGGGCAGGAGGCCCAACATATCAACCACTCAGAGGCAACTCACGGATAAGGCGAAGGGGTGAGGGAACTGAGCTCCATTCCCAAGCCTCACCTTGTTCTCCTTGACATAGAGGGCCAGCATCTCCTCCCGCCCATAGCGGTAATCTGCCAGCTTGTATTTGGGCATGGCAGGAGATGGGGGTGGAGAGGCCACGCTGCCACCACTGGAAAGGGCTCTCAGCCTAAAGCAGGCACAGAAAGGAAGAGGGGAGGTGGAGGTCCACGTGGCCCTTCCCCTCTACACCAGCTTTTCCCACGGGCCTGAGCTTAAGCGACCCACCACTCAGGCCCAAAGTTGAGTGTCTCCGCTGCCATTGTGGAGCTGGGATGCTTCTCAAAGGTCAAGGATGAACGGAGGAGAGAAGACCAGGCGTGTGCTGTCCAAATACCTGTAGGGCCACAGACAAGGTCATGAGTAAGCTGGTGTGGATCAGTCACCGCGCCAGCACTTTGCTGGGCCAGTGACAGGCCTCCATCTAGATGGTGAGCCATTTTGGCATTGAACTCACCTACACCAGACAGGTGACCACTCACACCATGAGTTAACCAAAGCTGAGTCAGGGTAGGGGAGGGTCCTGGGGAGTGAGGGAACAAGGAAGCTCGAGCCCCTTCCAGTTCAGTGGGACGCCCTCTGGTGGCCCAACACTCACCTGACAGTCCTGTCCAGGGAAACAAGGGCTCTCTGGCAGGGCCTGAGCTGGGCTGAACTAGGATCCCCAAGCAACGAGCTATTGCCTCAGAAGTGCCTGGGAGAAACTTTCACATCTGGGAAAGATCCTTAGGGAGAAGAGGAAGAAGAGGGTGGTTACACCAGTGAGTCTGCCTCCCAACCTCTGGCCCACAGCTGCCGGGTGCAGTGAACTCAGGAGAGAGGTACAAGGTGGCCACCGGTCAGTGTGCTCTCATGGGGTGGCTGAGGAAACCAGTGTGCCCAGAATACAGTGAGGACTTCCAGCACAAAACAGGCATTTAAGCCTGTTTTGTAATGCCCATGTTTGTACTCCCAGCACTCAGGAGGCAGAGGCAGGAGGATTGCAAGTTCATGGCCAAAAACAATAACTGGACTGGGGGTACAATAACTTCGGCTGGCGGGGGGGCCTTTACTCATCACACTCAAAGCCCTAGGTCTGTCCCCAGCACCACACGAACAAGACATGCAGCACCATCTTTGGTCCCAAACACTTGGGAGATAGAGGCAAGAGATTCAGAAATTTAAGGTCATCTCTGGCTACATACAAGCTCAGGGCCAGCCTGAACTTGTCTTAAAAACTAAAACAGGAAGGCCCTGGAGCCACTTATGTCCATTTTGTAGAGCAGTATGAGAAATACTGGAACAAGCTGACTTCTCTAAAGAAAAATCTTAGGGTATCTGTCAGAGGGAACTGGGTTTCAGCACGAACTAAACAAAAAAGGAGCAGACAGGACTTCCAGAGCCACAGGTTCAGAGCAGGTGGGTGTGGCCACAGCATCCCAGGCTCATCTACTAAATGGGAACCAAGTCCTAAACTCCGTCCCCTCCATCAAGAACTACCCCTCAGAAAAAAGGTCAAGGTTCTCGGATAGCGACTGGATAGGATAGCGACTGGATAGCGGCTGGCGGAGGACTCCCTCACCATATGGGAAGAGGCAGGTTTAGTCTCTAGCGGCTAATGAGGCAACAGCAGCAGCAACAGGGGCAGGTTCCTCTAGGGGCCTGGGTAGGAGACTCTCAGGAAGGGGTTCATCCAGGAAGGGCAGAGTAGAGGAGGAAGGGCAGGCAGTGTCCGGGGAGTACGTGGGTTTTTTTTAACACAGGCTGGGCAGGAGGCTGGACCAGTGTGCCTCTCCAGTCCCCATCCGCTGCAGAACGCCAGGAGTCTAGAGGAAGGAAGAAGAGTTTCCACCAGAGGAGCCTCAGAAAGAGGGTCTCCCCAGTAACTAAAGCAAGACCCCAAGGCAGACAAAAGCGTGACCCAGAATCCCAGCACCCCAGACACCTAAGCCACAGTGAGCCTGGGCTGGCCTAGGTTGCACCCCTCCCCCCAGTGACTGCACTGTATTCAGGAGGCCTCCACAATCAAGTATTTCTATACCCCCACCCTGAGGGGATCGGGGACTAGGTAGCCCTTGAGTACGCGATGCTACGTAAAACAAGTTATGCACAGACAGTGAAAGTCTGGGGCTAGAGATGTCGCTGCACAGACAGAGTGCTTGCCTAGCTTCCACAAAGCCCTGGGTTTCACCTTCGCACTGCATAAACCACATGTGGTGGTGCACAAGGATCAGAAGTTTAAGCTCCCCAGCTCCCTGCCCCAAGGAAAAACAAAACAAAATAACTAAAGGGGCTGCAGATGTCCCTCAGCAGCCAGCCACTTGCCTAGCACGCACTGGGCCCTGGCTTCAGCCACCAGTATCGCCAAAAAAGGGACCTGGGGCTGAGAGATGGCTGAGCGGAAGAGAGCACTGGCTGCTGTTCCAGAGGGTCCTGGTTCAATTCCCAGCACCCACATGATGGCTCACAACTGTCCAGGGAACCGACACCCTCATATAGACACACATGCAGGTAAAACACCAATGCACTTTAAAAAAAAAGGAACTATCAAAAAATATTTTTTAAAATGCCTAACATGTAGATTTTACTTTTTGTTTCTGGAGACTCCTTCTGCCTCAGCCTCCTGCGTGCTGGGATTATAGGCATGCACTACCACGCCTGCCTGGCTTTCACCAGTCATTCTAGTTTTATTTCTGAATTACATATATATGTTTGGAGGTGGCAGGCAATGATGATAGTATGTACCCTTGAATTCAGGTGTCCAGAGTCTAGAAGGTGTTGGAAACCCTGGAGCTAGGGTTACAGGTGGCTGTGAGTCACCTGACACGAGAGAAGGAAATCACTCAAGGCCTCTACAAGAGTATTATGTGCACCTAACCACTGAGCCATCACACTAACAATCATTTTAAAAAACTTTAGCGAGACTGGTAGCATAGGATGTACTTAGCATGCACAAGCCCTGGGCTTCAACCCTCAGTGCTTATTTTAAAAAACAAACAACAACAACAAAAATTTTGTAGGGCAGAGTAGATGGCTCAGTCAGAAAAGTGCTTGCTGCACAAACACAAGGACCTTAGTTCAAGCCCTAACACTCAGGTAAACACCACGCATTCCTGCTTACAACCCTAGCACCAGGGAGGAAGAGAGAGGAGCATCCCTGGGGATGCTTAATCGGATGGCTGGAGATGGCTCAGTGGGTAAAGTGTGTGCTGCACAAGCGTGAGGACCAGAGTTCAGATCCCCAGACCCCATCTATGTCACGATG
This sequence comes from Uromys caudimaculatus, assembly GCA_028551405.1. NCBI lineage: Eukaryota > Metazoa > Chordata > Mammalia > Rodentia > Muridae > Uromys > Uromys caudimaculatus. The sequence goes on from CM052721.1 coordinate 15,203,252, forward strand.
GATAGTGTTCCCACAGGGAGACGGAGAAGAAGGCAGGAGCATCCCGAGGAGCTCATGGACCAGCCAATCAGATGAATGAAACCTCCAAGAGACACCCCCCTCCCCCGTCTCAAACAAGGTAGGACTAACATCCAAGGCTATCCTCCGAGTGCCACACGTGTGCACACACTTACATGTATATATACACAAAGATTAAAAGGGCAGCTGAGGAGACATCAAAAGAGAAAGACAACACCAACCTGTGGTCTTTACACACTTATCTGCACTTGCGAGTACAACAAGGCTTTAGGGAAAAGCCACTGTGGGGCCATAGGTCACACTCAAGCTGTCCCTATCCAGACAAAGAACCCATGCACCTCTTCAAACAACCTCCAACATGACAATCTGGAACCTTCTCAGTCAGTTCCTTCTAGTGGATCACACATTGGTCTTGTGTGGAAAGGCTGCCCGGAAGGAGACATCAATGGGGTGTCCCATCCTCACCTTTTAGCACCCTCCTGCCCTTCATGAAGCTGCCCTGGTTGTAAAGAGTAAAGAGAGGTGGGTGGGCAATACAGCTCAGCCTGGTAAAGACACTTGCAGCCAAGCCTGACCACCTAGGTTTGATCCCTTAGAATCTACATGGTGGAAGGAGAGAACCAACTTATCCTCAGACTGCCCCATGCCATGGCACATGTGTGCCCCCAAACACACTAAGCAGGGGTGGGGTGGTGGTGGTAGACAGGACATGATGATGACACCGATGAAGATGACACCCTTAATTTACAAAGAGAAAAGGAAAAAAAAGTGTAAGCAGCACCAATGTGGAGCCATGCAGAGGCAGGACAAGCCCCAGGGACTGTGGCCAAGCTCCGAGGCTGCAGACCAGCCAGAGGCAAGGCCCAGTGTTAGGGACTGGGCAGCAGTGGGCTTCTCCCTCACACTGAAGGGACCCAGCAAGCAGCAGGCAGTCCACTGAGTGGTTTCTACCCGAGCCACAAGTAGGTCTCTGCCCTGCGTGCTGCCTGAAGCCAAGGGCTCTTGGCTGAGGAATATGCTCCCTGCTCCCTGCTCCCTGAGGAATATGAGCAATGACTGCAGACAGCTCAGGCTGAGCGGAAGGATGCTATTGGCTTCTAGCAGGTAGAGACCAGGGATGCTGTGGACTAGCTTACAATCCACAGGACAGCCCCACACAAAGAAGCATACATATGGCGGGCTCGGTTGGAAGAATGCTTGCCTAGCATGCACAAGGTCTTGGGTTCAGTCCCCAGCACTTTGAATCAGGCAGGTAGTACAGGCAGGCCTGTCAGCCCGCATGTGGCCAGGTGCAGACATGTGGACTGAGATGCCCACAATGACAAGACTGAGAAACTCTCCTCTATCCACAAGCCCAGGTCGAGACACTGCAACGTTCAAAACAAGAAGCCATGCGTGTGAGCTCCCATGCCCCTCAGCAGAAAGGAAAGGGTTCTCTCATCACGCTGTCCCGTGAGAAAATTCAAAGTCCTGCCAGAAAGGAAGTCCTGGAGAAAAGAACAGATTAAAAAACCAACAGTGGGCTAGAGAGATGGCTCAGTGGTTAAGAGCACTGACTGCTCTTCCAGAGGTCCTGAGTTCAATTCCCAGCAACCACATGGTGGCTCACAACCATCTGTAACGGGATCTGATGCCCTCTTCTGGTGTGTCTAAAGACAGCGATGTACTCACATAAAAATAAATGAATATTTAAAAAAAAAAAACCCACAAAAAAACAACAGCAGCTTCAGCTGATAAAGGCACTTGTGGCCAAGCCTAATGACCGGAGTTTGAGCCTTAGGACCCACACTGTGGAAGAAGAGAACCAACTTCTTCAAGCTGTGTCCCCTCCAGCAAACACCATAGGGCATGCTTGCATACACACGCGTGCGCGAGCACACACACTGGCACGCATGCGAGTAATTTAAAAATGAGGAGAAAAAAACCTATCAAAGCCTAAGTTTGCTCATCCCAGCTCTCGAAGCTAAGCATCTGAGGCCCTTTCTAATGAAGAAAACCCAAGGGGCAGCAGGGCTGGGGCCACAGCCTTCTCCTTTGTACTCACTGCCTAGGCTAAGGGCCTTTTCCTCCCAGGCCAACTCCAGTTTGCCCCACAGCCTCTATCTCTGCTTTGTGAGACCCCCCTTCCCCCCCCCCCCACAGCCTACCCCTCAACTCCCCTAGCACCCGAGCTCTTGCTATTGAAAGACTGAGCCCTGCTGGAGGCACAGGCTGGATCTGGGAGCTGGCAGCTTCCTTAGAGGGCCCTGGGCTGCTGCCCTGGCGCTCAGGACTCCAGCTGATCACAATTAGGAACAATACCTCCTTACTCTAGCCCCCCACCCCCAAACTCTATTCCCACCTAAAGCAATGTAACTTGACGACTTCCTGCGCCACTGTTAACAGGGTCAAACCCCCAAATTCAAGCAATCCCATTCCCAGGATGGACAGGTAGAGATACATACATACATATATAAAAATATAAAATCTATTCTCCATGTGTAGTGGGAGGGGGAAGGGCTATAGGCCCCCATCAGCTGCAGGGTAGCAGTTACCCCTGCTCTACTCTGAGCCATGGTGACAACCTCGGTGCTTCGCAATTGTGAACCGACTTCACAGTTTTCAAAGTATTTTCACACCTTACCTCATTTGATCCCTCCTGCCAGTGTGCCCAGCCAGGGACTCCAATACATAGAAAATAAAGTTACAGCTCCCCCAACGGGGCACCCTGACACCCTCAACACCACTCAAGATGGGCAGAGATGTGTAAGGTAGCAGGAGTTACCCAGAGATGTGTAAGGTAGCAGGAGTTACCCAGAGATGTGTAAGGGAGCAGGAGTTACCCAGAGATGTGTAAGGGAGCAGGAGTTACCCAGAGATGTGTAAGGGAGCAGGAGTTACCCAGAGATGTAGATGTGTAAGGGAGCAGGAGTTACCCTGAATGTTCAGGCTCCCTATGTGAGTCTGAAGATGTTTCCGACTCCTTCTTAGACCTTGGGGCTGATGCTTCTACCTTTCACACTGTACCCGAGGCTAGCCTCAAACACACAGCAATCCTCCTGCTTCCTGAATGTTTGGATCCAGGCATGGGCTTCCATTTTTCTTAAAACTTTTATGTTTTGTGTGTGAGTATGGTGTCATGGATATATTTGAATTCACACGTGCACACATGTGCGTGAACGCAGAGGCCTGAGGTTGAGCATCTTCAGTTGCTTCCCACCTTATTTGTTGGTGCAGGGCCTCGTCGCTGAGGCAGAATATGCTGCTTTGGCTAGTCTAGTTAGCTCTCTTGCTTACAAGAGGGGTCCTCTGTCTTCCTGGGATGGCTGTGTGGTCCCCTGGCATTTATGTGGCTCTAGAGATCCAAACTCTGGTCCTCACGCTTGCTCAAGCACTTGAGCCACCAGAGTCCTTTCTTCAAACTTTGGGGTCACCCTCTCTCACCTAAAGCTGATTTTCACTTTCTAATTGTATGATGCTGAGGAGGGGTACATGCAGGGTCAGAGGACAACTCTGTGGAGTCTGTTCTCTATTCCCACCCCAAAGTGGGTTCTTGGTCAACATGCTTACAAACCAAGCACCTTGTCCAGCTGAGCCATCTCACCGATGGGCCATGATTCTGATCTCAAATACCAAAAAACAGACGTTGAAGGCTAGGGTAAACTTGGAATCCCTTATTCACTAGCCCTCCAAACCACTAATTTGCATCACTAGCTGACAAAGCCAGTCAACAAGGGAGAACACACCATAAAAGTTTACTAGAATCCTCATGTGGGATTCAAGCCCCCTCGCAACCCTCCCTCCCCAGTCAATAGAGAGGAATAATAAGCCAAGTTCTTCCTCAAATCTTCCTCTAACTCGAGATAGTGATGTCCAACCTATGAAGTAAAAGTTGAGCTGGGCTGCAGGGTAGCTGGCCTGGAGATGCAAAGGGGATAGCTGGATGGCCAGAGCCAACCAGACACTGGTCCTAGACGGGCTGGGGAGTTTGAGTAGAAAAGTGGCCTGCCACCTTGGAGGGTCAATGACTGCTGGGAAGGGTCTTTCCCTGATGGGAAGCACTTTGAGCAGGGAGATGGGAGGAGAAGGAAGGGTGGGTGGAGGAAAGATCTGGCCACCCACTATTTATTTAGCATCTCCCAGCTCAGCACTGCAAGCTGCTTGGGAACTGTAGTAACTATTAGGTCTAAGAGGGGACCCAGAAAGGTCTTTCATCTTGAAAAAAAAAATGAAGAATTCTAAGCAAACGGTGAGGGGCAGTGACCTGCAGCTGTCCCATCTAGCTGGGACATAAGGACTGGGAAGAGCCTGGTCAGGGACGCCCAGTCCCAGCTCAGACAGACAGGTGTCTCACGCGGCCGGACAACTGAGGAGGGAAAAGGAACATCGATGACCAAGCACTTAGGTGGCCGCTTAAAACGCAAGGGACCGAGGCGAAGACCCAAGACGAGGTGCTCGGGCAGAATAAAGCTACCGTGGTGGCCAAAGTGGTGGAACGCTTAGACCTGCAAGCCCCCACCAGGCCCCGGTTCGGCTACCCGAACCGAGCTTGGCTCCTAGCGGGGTGGGGGGGTTGGGGTGGGGGGAGAAGAGGGGACACCGCCAAAAGGGGAGGTCGGGGCGCGCACACACCACACAGCAGAGAGGCCGGGCCCGGGCGGGACATTTCGGGGAGCTTGCAGGGGACCCCAGAGACGCGACCGTTACTTTGGACTGAGCGCGGGGGGTGCGGGAAAGCACGGGCCGGGAGGACGGCGTGCCCTTCAGGGAGGGGCGCCAGGGGCGCGGGGCGCGCGCGGACCGCCACGGTCCCCCCTCTCCCTCCCCGTCCTCCCGCCCCGAGGAGCAGAGTGGGGCAAGCCGGGGCCTTCCCCCCCACCCCCACCGGAGACGCCGAGACCCGAGCCGAGGCCGCGGGGCCGCTCCGGAGAGGGAGGGAGGGCAGGAGGGAGGGAGGCTTGGAGGGAGGGCTGGCGCGCCGGCAGCCGAGGTGTACAAGGAGGAGGGCCCGCGCGCGGTGGCTCCGGCTTCTGCCCGCAAAGGCTCCCGGGCGGCCGCCGCTGGCGTCGGGGGCGGGCCTGCTCCGGTGCTCGCAGAGCTTACCGGGGGGGAGGCGCGAGGTTCCCGGTCCCCCGGGGCGTTGGTGACCCGGGCGCGGTGGTGGCGGTGACGGGCGGGTGGCGCGCGGCGGGCCGGGACGGCGGCGGCAAGGTGGGGGGGGTACGGGGGGGCGCTGGCGCTCCCGCGGCGGCCGCTCCTCTCTGTTTGTGTTTGTAGCAAGATGGCTGCCCGCCTCGTACCACGTGACACGGACGCGGGGCCGCCCCCTCCAACGCCACCGCGGCCGCGGCTTCCACTGCCACCTCGCTCTGGGACTCCGACCCGCCGCGACCCCCGCCCCCCACCGCTCCCCGCCGCAGCCCGCAACCTCAAGCAAGGCCCCCCCCACGCACGTGACCCTGGAGCCCCCGCCACAACCCGTCACGTGACGGGGTGCCTGTGCAACCTGAGGCTGGGGGGGGTCCCCACTTCCCCCGCCCTCTCCTGGCCGAGCCCCGCTTCTTCCAGGGAGCCTGCCTGGGTTAGAGGTAATAGAGGCAAATCCAGAATTGTCCCCAAACACCGTGGGGGTTTGGGAAAGCGGTCTGACCGGGGCTGTCTTTAGTGTGTAAGAATTTTTTGGTTGGGTGAGAAGTGGAGGCAGGAGGATCAAAGCCAGCCTGGGCTACAGAGTAAGACCCGATCTCAGATCTCACCGAGCAAATGAACCTGGAGTGCAGAGAACCATCCTGCACTCCAGCCCTTAGCAACAGTTTCTAGACCAGCCTGGGCTACCTGAGGGAGACCTGGTCTCAAAATATGAACCAGAGAACGTTGAAAGGTGGCATGTGTTATAATCCCAGTACTTGGGAGGTAGAGACAGGTCAGGAGTTCAAGGGCAGCCTTGGTTACAAATGACTGAGTCTGAAAGTGTTTTTTAAAAGACATTAAAAAGCAGATTTAAGAATGGCATCCCCTCAAGACTGATGAACTCAGTTTGTGAAAGTTTGCTGTGTACCTTCATGGCAGGTTTTCTCTGCCAAGTCTGTGTACTTCTCCCCTCCCCTTTCTCTCTTCCTTGTCTTTTTTTTTTTTTTTTTTTTGAGACTCACTAGCTTTGGCTGGTCTGAAGTTAGCTATGTAGATGGGGCTGGCCTTGAACTCAGAGAACTGCCTGCCTCTGCTTCCTTGTGGTTTGGTTTTTTAAACAGTCTCACCCACTGTAGCCGGAGTGGCCCTAGAACTCACTAGCCTGGAAATGTTGGTAATCTTCTTGCCTTTACCCTTCAGCCACTCCACTTTACTGGTGTGTACCTCCCTCTTCCCCCCAATTTAGACCATTGTTTCTGGGAAATGCCATTAGCTGCTGTGTCCAGTGCTTTCCATGGAAGAAGGGCGCCAGGTATGGTGATGCACTCCAGCTGCCTTAGTAGTTAGGACGTAGGAGACAAGAGGGGCAGGAGTCCCAGGCCTGCCCAGGCAGCTTGAGACCTTGCCTAAAAAACAAGCAAAAACTACAAAAGGTTCATAATTTTCCCCAAGCAAAAGGCAATAAAGATGGAACCAACACAGGTGTCCTTTGTCTTTGAAAAACCAAGTTTTTTTAGAATGTAATTCTGCAAATGTGGGTGTCTGTATAAGGGTCTGTGCACATGAGGACAGGTGCCCAAGGAAGCCAAAAGAGGGTATCCCGTCCCTGGAGCTACAAGCAGTTGTGAGCTTCCTGACAAGGGCACTGGGAACTAAACTTAGGTCCCCTGCAGTCAGAGTACACACTTTTCTCTGTGTAGGGTTTCTCTGTGTAGCCCTGGTTGTCTTGGAACCTGCTTCTGCCTCCCATGTGCTGGGATCAAAGATGTGCGTGCACCACCTCTGCCCAGCACAGTATACAATCTTAATGGCTAACCCAGCCTCTAGCCCAAGGGCTCCTAACTTGTGGATCTCGATCCCAAAAGACCATGGGGAAATGCCATTATTTACCTTATGACTCATAACTAGCAAAATTACAGTTATGAAGTAGCAATGAAATAACTTTACAGTTGGGGGTCACCACCCCACGAGGAACTGTATTAAAGTGTCGTGGTGTTAGGAAGGTTGAGAACCACTGGGGCTCAGCCGGTAGAACCGTTACCCCAGTGAGGGGCTGGGGGTGGGACTCAAGAGTGCTTGCTTAGCTTGTGCAAGACCCCAAATTCAATCCATAACACCACACACACAGAGTGTTGGTGCCAGACTTAGAGATGGGAGGGTGTGTCGGGTGGGCTGTTAGTTTAAGAAAAGGGGACCGTGGGAAAATGAACGGCCGTGGACCGTAGAATGCAGCGGTGCAAAGTGATAGGAAAAGAAACCTATCGGAAAGGAATGAAAAGCAAACTTTGGTTGAGAGCTTTGGTTTCCATTGTAAAGCGTAGATAGGTTTATATGTGGGTCGGGGTGGGTGTGCACGAACCGGCTGTGAACCTGCTGTGACACACATGTAGAGGTCAGAGGACAACTTACAGGAGTGGGCATCCCGGGGGGAGGTGTGGATATACTGAAAATATACATATGCTGAATGTATATACTATATATATATAGTGTATATATATATATATATATATATATACACTACATATATATAGTATATATAGATATTTGGTATATATACACACATATACATACATGCTGAGTATACAAACACACACACACACACACACACACACACACTTCTTTATTTTCTTTTCGGCAGTGGTGGGGGTTGAACCCAGGGCTTCAGGTGTACTAAACAAGGACTCTACCACTGAGATATGTCCCCAGTATTTGGTTGGTTGGTTGATTGGTTTTCAGTTTTCTTGAGACATGGTGTCTCTGTGAGTAGCCAAGGCTGGCCCTAAATCCACAGGAATCCTTCTGTTTCAGCTGTCTTTGGGGGTGGGGGTGGGGATTACAGGCACAAACCACCGTAAATCCAGCTTGTAAAACAGGATTGTAAATATCCTGGAGAGACACACACAGCTTGAGTCATGGAATACTCATTTACAAACTGTGTTTACTATTTTATGGGTGAGGTGTTTTTTTTTTTTTTTTTTTTTTTGTGGTGGCAGCAATGTGTTTTGGTTGGTTGGTTTTTGTTTGTTAGCTTGCTTTTTTTGTTGGCTACTCTAGTTTCTTGTGACCCGGTCTTGTAATGTATGCGTGACTGGCCTTGAACTAGTGGCAGACCTCCTGGCTACAGCCTCATCAATGCTGCCGTTACAGATGTGCACTGTCGTGCATTGAAAACTGTTGCTTATAAATGATGGGCTATAATGGGCCTTCACGTTAACTTTCTAGTAGCAACCAAGGTCTTCGATCCGCTAAGGATAACCACTGTCATATTTAAACCTTGGGTGTGTAATCCTGAGGCCTAGGGAAGATCCTGTCTCCACTTCTGATCTCACCATCACCAGGGTCACAAGCACACACCCCCATGCTTGGCTTAAGATTTTATGTGGATCCCGGGGATCAAATTCGGGACTTCGCACACTTGGCCAGTGCTGTCAACGGAGCCATGCTCCCAGCCCCATAAACAACGAATATTCTCATAGCTTAAGAGGATTCCTCTCTGCAAGTCCTGTTGCTGAGTAATGTTCTGTGGGTGGATAATCCAGTCTGTTCTTTTATCATTTATTACCTGAAAGGCATCTGGCTTTTCCAACTGTGGACTATTCAATACAGAACTACTGTGGACGTCCCTATCAACCCTGGTTACGTTTATCTTCATTCGTCTGAGGTTTTGCTGTTGTCTTGCAGTCCTGGGGCTCAGATGCAGGACCTCCAGCATGCTTTGATACAGCCCCAGCCATATATAGCTTTTCTGTTATTGGTTTGGTTTGGTTTTGAGACAGGGCCTTATTGTTCAGCCCAGGCTAGCCCACCACTCAAAATCCTCCTGTCCATATGCTGGTATTACAGGAGTGTACTGCCATGCTGTCAAATCATTTAAATGTTCAGAAGTGCTCTTCTTGGGTCATTTAGGGGAAACTATAGAAGTATTTTCTAGAATGATACCTTGATAACTTCTCCTAAGGAGATACACACAAATGTCTATTCACCCACAAACCAAACAATTCTACCAAAGTCCAACCTGGAGAACCAATGAATTTCTTAGGGTTACTTGAAGGATCATGGAAGACTCAAAGGCAGCTGTAACACCGGAAGGGCCACCTTGTATGGGTGCTAACTCACGAAAGCTGCATCCTTGGAGCTCCCTGTGGGACTTGCGGAGGGAGATGGATGGATAGATAGATAGATAAGATAGATAGATAGATAGATAGATAGATAGATAGATAGATAGATAGAAAGAATGCAAGCATGTATACTGGGGGTAGGACTGAGAACTAGCTTTACCAAGATCCACCCCCTATGAATTTTGTTAGTTTCAGGAACTTTCTGAGCCTTGTATATTTCCTGAGTCTTAAAAAGCCTCCTTCTAAGATTGTTCGATTTGGAGGGAAAGGCCTCACAATAAATGCCTGAACAATGCACATTTCCAGAAATCTAACAAGTGAGATTCAGATTTTTCGGCATTTTCATCTGTACTTGATATTGTCAAGACGTCCTTCTTGCTTGCTTGCTTTTCATTTTTTAAAAAGCAGAGCCTCAAACTTACTGTGTAGGTGAGAACGACCTTAAATTTCTGATCCCTCTGCCTCTACCAACTGAGTGCTGGGATTACAGGTGCCCAGTTTATGCCTTGCTAGGGATGGAATCCAGGGTTTTCTCTGCACTAGGCAAGCACTCTATCAACAGAATCACAAGCCCAGCTCCTCACATACTGTGGTTTTAATGTGCATTTCCCTAATGGCTAATCCTATTGAACATCTTGTGAGTTACTTATCATCCTATGTCCCCTGCTGAAATGTCCAGGATGTCTGTCTGTTTTGTAATTGAGTTGCTTCTTCCTTCCTTCCTTCCTTCCTTCCTTCCTTCCTTCCTTCCTTCCTTCTTTCTTTCTTTCCTTCCTTCCTTCTGTTTCCCTTCCTTCTTTTCTTTCTTTTTCTGGACAGGGTTTCTCTGTGTAGCCCTGGCTGTCCTGGAACTCACTCTGTAGACCAGGCTGGCCTCCAACTTAGAGACCTGCCTGCCTCTGCCTCTGGAGTGTTGGGATTACAGGTGTGTCCTGTTGCCCCAAGCCTTCAGAGAGCCTTACAGGCACCATGGCACTTGGATTCAAACTCTTCAGTTCCCAATTTTACATATTCTAGATACAAATCTTTTATTAAATATATGATTTGCAAATATATTCTCCCATCCCATGGCTTCTTTTACCTTCTCCCCCTTTGTAATAATAATTATTATTATTATTGTGTGTGCATGTGTGTATGGTGTATGATGGGTGAGAGCATACTTGTGGCAGCATCACTGTTTAGGGGTCAGAGGACAACTGTGGTGTTGGGTCTCTTCTATCTTTAAGTAGGTCCTGGGAATCAGCCTCAGGTCATTAGGCTTGGGCAGAATGCACTTTACCCACTGAGCCATGTCTCCAACTCTTCTCTTTTTAGACAGGTCTCATGTACCTAAGCTGGCCTCAAACTTGCTATAGAGCCCAGGATGGAACTGAGCCTCTTGCCCTCTGCCTTCCACCTCCCGAGTGCCTGGACCAAGCGTGTGCCACCACGCCCAGCTTTGTGCACCCTGTTTTCATACTATTTTGGTCTTTCATAAAAGTTTTAGTTTTGAGACAGGGTCTGTTGGGCAGTGGTGGCACATGCCTTTAATCCCAGCACTCCGGAGGCAGAGGCAGGTGGATTTCTGAGTTCGAGGCCAGCCTGGTCTACAGAGTGAGTTCTAGGGCAGCCAGGGCCACACAGAGAAACCCTGTCTGGAAAAACAAACAAACAAACAAAAAAGAGACAGGGTCTTACATGGTAGTCTGGAGCTCTCTAGCTTAAACTGGCTTCAAGCCCATGACAATCCTCCTGCCGCAGCTTCCTAAGTGCTTGTATTACAGCTGTGAGCCATCGTGCCCAGCCTTAAAGGTTTCTAAATTTTATTTTAAAATTTCTTTTGAGTGTGTTTGGGGAATGTGTGTGCATGGGCACACACTCAGAGGACAGATTCTGGGAGTATACTTTCTTCTTCTGTTATGTGGGTCCCAGGGACCCACCTTAGATCCTTAGGCTTCACAGTAGGTAGCTCTACCTATAGACCCCCCAGCCTTGAAATGTTGATGAACGACAGTTTATCTTTGTTTCCCACCCCACCCCGACCCCATCTCTGGATTCGTTGCCTGACTAGCCTCTTGAAGAGTTCCCTTACATTTTCTCCAATTAGTTTATAGTTAACAATTTCATATTCAGAGCCACTGGCCACGCTATGGTCTTAAGGCCCTTTTCTTTCCCTGGTCTGTTTCAGAAGCACTTGATACACAATCTTTTTGCATTGTGCTATGTTTGCATTTCTGTCAAGAAAATGAATTGGCTGAGCTATAACTCAAATGGTAGCAAGTAGGAAGCCCTGGGTTCCTTCCCTAGCACTGCATAAATCAGCTATGCTGGCCCACACCTGTAATTCCCACACTTGGCAGCTGGAGGTAGGCGAGCAGACCTTCAAGGGCACTCTCATTGAGTTTGACGCCAGCCTGTGAGCTGCGAAACCCTTTCTCCAATGGCTTGGTTGTACTTGTGTGCTTCTGAGTTCTCTATTTTATTGATTTTTGTATCTATACATCTGCCAACAGCACACTCTTCTTAATGACTGTATTTACATGGTAAGTCTTAAGGGGATGGCAAGATGGTTCAGTGTGGAAAATGCTTGCTGCTTGCTATGTGGGCCCTTGATCCTCAGAACCCATGTAGAGGTTGAGGAATCGACTTCACAATGTGTCAGTATATTCCCTGCATCGCATCATCATACACACAATAGACATAGCTTTAAAAAGAAATATTTTTTACATTTTTACATATGTGCCTGTGTGTGTCTGGGCACACACCACAGGTCAAAAGAAGGTGTCAGGTCTCCTGAAGCTAGAGTTACAAATGGCTGTGAGCCACTCAACATGGGTACCGGGAACAAACACAGGTCCTCTGGGAGTCATCTTGAAGAGCAGCAAGTGCTCCTAATTGCTGAGACAATTATGAGTCCAACGACGTTACAAAATCAATTTATTCAGTCTACTTATTTGCCGTTCCATAAGTTTAAGGATAAACTTATTAAGATGGTGTAGTAGTGCACACCTGAAACACCAGCGCTGGGGAGGCCAAGGCAGGAGCATAAGTTCTAGGCTAGCCTGAGCTAGTTAAACCCTATCCTCCCCACCAAAAAAAGGTTTTTTTTGGTTTATATGTGCAACTCTTCCTGAAGTTCCCCTAAAATGTTCATTAAACATATAGATCAACTTGAAGCAAACTGAGGTCTAGAATGTCAAACTTCCCATTTTAACCTAAATCCCAGAAGTTAGGAATGTAGCTCAGTTGAGCGAGTGTCTGCTAACCCTGGTACTCACCAGGTGGAGGCAGGGGGATCAGACGTTCAAGGTTGACTATATAGCAGGGTGCACAGTTCTCTTTCCAGCTTTCAATAAGATTCTGCCTACGTAAGTGATTTGGACGTGTAGGACAAGGTCCCAAATACAGGTTTCACTCATTTCTGCAGGGAACTGTCCAAAGGCTTTACCAATGTGGGCAGAGATCCAGGTCCCCACTAACTTTAAGGGACTAGGAACCCAAGTACTGCAGTTCCTGTCCCTTCCGCCAGGGAGCGGCTGGTCATGGCTTGCGGGTCGCGGGGAGCAGCTCGTGTGCGGCGGGAGGTGTGGCGGGAAGCTGCAAACGCTTGGCACCTAATGTGGGTCCCTTGCAGAGGGAGGAGCCCCTGGTGGACATCCGGCCTTAACTCGAGCCCTTAGATTTCTCGGCTTCCGGGGCTGTCAGGACCTCGGGCGGGAGGTCAGCTGTCAATTCCACTGCTCAGAAGTGAGATGGACGTGGATTACAGACTTCCGGCCCCTGGGCGATCCCAGCTTCAATGCCGACCCACGGTCGCTGTTCCGAACCCCCTGTCCCAACCCTGGTTCCCTCCTAGATCCTCGAGTCCCGCCCCGCCGGGGGAGGGGAAAACTGAGTGATCCACACCACACCCCTCTTAGGCCCGCCTCTTGTCAATTACTCCCGCCTCTGCTAGCTAGTCCCGCCCTTCGAAACGTTCATGAATAGAACCCTTCGAATCCGCAAGTCTCGCGAGCCTTAAATTCCCTTGCGCACGCGTACGAGGGAAGGAGGCGGAGAGGACGGAGGCCTGGAAGGCCACAAGCTTCTGGGTTCCGGCTTGGAGCGGTGACGCGCGTGCGCAGTGCGTAGCCCTTGCTGGCGAGACGGAGTGCCTGGCGTTCCCGTTCCGATCCCTTCTCCATTCTTCTTCTGCGTATCGTAGGCAGCGGTGTCCACTTGGATCGGTCGGCGAGGCTCACGCGAGTGAAGGGCACTGTGGAAGGGAGAAGGTAGGCGTGGAAACGCCGGGAATGGGAACCACGTGATGAATGAATTAAAACTGGGTGTGGAGAAAGCGGAAGTGGAAGGGATTGAGACGATTGAGACGCTGGGAAGAGGGCGTTGAGGGCGCCCCCTTCTGGTTGCACCCTTAGACAGCTGGGCAAGAAAAGATTATCTTGTCACTCTCCCTGAATCTCGTTCCTTCTCCGTGCCAGGACTCAGAGCATGGCAGAAAACAGAGAACCCCGCGGTACCATCGAGGCCGAGCTGGACCCTGTGGAGTACACCCTTCGGAAACGACTTCCCCACCGCTTACCCCGCAGGCCCAATGACATTTATGTCAACATGAAGACTGATTTTAAGGCCCAGCTAGCTCGCTGCCAAAAGCTGCTGGACGGAGGCACTAGGGGGCAGAACGCATGCACTGAAATCTACATTCATGGCTTGGGCCTGGCCATCAACCGGGCCATCAACATCGCCCTGCAGCTGCAGGCAGGCAGCTTTGGGTCCCTACAGGTGGCTGCTAATACCTCTACCGTGGAACTGGTAGATGAGTTGGAGCCAGAGACTGACTCTCGAGAGCCACTGACGAGGATCAGAAACAACTCAGCCATCCACATCCGTGTCTTCAGGGTCACGCCCAAGTAACTTTGATCCACCAAGTCCTTTGTGCACACACATCCATGTGACTGAGGTTTCTAGTGGTTCATAGTGACTCTTGTTCTGAATTCTGTCATGGACCTCTTACCAGAGCCTTGTTACCTCAGCCTAGAGGCCTGAGAATGAGAGCCAAGAAGTGAATCTTCGTTGTCCTGTATAATAAAATATTAAGTTGTGTTGGTGATGGGCTTCTAATGGCCTCTACTTCCTTGTGTAACTCTGTGTGTACTTGAATAGGAATGGTAGGGAACTTTGCAAGTATTTAGGCCACAGGAAGGGAACCCACATTAGACCACAGTATGACACGAATCAAATTTGTTGTGTGTAACCCAGAAGCTTAATTGTTATAGTGTGCTTTCAGGAAGATTAGAGAGTAGACTCATCTACTGAGCAGGCTACAGCTGGGTTGTATCAGCCTCTCATGGTACCCAGACTTGGGAAAAGAGAAGGTTTACAGGTGAAGGAAGTGGATATAACTCAGCGAGGGAATTGTGACTAGTGTTACCTAATTGCCTAGCATAGGATTAGGCATGAGGTTAAATCTTCTACAAGAATTATGATGGGGGTGTGGTTGGGGGGGAGGACTGGGGAGATGGCTCAATAGGAAAGGCACTTGTCAAACAATCGTGAATATTTGAATCGACAGAACTCATTTATGCCGAGCACTGCAGCACTTGAATCTAATTCCCATGCTTCTACAGTGAGATGGGTGGTAGAGATGGAGAATGCTCTGTAGCTGGTGGACTAGCTGCTCTGGCACAAACAACAAGAAACCCTGTCTCGAAGTGGAAGGCGACTTACATGTGTACTGTAACACATGTACCCGTCCTCACGAACACACATGCAAGCATTTTTTTTCTTTTAAGATGAAGATTCGCCTTCTAAATAGTAAGCTTCCTTGAACTGACAGTTTTGTTTGCTGGGAGTCAAACCTAGGGCCTTTGTACACTAAGTATTGTTGCTGAGCCACACCTCCAGCTCTTCAGTGGTAGAGTCTAAGTAACCCCTCTACTGCTGAGCTAAGCCCCCAGCTCTTGAACTGACAGTTTTGACTGTTACACTTAATCCGTGTTCCTGATGAGCCCATATGATTCTGGGCATCTGTAGTCTAGAGTCCAAGATCACCCTGCTTCAGCTGTTCAATCTTTCTTGTCAGCTTGCTGAGATTTAAAATCACCTAGTAGACACACCTCTGGGCATGTGTTTAGCTGAGGTAGGAAGAATCTGCTCTTTATGTAGATGGCACCATTCCATGGGCTAGGGGCCCAAACTAAATACAAGAGAGAAATTGGAGGGGCTACCAAGATGGCTCAAGGGGCAAAGGCAATACTGACAACTTGAGGTCAAACCCCAGAGCCCACAGAATGGAAGAGAACCAACTCCTGAAAGCTTTCTCCTGAGACATGTTGGTTGGCTTTAGGAGCTACTCAGTGGCTCACAGGTTTGTTTCTGAAAAGCCAACTAGCCTGGGTGTGATCACATACACATATTGCCTTGACACTTAGGCTGAAGCAGGAGGGTTGTGAGTTTGAGACCAACCTGGGCTACATAGCCAATTCTAGGTCAGTCTGAGCTACAGAGCAAGACTCTGTCTCAAAAGCAAACCCACAGAGTGAAGAGATGCTTACAGACTTAGAGAAAATCTTCGCCACCCATACATCTGACAAGAGATTAATGCCTAGAATTACAAAGATCTCCCCAAATTACCAAAAGATAAATCATTAATTAAAGGACTAATAAACTGATAGAAAGTGCTCAAAGGAGGGACTGGAGAGATGAGTTCAGTGGTCACAAACACCTGCTGCTTTTCCAGACGACTTCGGTTCAATTTCCAGAACCCACATGGCCCGTCCAGTGCCAGGGGATTCAGCACCCTCTTCTGGTCTCCCTGGGCAACAGGCATGCTCATGATGCATAGATATACTTGCAAACAAACCACATACAAATAATTTTTTTTCTGAGACAGGGTTTCTCTGTGCAGCCCTGGCTGTCTTGGAACTCACTCTGTAGACCAGGCTGGCCTCGAACTCATAGAGATCAGTCTGCCTCAGGAGATGTACACCACCACTATCTGGGCTATAAATAATTAAAGGAGAGAGGGGGGCTCAAAGGAATAAATAGTTTGGTCAATAAATATTTGAAAAAAATCAACACCCTTAGCTATCAGGAAATGCTAAATAAAAATGCATTTTATCCCAGTTGGGGTGACTGTCAAGCAAACAAACTTAAATGCTGGCAAGGATGTAGGGGCAAAGAGGAATTTCTCTCTTTTTTTAAAAAAAATTTATATGTAGCTATCTTCAGACACACCAGAAGAGGGCATCAGATCCCATTACAGATGGTTGTGAGCCACCATGTGGTTGCTGGGAATTGAACTCAGGACCTCTGGAAGAGCAGTCAGTGCTCTTAACCACTGAGCCATCTCTCCAGCCCGCAAAGAGGAATCTTAAAACACGGTTGGTGGGAGGGTAAACTGGCACAGCCGCTACGGGAGTCGGTATGGAGAGTTCCCCAAATGCTAAAGGCCACTGCCACATGACCTGGCCTTGGCACCTACCCAAAGGGCCACCGTCACATGACCCGGCCTTGGCACCTACCCAAGGGGCTGTAATCAGCACGCACCAGGGGTTCCTACCCACCCAGGTCTATCGCTGCGCTCCACGCAGTGGCCAGGACACTCCACAGCATAGGTGTCTGGCCACAAGTAGGTGGATAAAGAAAATGTGGTCCAGGGTAGGTGAGATGGCAAAGGCTCCCACCTCCAAGCTTGACGGGCTGACTGACCGCCAGGACCACGGAGAGAAGGCAGAACTGACTCCTACAAGTTCTCCTCTTTGAGCAGAGGATATGAGCCCACACGTGGACAGAGAGAGAGAGAGAGAGAGAGAGAGAGAGAGAGAGAGAGAGAGAGAGAGAGAAACATTCGATAGCAAATCTTATGAAGAGGGAGAATACACATAATATACATAATGGGATTTTACTCGACTATAAAGAAAAATGAAATTATGACATTTACAAGAATATGGAGGGAGCAAGAGATCAGTAAGTGGAAAAAGCCAGACTGAGGAGAAAAAAAAAAAAGGCACGTGTTCTCCCTCATATATATAGTGCCGATTTATTTATTTATGATTGTGTGTGGGGTGCGTGTGTTTGCATGTGTGGAGGCCAGAGGTTGATGTTCTGTGTCTTCCTCAATCACTCGTCATCTTATTTTTGAGACAGGGTCTCTCACTGAACCAGTAGCTATCACTTCCATTTAGCTGGTCATCGAGCTTCAGGGCTCCCCCTGTCTCTCCTCCCTCAGCCCTCCTGTGGGTGGGGTGTTGCCGAATGCAATCTTTTGAATGGGTGCTAGGAAGGTTAAAGGGGAGTAAAAGAATAGGAATGTGTATCTATATATGAATAGTAATATACTAAATTAACATTAAATTAATAATATATTAAAGGATATATATATGAAGCTATTTGGTGAGAAAGAAGGAGTCAGCAAGAAGAGACGGAGCATCAGGGAGGGCAATGGGGGAGGGTAGATGAGAAGACAGCACAGTGTACGTATGTATAAAACCATCACAGTAATGGGCTGGAAATGTAGCACAGTGCTGGAGTTCTGGTCTACCACAAAGCCTGTGTTTATCCCCGGCATCTCATGAATCGAACATGGTATCCCAAACCTGTAATATCAACCGTTGGAACGTGGGAGCAGGAGATGAGGACCTAAAGCTTATCCTGGGTTCCATGGTGAGTTTAAGACCAGGCTGCGATAAATGAGACGCTGTCTCAATATCTATTGATAAACTATAAAGAAAATGTCACAGTGAAACCCATCTATTTGCATGCAAACAACAACAACAACAACAAAGTGGAGCATGGTGCATGCAGCTCATGCCTGTGACTCCTGGCTCAATACCTAAAGTGGAGATGACCCAGTGATTAGCAGCAAGCACTGTTCCTGCAGATGACTCAAGGAAGGTACCCAGCGCCCATGTCGAGTGTCTCACAATTGCCTGTAACTCCAGTTCCCAGGGATCTGAGGTCCTCTTCCACCTCCACAGGACCTGAACCTACTCGCACATACCTGTACACAGACACACACGCAAATTTAAAACAAAACCAATCTTCAAAAATAAATCAATCTTCCAGCTATGGTAATGCCGAGTCTTCATCCCTGCACTCAGGAGGCAGAAGCAGGTAGATCTCTGTGAGTTGGGGGCCAGCCTGCTCTACATAGAATGTTCCAGCCCAACCCTGACTATGTAGTGAGACCTGTCCAAACAAACCTATCCAAGTGTCGTTTTCTTAGTATTATTCCCTAAGTGACACAGCGCATGGATTACTTATATAATATTTTGTATTTTAAGAAGTCTAGAGATGAAAGAGTGGCCACAGGTTCCAGGAGATCCCTGAATGGGCTCGTTTGCTTATTATACACATATGAATTTATGGGGGTTTGTGTGTATGTGGGCAGTGTGCATGCACGTTTGAGTGTTTGCAGGCACACATGCGGGAGATTGTGCAACAGTGTGGAGGCCGGAGATTGACACTGGGTGTCTTCCTTAGTTGCTCTTCACTTTATTTATTGAGGCTTTGTCTCTCCACCTAGAGCTTGTTAATTCCAGTCTAGTAACGATAGCCAGCTTGCCCCGAGCATCCCTGTCTCTGCCTCCTGAGTGCTGGGATTACCAGTGGGCAGCTATACCTGTCCGACATTTATGTGGGTTCTGAAGCTCCAATCTCTGGTCCCCATGCTCACACAGTAAGTGGTGTGTCTACTGCACCATCTTCCCAGCCTGTTTGTTTGAGTTAAGGTCCTGTAATGTAGCCCTGGTTGGCCTGGAATATACTACATTAGCTCAGGTCAACTCCAGACTTGTGGGCTATCCTCATACCTCTGCCTCCCAAGTGCTAGAGATACAGGTGTATACTACAATACCTGAATTTAATTAATTAGCTACTTAATTAATTACTTATAGTTTTAATTGAGGCAGAGTCTTTCTGGTAGGTCAGGCTGGCTTCACATCAAAATCCTCCTGCCTTAGTGTCTTGGGTATTGGGGCTGTAAATCCATGCCAACACTTGTCCAGTTTTATATCAGGGACTTGAGTATCTTGTATTTGGGAGTCTAGGGGTGGGGGTCCACACATTCATTCCTCTCAGCTATCAAGGACTACTGTTTACATGCAGAGATATGCAATCCAGGCTGGCCTGAAACTCATGGTGTAGTTCAGGCTATAGATTGTATCTTTGACTACTGTTTGAGGTCACAAGAGTTTAATAGTCCCTAAGAGTCAGGAACAAAATTTTATTCCAATTATCATGGAGTGGCACTGAAAACTAGGTCCTCGTTAGCCAAATCCCTTCCCATGGCTTCTGCATATGACATAGCTCACCACGTAGCCGGGAGGGTGTACACAGACTGCATTTCTTGTGAACAGATGAGATATGTAAGAGAGATAGGCTACCATGATGAAAGATTAAGTTCTTTGTGAGGACCAACATGCTCTAACCTTTGACTTGGGTACTGAAGGGTGAATAGGAGTTGGATGGGTAGAAGAACGGGAAGAGGGCCTCCTGGGCAGAGGTATCAAGAGAGGGATAGATGAACAGGCAAGGTGCATTGTGGGTCAAGACGGACACAGTGGCTATGGAGACTAAGGAAACAAGGCTGACGACATTTATGTTGTGACAGCCCTCTCCATCAACCTTGTTTAGTGCTGTTCCTGGGGGCATCTCTATGTGTACCTTGTCCATGGTAGTGTCTGTGTGTGTACCTCTTCACGTATGTGAAAGTGCACATACACATGTGCTTCTGTGCACGTGAAGGCCGGAGGGTGGTGTTCCACAACACCACAGGCCCACCTTTTTTTCTTCCTTTCCTTCTTCCTTCCTTTCTGTCTTTGTTTCTTTCTGAGAAAAGGTCTCACCAGCCTGCCTGGCTTGAACTCTCTTCATAGACCAGGCTGTCCTTGAACTCACAGAGCTCTGCTTGTCTCTTTCTCCCACATGCTGGCTTGTAGCAACACCCCTGACCACTTTGCTTTTTTGAGACAGGGGCTCTCTACTTTTACCTGGACTCACTGACTTGGCTATGTTGGCAGCCAGCAAGCCCAGAGGGTCTCCTGCTTCAGCCTCCTCAACAATTGGGTTACACACACACACACACACACACACACACACCTATGCCCTTTTATGTGGGTACTAGAGGTAGAACTCAGTTTCCCATGCTGGGTAGCAAGCACATTACTGGCTGAGCCATATTCTCAGACCTACCTTCCTTCCTTCCTTCCTTCCTTCCTTCCTTCCTTCCTTTCTGATAGGATCTCAGTATGCAATACAGGCTGGCCTGAAACTCATTATGCAGTCCAGGCTAGTCCTGAACACATGTCAATCCTCCTGTCTCAGCTTCCCAAGTGCTGGGCTTGCAAGTGCACCATCCCACTTGGTCTTATTATTTTTTTAAAAAAAGATTTTGTTTTATTTTTAATTATGCACATATCTCTATGTGAGTTTATGCACACAAGCTCAAGTGTCCTCAGAGGCTACATCCCCTAGGACTGGAGTTATAGGTGGTTGTGAGCCAGCTGATGTAGGCAATGCCAAACAAACTCTGCAATATGTATTCTTTGTCTTGTTTTGTTTTTCAGGGCAGGGTTTCTCTGTATAGCCCTGGCTGTCCTGGAACTCATTCTGTAGACCAGGCTGGCCTCGAACTCACAGAGATCTGCCTGCCTCTGCCTCCTGAGAGCTGAGATTAAAAGCGTGCGCCATCTCCTCCTAGCAGCAGTATGCACTCTTAACTGCTGGGCCATCTCTCCGTCTCCGACTCTGGAGACAGGGTTTCTCGATACATTATCCAGACTGACTGGCCTCCAACTTACGAT